>CM032624.1:39189153-39238560 GCA_019097785.1 Fraxinus excelsior | reverse complement strand
ATGTTGACCATCTGAATCTATCAAAGTATTAATATAAATTATGTACACGATTCTTAAGCTTAATTTTATTAGATTGACTTTTTTCAGTTGCATCTTGCAATCCAATGGAATTGATAATTGCTTATAATTTCAGATTTGGCTTCTTAAAAAACTTATTTAAGAATTAATCTGACTTGCAAGGTAGACTAATATGTTAAGGCCCCGTTCGGTAGAGATTAAAATTCAATTAAAATTGAAAATATGACCGTTATTGGGTCTCACTCGTCTAATAAAAGTCAATAATAACGGTTAGTTTTTCAATTTTAATTTGATTTTAATCCCTACCGAATAGGCCATAAGGAATAAAAATCTTACATCGAATAAAGATGAAAATATAGACCAACTTATAAAGGATTGGAATACTACTTTTAATAAGGTTGATATTTTGAAACTTTTACTCGTTCTTGATCACTTTGAAGGGCATGCTCGTTCGTGTCATGAAGGTGACACATATCAATGTCTAGTAATTTTCGATAAAAGAGCAATATTAGTTCATGTTATACTAATATTAGATTGTGAACATTTGTTTCGAATACTTTTGATTGTCTTACCCACACATTAGTGTTCGAAATTCATCGTCTTACCACACCAAATATCAAGAGAATTTCAACAAATGAGCAATGTTCGAGTTAAAATATCCGTACATTTCAAACATCTATGGTGAATCGGAAAATAATCTTTAGAAATGTTCAATTGTAATTTTGATATCTAATTATTATAATAATATGTCAAAACTTGATTGAGAGATGGAGATAAGAATTTTGAATAATAGCATTTATTAAACATTTGTTTAGTGTAGTTAAAAATCATATTTATACTAAATCTTGATTTTAAAAAATGATGAAATATGTAGTTTAAAAGTTGATAAAAATTGTGAGTCTTATAAAATGGTAGTTAAAATTAATTATTGACTTTGATTTAAGTTTTTAATTAGGTTACATCAAATAAGAACTAGATATAGGCCATTTTGAGCTCCATTAAAAATAAATTTTGGAGAAAAATATATTTTGGAATAGTGAATTTTTGGAGAATATATGATTTTAAAAATAAGGAAAAAATTCTACATTTACGTGTAATATTATTTTATTGGAGAATCTGTGATTGAAATAAAAAAAAGATAAAAATATAATTTTTTTTTTTTTTTTTTTTTTTTCAAAAATGAAGCTCAAGGGCTAAGGTAAAGGGAAATTGGACAAGAATATCAAAAGATGAGAAAATGCCTAATTGATTCATACTTAGAGCCCTGTTTGATGATTATTATTTCAAAACTCTTTATTCTACGTACTATTTTCAATCACACTTTTACTCAATAAATTTTTTTTGCACATAAATACAAATTTTTTTCCTACTTTTTAAGGGTTAATTTCCTAAATGGTCACTGAATTTTGTCAAAAGGTTCCCACGAGGTTACTGAATTTCAAAACTTCCCTAGGTAGTCACTGAACTTCGCAAATTGGGACCCCATCCATCACTGACCTAACGCCGATTGCAAAATCAAACGATTTTATTGACGTGTCAAATGAAGCAAGTGAAGTGGCATGTTTGTGTATAATTTGTTGGCCTAGTAAGCAAATTGATGATGAGGTTGACAATCTCTACAAAGTGAGTGACTACTTGGGGAACTTTTGGTAAAGTTCAGTGCTCCCGTGAGAACCTTTGGCGAAATTCAATGACTCCGTGGAAGACTTTGGAAAAGTTGATCATTTGGGCAAAATTGTATTTAAGAGACTATTCCATTTCTAAAATCAATACAACTATTCAAACAGACATGACCTAAGGAGCATAAACATTAGGACATGGACTATAAAAACTTATGAAAATAATTCTTAGACAATATTTTAACACACGCATAAGGTGTAAAAGGTTAGAAGCCAATTGAGTCACCATTCTCCATCATACATAATCATCAATTTGCCTCAGCTGGTTAAAATTATTTTGTCCAAGGATAGAGCACTCATAATTAGCATAGATACAAGGTCCGCATGTTGGAGAGTGATGACTCAATTGGATTCTAACTTTTTGTATCTTATGTCTGCGTGTTGAATTATTGCCTAAGGGTTATTTTCATAAATTTTTATAGTCATATTTGAATAGTTGCATCGTTTAGAAATGGACTAGTCTCTTAAAACATACAATTTTCCCCAAATGGTCACCGAACTTTTTCAAAGTCTCTCACGAAGTCGCTAAACTTTGCCAAAGATTCTCTGGGTAGTCACTCAATTTTGTAGAAGTTGTCCACCTCATCAGGATTTTGCTTACTTGGCCAACAAATTGTACACAAACGCAACACGTCACTTGCTCCATTTGGATGTCATCAAAATCGTTTGATTTTGCAACCGATGTTCAGTCAATGACGGATTGGGTCCTGGTTTGCAAAGTTTAGTGATTACCTAGGGAAGTTTCGAAGTTCAGTGACCTCGTGGGAACCTTTGACAAACTTCAGTGATTATTTAGGGAATTAACCCTAATTTTTAACCATATATTCTTCAAAAATTTACTATTCAAAATTTTATGTTTGCCAAATAGTGAATATCAAACACTTAAACATTGCTTTTAAAAAACCCAAAAGGAATTTGCTGGTTGTGCGGGGCCACCTATAGGGGCCTTGTACAACCAGAACTACTCAACCCAAAATTCTTAAGCAAAGTGTTTTGAATTAATCTACTTGTACCGAAATCGTTGACAACTTTGTTGACATAATGCCACATGGCGGCCCCGTATTGGGAAAATTTTACACGGATCAAGCTTCGGAAAAAAAAATATTATTATCATCCTTATGTTTGAGATAAGTAATTATTATAAGATTTAAAAGAAAGTTGACTTGTCTCAAACTTGGGCAGGCAGTCTTGTTGAACAAGTTCTAATACATTGAAGTGAAGAGATCTAAAGGCAAAAGAAATAATGATCCCAAGTTGTAACAAAGGGGGACAGTAGAGGAATTCTTGGAAGGCCTAAAAAACTAGACTATGCCAACAATAATGTCTCCCCAATAGAGTAGATACACTCTGTGAAATGACAAGAATGCACCTGAAAAACTCGGCCTTGTTTTATACAAATTCTTTAAAACTCATTTTTAATTATACATTCACCTGTAATTTAATTTTACATATAAATTTATAATTTTTCGTACTTTCTAATTACACATTCTTTAAGAAATCACTCTTTACGAAAAAAATTCTTGAAAAATCTACATCAAACAGACTTGTAACAAAGAAAAAAAAAAAACGATTTTCTCAAGTGGAGAAATAATGGAAGAAAAAAGATACCCTGATGAGAAGGTCAATAAAATCGTTTGATGATGAGGTTGACAATCTCTACAAAGTGAGTAACTATTTAGGGAACTTTTAGTAAAGTTCAGTCATCCCTGTGAGAACCTTTTGGCAAAATTCAATGACTCCGTGGAAGACTTTGAAAAAGTTCAGTCATTATTTGGGCAAAATTGTATTTAAGAGACTAGTCAATTTCTAAAATCGATACAACTATTCAAATAGACATGATCTAAGGAGCATAAACATTAGGACATGGACTATAAAAACTTATGAAAAGAATTATTAGACAATAATTTAACACACGCATAAGGTATAAAAGGTTAGAAGCCAATTGAGTCACCATTCTCCACAATACATAATCATCAATTTGCCTCAGCAGGTTAAAATTATTTTGTCCAAGGATAGAGCACTCATAATTATCATAGATACAAGGTCCGCATGTTGGAGAGTGATGACTCAATTGGATTCTAACTTTTTGTATCTTATGTCTGCGTGTTGAATTATTGCCTAAGGGTTATTTTCATAAATTTTTATAGTCATATTTGAATAGTTGCATCGTTTAGAAATGGACTAGTCTCTTAAAACATACAATTTTCCCCAAATGGTCACCGAACTTTTTCAAAGTCTCTCAAGAAGTCGCTAAACTTTGCCAAAGATTCTTTGGGTAGTCACTCAATTTTGTAGAAGTTGTCTACCTCATCAGGAATTTGCTTACTTGGCCAACAAATTGTACACAAACGCAACATGTCACTTGCTCCATTTGGATGTCATCAGAATCATTTGATTTTGCAACCGATGTTAAGTCAGTGACGGATTGGGTCCTGGTTTGCAAAGTTTAGTGATTACCTAGGGAAGTTTCGAAGTTCAGTGACCTCGTGGGAACCTTTGACAAACTTCAGTGATTATTTAGGAAATTAACCCTAATTTTTAATCATATATTCTTCAAAAATTTACTATTCAAAATTTTATGTTTGCCAAATAATGAATATCAAACACTTAAACATTGCTTTTAAAAAACCCAAATGGAATTTGCTGGTTGTGCGGGGCCACCTATAGGGGCCTTGTACAACCAGAACTACTCAACCCAAAATTCTTAAGCAAAGTGTTTTAGAGAGAAGAGACTCACGTCATTAAAGAATGCATTACATCAGAGTCAAAAGATGTAAACAGCAATTTCGAGACTGCAGTTTCATGCGAATCAAAGCTGCGTCGATATCACCATCACCATATATCTCACTGTTGTGGGTGTGTAACAGAGAGAGTCTTCTTCTTCACACTTGACAGATCTTTTCTTTTCCCTCTTTACCTTTGTGTCGAGCTTCTGACACAAAAGCTCATGTATTTGGTTCCACAAAAATCTGCAATCTGCAACTTTTATCAGCAATGTGACAATTTCCAGGAAAATGAACTGGTTCTGATAAAAATAAATAAATAAAATTCAAGAATCAATCCAAAATTGTGGCCCATTACAGGGTAAAATTTAAATTTTAAAATAACTCTTAGACTTTCCGGTCGACCCTATATTTTTCTCTGATGAATACCCGAACTATGCTTTATAACATTGGTTACGAGAAATCGTACCCGAAATATGTTCATTCTTTTTTATTATTATTATTATGATTAGATAGTATCGGACAGTATTATATTTTTTTTTATTGTACTGTTCATAACACTGGGTGTTTGCCAATGGCTGGAGCTAATTTTATAACTTGACAAATCCTTAACTGGCATCTGTTTTGAGTTTCCTTTTTAGTTGTTAAAATTTAAGTTGGCAGAAATGATTGAATGAATAAGTGGATAGTACGAAACGTGATTAAAATTAATGTTTGACTTTGAAAAAAAAATGTAAATTATAAGGAGGTAAATAGAACCCCGAACATAGGTTAGGTTGAATTTTGTTGAATGGTTTTGGACATTTTCCATAAGAATGTTCTTTTTTGCCGTTTACGAGATTTCTATCATTTGAATGACTATTGATGTTGGAAGAATACAAAGGAATAGAATATATAGTCACACAATCAGGAAAAAAAATGTATATTCCAATGATGAACATTCTTCAAAGACACGTTGACGAGGACATATAGAGACAACCTAAAATTTATGTAAGCAACTTGACATAATTGTGTGGATTGGAAGTAACAAACTATTTGTATTTATTTAGTCCCTGGTATAGATTAAAATTTTAATTGTTAAATTTTTTTACACTCCAAAAATTGCTCTATTTTTTTTTTTCCTGAAGAAATAATTATTGATTTATTTTCATATTTTATTTAACATGATTTTTTTTATATGTCAATTGGTCAATCAATTTAAGCCCTTGTTTGATTCCCATTATTTTTAAAATATATTTTTTCCTTTTCTTCTTTTCAGCTACACATTCTTTAATAAAATAATATTGCATGCGCACTCAAATTTTTTTCTTATTTTTTAATATCAAATATGTGATTTATTAAATATAATTATTATAATTAAGAATAGTGAGTAAGTTTGGCTCTCTAAATTTGAAGAGTCAAACTCAATCTCTATTTTAAAAAGTTAAAATATAGAGTTTTTTAAAGTTCATTTTTAAGCATCAATTCTTTAAAATAAAATGCATTTTGTTTTTAGAGAATCTATTGAAAATGCTCCTATTTTACCTTCAAAAATTGGAATGGGCTTGGGGGTCCCCTATTCCATACGTTCATGTTTGTAAATACTGAAGACACTTTTTATCCATTCATGTCAAGATATTTCCAAGTACGATTCACTTATCCACCCTCTTTTCTATCTATTTGTAATTTAAATCATTTATAAACACTTTCCAAACATGCGCTTGAGTCATTTCGATTAGTAAATTTCGAATGCAATTAATAAGAGTTCATTGTCCAAGACCTCCGTAATGATATGTTTGGTAGGATAAATTAGATAATACGTATGTAGTAAAGGATTTAGAAGAAAAAAAGTTCAAATCTTATCGAATAATGTCTTTGATTGAAGTATGTCGATTGAAGTGCTTGGTTGACTAAGCTACTGCTTAGTTTGGATTAAAAAAAAATAGATTTTTAGAAGATTTTAATAAAAATTGGTGAAATATAAAATTGAGAAGTTGGAAAAATTGTGAGTTCTACAAAATGAATTTACGAAAAAATAAAATTTAGAAAAACAAAGGCCAAACGTGCACTTATTCTTGTACCAAGTATTTTCCTTCCATGTACCAAGTATTGTCCATGTGTTACTGAAGTTGTGGTTTGAGCAATACTACAAGTGGCATTCATGGAATGGACGAAAAGGAATCTTGGGCGGGCATTTTACTTTCGTGAGAATCAAAGCTGCTTACCAACAAGGAATAAAGCAACTCCAGTCCCCACTCCTCTCCACCCCACAAATAAAGCTATCTCTATCTCTATATCTCTGAGTGTGTGTGTATCATAATCATATCTAGGAAGAAATAAATCATACAGATTTGATTATTTGTCGGTATTTTGTCGTCACTGTATTTAAAAGTTGAGGGTAAGTAACCCTCTCTCTCTCTCTCTCTGTATGTATACACACACATAGTCACATACACAGTAGTAACGTGGGAAGAGAACAATAGAATGTTTGGCTCGAAGATTCGAGCTAGATCTTACCATTTTCATTAGCTATATATTTATTTGTAGAGCGAGTCAGAGTGGATTCAGGTCTGTTTGTCTTCCGTTTTGAGAGAAGAAATAGAGTTTTGAATAATATTTTTTGGAGAATGTGTGTTTGAAAAATAAAATAATTTTATTGATTTGTGGTCGGAATATTTTATTGAATGAATATGTGGAGGAGATTATTTACTGTACCAAATAATGTTTGAGAAAATAGATAACAAACAGGGGCTCAATACATAAGAGTATGGGGGCAGCTTTTGCTTTTTGACAAGGTTACATACATATAAATAGGGATTTTGGTCAAGAGCGTGTGGCCGAGTTGGCAAAAAAGCATGGCCTGGGAAACCAGGTTTGCTTCGACGAGGGTTCAACCCCCGCTTGAGACATCCGCCTCCCCTTTGGGGAGATTTACCCGGTTGGTGTGGTTGCGGGTCTTGTGCCAGCCTCCAGGTTTACCCAGTGCGCACTCGTGGTCGGGCCTCCGCTCTAAGAGTGGTCGGGGCTCCGCCAGGAGCGGCTGCGGGTTCCTGGGTATCAAAAAAAAAAATAAAAAAAAAATAGGGATTTTGCTAAAATTATACGTAATAGATTACATGAAAAGATTAAATTAAAAATTTGATTATATTTTATACTGGCAAATGGTAAATCGACATGTAACATTATATAATTCATTATATAAATTTTGATATACATATAACATGATCTGTAGCAACTAGCAAGATTCTATAAATATCTCAATTGATTTTGTACAAATATGTGAGTGGCAATGATATACAGATGATAGACGACAGATACTAAAGTGATGGGGTTAAGAATATTCCAATCACATGTCATGTCTGCTCGAATCTGATTCCGCTTGCCTGCCGTAAAATCATTTTATTTTATATCAGTCATTTAATTTCTATAATTGTTTCTCTATAGATATTATGTTTATCTCCGTTTGTTTAATTAACAAATTGTCTTCAAAGTACACAGGATTTAATATTTTCAGCCAAATGTTGAAGCCCTCCGTCGATAAAAATTACACCAAAAAATAATGAAGTACATTTTCTTCTCAACAAATTTAAAGTCATTATTATCCACTAATTACTTCAATCATTTGATATTTATATATGCTACAAAAAATCTGCCATTGTGAATACCAAAAATGCACTTTCTTCATTTATTATTCAAGTACGTTTTTATATTGATTCAAGAGGAATTTTTAAAAAATGGCCAATTATATGCTTTTCAATTGAAAAATGTCCACCATTTTGAATTTCGTACCAAATTACCCATTATACCCTTAATGGAAAAGTGAAGCAATTTGTTTTTGTTTTTTTTTTCAAATTTTCACAAATTTCGAGAAGTAGCTTTCATGAGAAGCTACATTCAAATGATATTCTCGACATTTGATCCATATTTATATTTCAAAAGTACACATGTCAAATCACAATATTAAATGTTCTCGATATTTCAAATATTGTTCTCGACATATTAAATGTCTAGAATGACATTTCATTTTGAACATGATTGTATCAATGAGAAAAATTGCATTTATTGCGATTTGACAATTATAATTTTGAAATAAATAGGTTTGGGTTATGTGTCAAAATTTTATTGGACATTTTTATGTTTATGTGGAATTATAAATTGTTAACAAGGGTATTTTGGTCTAAATTTTTGCAAATGGACACAAAAAGTGGACATTTTGTGAAATTTCCTCTTGATTCAATTCATAACCTTATGCTTATATTTTTTTCTTTCGCTAACTTAAGCATTGGAGGATGACATGACACACATCGATGTCTTTGTTTCAAGTTTTGGAGATCTCATTCATACTTAAGCTTTGTCATCAAGCTCGGGTATCGACAGCTCAAGCTTTGTCATCGGGCTCTAGTAATAGAAGTTATGTTCATTCTCAAACTTTGTTATCGGACTCGGGTTATGAAAGTCATCTTCGTGCTTATTCCTAGTTGTCAAGTTCGGGTATTCACAAGTGTATATTTTTGGTTAGGCATGTGCGTCGGGTGGGTCAGTCCATATATTTCAATATCTGGAAACACCAATTATATTTCGAGTATTTCATAAATGAAAACATTCGGGCCTTTATTATTATTGAAACCAAACCCAAACCCAAACTGTCATTTCTGGTTTGAATTTGATTCTATCCATAACATTTTTTTATTCACATTTAATAAATATTTCCATATAAGCCAATTTAAAACATATACCTATCACGCTACTATTCGACAATATTTGTGCAATAGAGAAAATCCAACTAAAAAATTTTTCAAGAAGCAAAATAAATGAAATAAAAAACCATGAAAAGATGAGAAAATTAAAATATCAAAAATTAAATTACAGAGAAAAAATAATTTTTTTAATAAATCTTATTTGATTCATAAACGAGGCATGCTAGAGCCTATAATTTAATTAAGAACAATACTTAAATTCTTCTACTCTTAAAACAAGTTGACATAAAAAAAAAACTAATTAAATATATAACTATATAGTATAAAAAATTATAATCCACATATTGAACTCGCTCCGTTTGAATAAAAAATAATTTCAAAAGAGAACCACAAAATCAAGATAACCAAAAAGGTACACCACAGTCCAAACTATGAATACGTTCAAGTTCAATTACCACGCATTACAAAGAAAAATTAAAAAAATTACTTATGTGTTGACATATGGTTAATTATGACCTTAATGTTTTGATTATAACAAACAAGCCATTTTATTTACTAATATTTGATTTTGAGTGACGATAGTTCAATGTTAAAATCAATCAAGAATTGAAAAAATGAACATATCATAAATCGGACTCGAAATGAAGATCAAAGTGAAAGTTAGCATTCGAGACGATAGCGATTTATATACGACGATCGAATTGGAACTTGAAAATTCGCAAAAGACGCAAATCAATATACAAGCCAAAAGAACGACAAGTCAAGACGATTAAACATTGTACATTTATATGTAAAAGTATTAGCACGTTAATCTTTAGGAAGTGTATAAATCTCAAATTATTTTCATAATTCATCATCACTTGCATAAAATGTTTTGATCAAAAGTAAAATTGATTTCCAAAATAATGTTTAAACTTATATCATATTCTTAACATCATTCAAAACATTTTCCAAAAATAATAAATAAAAAAAATTGGACAACCAGTTGACTTCGGTCGACTGAAAGTTGACTTTTCGGTCGACCGAAAATTGCTATTTCGATCAACCGAAAATCTAACAGTTTGATTTGCAACAGCTATATTTTGATCAATCGAACTAGGTCAACCGAACTTACCCGAGAGTGCCTATTTTTGCTCTATAAATACCAATCTCTTTTGCATTAACTAAAAACAACTTACAAAAGATTTTTTAAAAGTTTATTTGTTGAAAATCATTGAGTTTACTTGATTATAAATTCTATTTCATTTATTACAAAGAATTTCTTGATTGATCAAACTAATTTTCATTCATCTCATCAAGAATTCTTTTTGCAAAGAAACTTTCACAATCTCATCTATTCTTCATTCTTGGTAGAAGTTTTCTTTGTCAACATTTTGATTTAAGTGTAAATCTTTCTTCATACTTAACTTGTATTATTTGTTAAGAGAGGTCATTGATTGAAAAACTTTAATACAAAGATACAAACTGTTTTATTATCTATTCTCATTTTTTGTAGAAGTTTTATTTTCCAAACTTGTACTATTTGTTAAGAGATATCATTGGTTGAAAACTTTGATACAAGGATACAAACTATTTCATTATCCATCATTCATCAAAGTTTACAACAAAAAAACACTTGAGCTTTACTATTTGTTATATATTGAAGTGTTATCCTAACTCTCTAATGCTTAACTTGATTATATCATTGGTTAAGAGAATTTCTTCAATTATAAAATCATCACTTACATTTTGACGATTTCGAGAGCCTTGTGAAAACTCGATTGCAAAGATATGTGCTCATTGTTGTAAGTCACCTAAGGATAAGTGCTCTTCATTGTAAGTCACTTAAGGGTAGGTGCTGCTTGTTGTAAGTCGCCTAAGGATAAGTGCTCCTTGTTGTAAGTCACTTAAGGGTTGGTACTCCTTGTTGTAAATTACTATTATAGTGCATTTGGTCTTACTCGTGACAGAGAGCTTGGTAACGGGGACGTAGAACACATTGTGTATCGAACCCCATTAAATTGGTTTGTTATCTGTACACTATTGCACTTTACGTTACATTGCCATTTATATTGTACTATATCCATACTTGAATTAAGTTATCGTATTTGCATATTTACTTGTTATATTACACTTTGCATTTATATCTTGTGTACTGAATATTTTTGAGACTAAATGTCGAAAGAGTTTTAAAAACCAATTCACCCCCTCTTGGTTAGTTATTCTTGTAAAATAATGCAAGAAAGTAAAAAGCTCAAATTACAAAGAATGAATGCTTTGATTTAACAACTTACATCAACTTTTTGATTAATAAAAATCCCAAACTAAAAAGATTAACATGTACTAACTTCTAAGTAACAATTTGATGTGAGGTGAGAAGCAAAAAAAGTAAAAGTCATTCTTAATTTCTTAAGGTTAGAGTTTTAAACAATTACTGCTTAAATTAGGGTTTTTAGGTTTTTTATTTTTTTACCCAACCTATAAATTGTAAATAAAAAATTATTTAAAAAATAAGTTCAATTTGAATACCCACGATTCTGGTTTAGGAATCAAGAACCGACCAGAACCAGTCAATTCTCGATTCATATATTTTTATTTTTACTTTTTTTTTGGAATGGGAACAAACTGACCTCCAGTTCCGATTCGATTTTGATTTTGATAAGTTCTGTTTCTTTTAAAATGTCTGGGCCTATTTTTGGTAGCATCAATATTAATTCTCCAGATTAAAAGGAGGGAGAAATTCATATCCAATGTGTATTCTTTACCTCAATTCAAAAGTAAGGTAAATAGTTTGAAAATTCAAAAATCAGGTATGAATTTAATTAATTAAAAATATTTATTAAATAAAGATAATAAAGTCACATCTTGTGATTACACATATTCATAATTATAAGTTACAGATTTATTTACTGATCACATATCGTCAAATTTTTTATCACATATTATTTTTGAGTCACATATTATTTTTCAGTCACATATTGTCAAAATTTTTAGGTCACAGTTATATACTTGGTCACAGATAACCAAATATTTGGTCACACACCACCGTCACCAAATCGCACCAACAAAGAGACACACCACCACCGTCATCACTGTCACAGCCACCATCACTCCCTTCGCCACCAACAAACAACCTGTACGACTATCATCGCACCCCTCACCACTGAACAAACATCGACACCACCACCCCTCACCACGACAACCATCACTAAAACACAATTATTTACAAACTAAAAACAACACAACCACAAAATGCCGTTGTTGCTGACGATACCAATCGCAGCTGCCCAAACGACATGTCGAAAACTAAACCCAAATCACCGACGTTCGTTACCTTCCATGACACAGACACAGACACATACACACAGAGAGATCTGCCCACCACACCCCCCTCCCACATTCACAGACTCGTCCCACCCACACTCACAGACCACACACACAAATAGTTACTCACAGACTCATTCCACCCACGGCCACAGCACTACAGACAGCACACAACAAAAATCAGTCACCCTCAAATCCAACAAAACCACCGTCTGAGAACTCCGGATCGACCTTCGGAAACCTCCGTGTAGTGTCTGCTGCTCGAAAACCTCCGGATCGAAGACCCACAACACCTCCACCGCACACCCACTACATCGGTATCGCACCACTCAAAAAACAAAAAAAAACGAAAAAAAAGGACCCGGCAGCGTCGTGACGCTGCTGCAGTGGGAGGAGGAGGGAAAAGGGCAGTGGAAGTGGGAGGGGGAGGGAGGAGAAGCTGACAGTGGAGGCGGAGGCGGAGGCGGAGGCGGCGAGTGAGGGTGGAGAGATGAATAGATTGGGAGGGAGGAGAGAGAAATGAATTAGTTTAGGGTTTGAAGATATTAATTATTTAATATTTAAAATAAAATAACTGATTTTTGAATAAATAAATTGTAGACCTGATTTTTAAAAACCAATCTTTAAACACCTTATTTTTTATAATTTCCCCTAAAAGGACTTGAACTCTTGGGAAAAGCATTGCAAACTTAAAAGGAGATTAACTTGTATTAAAATAAAGATTAATCAAATAATTAATAACACAATATGGAAACTTTTAGACCAAGGAAAATAATATTTTTTTTATTTTACCAAAATACTTAGTTGTTCAATAATTAGATATTACATTTATATTTATATTTATATTTAATGAAGATAATGGAAGATTGTTTAATTAACTTTAGTTGTGAGCTCTACATTTGGAATTACGTTGTCGTGCTCTTCATGCAACACAAAATTGCGTACAAAAAATTACTGATATTCTTGAACTGTAGTAAAAAGCGCTAATTACTAGAGCTGCACGACTTTGGTACATTGGCCACTTTGTAGTTTGTGCTTGGTTTTTGTTTTCGTGCTGATGCATTATCTGCATGGCATATGCCATTGCGTCAACAAGCACTTGCTAGTTTGATTTTTCACGATGATTTTTTTATTGCGCCAAGAAGCACTTACAAGCTTGATTGTTCACTATTTTTATCTTTTATTTTATTACTTTTTTTAAAAAAATTATATTGAGAAACGATTGAAAGCTCCAAAACCTAATTGAGTAAAAAAAAAAAAAAAAGAGCTATATTGAAAAAATCGATTGACAGGTTTTAAGCTCCAAAACCTAATTGAGATGTCCATCGAAATATTATAAGAGTTATGTTACATTACCAGATCGATTTGATCAGAATTGTGTCAATTAACACTCGGTAACATTTCATTGGTTGTTGGGGCCAAAAATATTTTCCAACCATTCAATCATAATGAGCCAACTCGTTCTGACAATTTGATTCTAGCAAAATCGTTTCGCAAAATAGCAAAATTCATATTAAAATGCATTAGACAGCCGTAACTAATTTTCGTCGAGCACAACCCTGGGAAATTATCGAACGTGAAAATTTGTCAGGAATTTCTGCAAGTTCTGGCTATTGAAAATCGTCCGTAATAGCCGTTGTGAATGAATGACCGGTTGTAATCTCCAATGGCTATCGGAGTACTATGACTGTATATAACCACTCGCAATTTTTGAAAAACAAAGCTCATGGAAGATCACCGACGCGGCGACGTCGAAGACATGTCGAAATTAAAGTGTCCACGAGGTCTAATTTTGTATACCCGTTGTTATGTGCAACTAAAAATGACACATTCACGAGCTCAAACATGAAACAATGAAAAGAGAGAGAAATCAGTGCCAAAAAGAAAATGAAAATTTTGTTGAAACTGATAACTAAAGTAATAATTAAAAAAAAAATCAATTTCTAGCAATGGTTTCAAAAATTTATTGGAATAATTTATCCCAAAAGTGGACTCCATCATACACAAATAATACAATTGGTAGAATATCGTCCTATGATAATTGGTCGTTGACTATACTTTAATTAAAACTATCTTCAACAAAACACACAGTTAAGACTTGGATATTGAGTTTGCCTTTCCTAACTAAAAAAATAACAATGCAAATTAATAATAATAATAGAGAAAACAATTATTGTGGCCGAAATCAATTAAGAAAATAGTTAGAAGACCTTACTCGTGTTTTATTCATATTTTGGTTTAATTATTGTGTTGCCGGTCAAGAAATTCAAAAAAAAAAAAAAAAAACTTTCGTCTCTCCAATGCTAGTTAACATGTTCGTGATCCTAAATATCAAACATTCACCTCTCAATTTAACAATAAATCAATGAAGATTGAGTGTGTTGACCCCAAAAATTGGTCCAACAGAGATAGTTCCACGTGTTTCTTTTATGGTAGTGAGATTATATTTTGTAGAAAAAAGGGGGTCGGCCAGGATTGTAAATTGAAAGAAAGCCAAAGCGTTTGTGCATAAATTTGCATTATCCTTTACAATGTTACAGTGTGCGCTTTTATAGTAGAATACAATGGTGGAGAGCCGTTGGATGATGGAACACGTGGCCTCATCCGCATAGCCGAGACCTCTCATCGTAGCCATCAATCAATCATAGGCCATTTCGTATTTAATGCTGCGGCGGCTTGACAGCCCTAGGCCTGACATGTGAGACTAGACTTGCTTCATTAAGTGGAGCTACACACAGTGAATTGTCACATCACCCACTTAATACGAAATCTAGTATGAGATCTCCCCCAATATGCCTCCACGTATTTCACCTCATCCATTGGGGCTCGGCTCTTCATAAGGGTCCGGACAACATAGTTTCGACCAGCAGTGTCGGCCACGAGAGGTTCCGCAAGACAGGGGTTCGGCCAAATTTCCATATGGGCAGAATGTGGAACGGATCTATATTCACTTGCCGTGTAGTTCGTCACTCAATTCGTCCGCTAGCCACGTTGCCACGTGTATGTATTGTTCGATTATTTATACGAGCAACAGAGTGTGCTAGCATGTAATCTCTCAATTTAACGTGTAATATATGTCATGTGATTCAGCTCTCGTTAACAAACATGAAAATAGATCAATCATGTTAATTCAACATTACCAAATAAAGAATGATCAAGATAATGAATTAAAACATGAGTAGAAGTCAATTAGCTATATAATCTATCCTAACAAGCAATCTACCAATGAAATATGACAAAGAAACCAAAACGAGAAGAAGAAGAAGAAGACGGATACATAATACGTTACTCTTTTATTTCAGGAACAGGAATATGGAATCAACATCTTCAATCTTTGTTATATTCAACTCCATGAAACTCGAAAATCTTCCATTCTTGATATTCAATAATTTGTTGGGACCTCTCTTTCATTGAATTTTTTTATTTTAATGTTTAGAATGTGGTAATGTATGTGGTGTGTTTTCCTAACATATATAGCCTCTATTTATTATTCTAGTAGACTTGAAAAGCGATACCTTGAAAGTACTAAATTTGTCCTTGATTTTAGGTAGAAACAAGCAAAATTCAAATTGGCACAGAACAATCGAGATCTCGAAATGCCTTTCATCATCAACTTGAGACATCTAAACGCAATTCGCAAGAAATTAACAACCAAAAGAGAATGGACACCCAAAGGCCATCACTACTGCGACCTCCAAATGCATTCCGAGGTCGCGAGCTTCACCTCTACCAAGTTTTCACTTTTGTCCAGTTTAGCCCTTCAACTTTGACTTTGTTCATTTCAATCATTGAACTTCTAATGTCATCCATTTCGGATCTCTTCAATTTTGGTCCTTCAAGTTCCGAAAGTGTCCAAGTTGACGCCAAGTTCTTATTTTTTCCATATTTGGTCCCTGAAGCTTGTGAATTCGTCCAATTGACTATCCAAGACACTCAATCAAAACCTCAACTTCCGAGTACTTGTGCAATTCCATCCTTTTGTTCAAATTAAGCTCCAAATCACTTCTTTTTTTTCTTGATTCAACTTCAAATTGAAGTTTTCATCTAGAACCACAATACATAATACACTAACACGAGTAAAAATTCGTCCGAATAATCAGAAAATAAGTAGATTTAAAATTTTAAATAAGCGTGTAAACACCGTTATCGCCTCAACCATGTCTTTTATCTTTATTCTACGCACTCCCACAATTAATCCAAGTAATGGGGTGGTAAATTAACTTTTGAACTAACTATGAGTAGAACTAATTCAAAATTATTGAAAATAAGACTTAAATTTATAGTTGTTGTGCCTTGGGCTATTCATTGACAAGACATAAGTTTTTCAAGCTCAATTTCCTAAACAACAAAGTGGAAAACGTCAAACAATTTTTTGACAATTGACATGCACTAGCAACAAGGTAGCCTACTTTTGGATGGATATATGCAAAATCATTGTCACTAAAAGTGTGTACATTGACATAAACAAAGAACGTTATTTAAAATTCGAATCCAATGAAAATGTCAAATAAAAATTTAATGAGGAGAGGGAAGTTGGAAAATTATGGGCAAAATTAGCTTTTTGCTACACAATTGCTTGTGTGGAGGGTTAGTAATAGTGGAAATTATGGCCTACTAGAGTTTTAAACTTCTTATTTCAACATTTTTTTTTTCAAAAATAAGGTGATAATTAAAATTTTAAATATTAATAATTATATTACAAAATTAAATAAACATATTCATCTCACCTAACTCATACCCAACCAACCACACCAAAGCCCTAATTATTTTCATTCTCTCTATTTTCTCTCCTCTCTCACTCCGGCAACAACAAGAGCAGGAGCATCTCTCTATCCCACCTTCTCTCTTTTGGTTTTGGATCTAATTTGCTTGCTTTCATCCTCGTTGAGCGACGTTCTAATTCTGGTGTTGGCGTTGTGGTAATAGCGAGGCGGTTGTAGTGATGGCAGTAGTGGGATGTGACAATTTTTTATCCGATTTGTTGGTGGTGTTTGGCTGACGATGGCTTTGTTGAATTTGGCAGTAGCAATAGTTTTGTTGGATATAGTGGTGGCTATGGTTTTTTTGGTGGCTGTGGTGGTAGATCTAGCGGTTGGAGTAGTTTTTGTTGGATAGACGATTGATCTGGTGCTAGTGGTGGCGCTAGCGCGATGGTGAGGTGGTGCTACTTTCAGTTAGTGCCATGGTGGATTGGGATTGGGTGGAGTACGTGGTGAGAGTAAGAGTGTTTGGGACCAATTACTTGAGATTGTGATCAATCAATAATTTGTGATCATTAAATAATGTGACCTAAAAATGAGTCGTGACTTATAAATTTGTGATTTTGTGACCAATAAATAAATTGTGACTTATAATTTTTTTGATTTGTGATCACTGAATAATATTTTTTTTTTGATTTGTGGTTATGAAATAGTTTGTGACATATAAAATCTTGATTCATGATCGAGAAATAATTTGTGACCAATTAATTTGTGATCAAATAACATAGAATTGTTACGTTAATATATTTAATTAATAAAATTTTTTTTATCATAAATGAAATTTAATTAATTTCTGATTTTTGAAGTTTTAAATCTTGTTTCTTAGTTTTAAAATGGTCAAACTTAATCTCTTAAATATGAAATTTCTCAATAACGATATTTTACCATTTGGGCTGACAATTCATGTTTTGAGCAGTTCTGGTGGCAAATACAAGTGAAATCCAATGAACCAGGCCGATTCATAAATATTTGGGCCTTATTTTTTAGCTGAGAAATGAATATAGTGTAAATTTTGGATTAGGCTTGGGTTGGCTAACCCCAACTCGACCAATACAGCCTAATTGGCATCCAGGTGGGTTTCGGTTTTCTTTTGGGTTCCTTTTACAGTCTGGAGAGGACCTACTCATTGGCTATAAAAGGGGTTTAAGGGATGGCAAAAAATTTTGGTGGACCCGTGGCCCCAATCTGAACAGTATTGGGAATCCTCCCCCTTCAGGTCGTCGGGGCAGGGAAAGGGTCTCTTCTGTCCTGTCCCGCATAGAATTATTTAAAAAATAAATAAATTTCAAAGACAATATATATATAAAGCCTCGAATTTGAACTTGCCGTGCCTCGTCTTAAGTGGGGGCACAAAATGATCATCTTGTCCCGAACCCGTTCCATTGACATTCCTAACTGGGTAGTAGTTCAGTTTGAAGTTGGGCGAACAAAAATTCTTTTCCGTTTTATTTCATTAAATTGGTGTCTAGGTGAATAAACCCCACAATAGATTATCATGAAAAAAATACAATTGATCTCCAATTGTGAGGTGAGCTCCACTTGTACCTATTCTATTGTTCCGACGAATGACATTATTCTTAATTTTTAAGATTATAAGTCTTAAAAAACCGAAAGTCCTCATTTTCAATTTCCGCTTCTACAAGAAATTGTCTAAGCAAAAGTTTTATTAATCTATTTTCAAACGGTAACAAGTTATTATTCTAATAAACTGATTGGTAGAATACCAAACAATATTAAGGAAAAAATACATTTTCTTGTCTTGTGGCGTTCTTTCGTGTTAATCTTAGCGAGTGATACGTTCATATCCACTATAATTAAATTGATTTAGAGAAAATGAATGAAAAGTCAGGTTGTTTTCTCACAGAATAAGAGTGCCAAATTGAAAGCAATCAAATCAATTTCATATTAAATTCATGTTTTTTCATTTTTTCACCCTTCAGGCTTCAATGTCATATCCAAGTTCAACAATCCAGCATATAAGCATAGACCAAGTTTTGAATCTCAATGTCATAACCAGAAAAGAGTACTACAAAGTCTGTAAAACAAACAATTGTAATGAATAGTGGTTCAATGAGTAAGATGTCCACATAAACAAGAAAAATGCAGTCGAGATCTATCACGACTCCCATGCTGAAATAAATCTGCATTGAAGTTTCTTGCAGAATCTGAATCGAGCCAAGAACCAGACTGAGGAGGAGCGACATGGTCTCCAATGAATAATGAATTTGTATCCAAACCAGACAGAATATGAGTGAAGTCGTCGGGTCCATAAGCTCCCGGGCTCTGGTTTCTTCCGTAATTGCTGGCAGCTCTCCTTTCCGCTTCAAGAAAGTGACCAAGAGATGGGGCGTTGTTCTTGTTCGTGCTCACAGCATCAGTGGTATCCGAGCATAGGGAGAAACACCAAATTTTGGACTTGTAACTTTTTTTATTCCTTGGGGGCTCTGGGAGTTGTCCCCTTGTTGATCTACGTGAGCGCTCGAGAATGCTTGAAAGACCGATGAGGCTCCCGAGAGTGATACTCCTATCATGGAAGAAGGAACCAGTGGACTGGAAAACGGGAAGAACGTTAACATAACAAGGACACAGGCATTATAAACATGTCCTAACTGGTCATCGAACTACTCTCATCAAACTAGCCAATTAGATTACAACCTTATTCGTCTAAATTAATATATCAGATACATTGAAAATTAAAAGTAAAAATCCTGGAGAAATCCAACAAAAGTATATACATGGATTCATGAAATTAAACTGACCTCAGTATCAAGATCAGAAGAAGAAAAAGTCGAGGAAGTTGGTGAAGCAGTGAGCAAAGTGTTGAATGAAAAAGAGCCATTAATATCACCATTTCTGAACAACCCAACTCTCACATTCAGAGGTTCCAGCCCCAGTGGCCACCCCTCTTCCTGCAAATCAACAAAAACTATTCAATATTCTTACCCAGAGAGTGTTGAGGGTGGGATGGGAATTCGGATAATTAAACAACTAAAACAAGTACCCGTTGAGCCATAGCCTTCTCAGTTCTCCCCTGAATAATTTAATAGGGAGGAAATATCAGATATGATTTCACTTTAAGGGAAAGAATTGTCATTTCCATCCCACCATTGCGTTCTCTTCATAAATAGGGCAAAAATTGACAGCATATCAACTGTCCTATGACTACGGGGTTTTGGACATCATAAGTGCCAAAAATAAGTGCTTTGACTTCGCAGCCTCGAGTGAAAGTGAGAGGCGATGGGACCTAGAGTTGGTGATGAGTTGAGTCGAGTTGAATTCAACTTTTCTGCCCACGAGCCTTTTGATTTAAAGAAAAATTGAGTATAGAATAAGGGTGTGTTTGAGCCACATTGTTTTTTAAGAATGTATTCTGGAATAGTAAATTGATGGAGAATGTGTGGTTGAAAAATAATGAAAAGTTATTGATGTGATGAAAAATATTTTTTTATTGAATGTGTGGTTGAAAATGAGTAGAAGAATGCTAATGAAAATTTTAATGTGTACCAAATAAGGGCTAAAAATTTAAAAAAAAATTATACATTGTTAAATAAGAAAAATGGAATGCTCGACCTAAATCTGAGTTCAGCTCGGTCAATGGACCATGGGCTTGTGATGGAGTGAACCAAGTCACCCATCAATAGGGATGTCAATTCAACTAGTTGACTTGGACGGCCTGCAGCTCGACTCAGCTCAGCTCGTAAAAAGTCCTAGCTAGCTCAATTCGCGCCTCAGTGGAACAAGCTAAGGCTCAAGTTGAGCCTCCTATTTGGTGACGGCCCAAGCCAGCCCGTGACTTCATGCAATCGTTGCCTGCTGCCTGCCGAACCTGCTTCAGACAACAGTTGGCATGCTTGCTATAACCAATTTTTTTAAAATTCATTTTTAAAAAAATCGAGTCGACTCGACTCAGTAACGCCCGAGCCTCGATCTTTTGACTGAGCTTTGGCTTAGCACCCCACCCATAATTTTCGGCTCAACTCAACTCAACTAGTTTATATCCCTACCCACAAGTCAAGTTGTTACAACAATACAACAATAAATACTTTTAAAAAAATAGAAACTATTTCTTTCGACTTTAAAGAACCAAACATGCTCTTAAACACTTTATCTTCATTAACAAAATAGTTATGCAAAATTGTTAATTTTATTTAACAATTTTGGTTAGATTGGTCTTTCTAAAACAAAATGATCTCATGCTTACTGTGGACATGAATTATAATGCCCACATGTTAATGTGTCAACAAAATTGTCAATGTTATTTAACAATTTTAGATAGATTGATCTTTCTATAACGTAATAATCTCGTCCACATTGGGTACGAATTTTAACATAAAAAAATACTGCTCGACCGTTGACGTGGCAATGGGCAAATGTTATTATATCCACGGTGGATATGATATCAATTTTGCTTTCTATAAAGTGTTAAAAATAATCAAAGATGCATGGAGGGGTTTTTTCACCTATAGAGAATTTTGATTCCACACACCATGCCACCGCGTTTTTGGTGTAGTCGTGCAGCCCAAAAAGAATGGGTAAACAAGAAATTTTCTAGTGTTTGCACCACAAAATGTTACGTCGATTATTCAAAAAAGCAAAAGATGCTGTGAGATATAATAATGACAAATTGAGGATACAGTAAAAATATTGTAATAAAAATAATGATGAGGAACCCTAGTAATTTGACCAAAAAGGGAAAGGATAAAGATTCTCCAATGCTAGCAAAATGTAGAAGGATGGTGCTATACGTACAGCTTGCCCCCTGTAACGTACGTATGGCTTTTTTCAATGTAGAATTGTTTAACAAGAAGATGCCATGATTGAGATTAGTCGACAGAGAGATAGAGAATGGTCAAAAGTGCATAACCTGCCGGGGGTCCATCAGACCAGTGTTCGAGGTTTACACAAATCATTGGCATAGGCAAATGTCGCCTATGAGATATGACACTGCCATTCCGTAAAACAAAACAAGAATCAAATTTTGAGCCTATAGGTTATAGGCTCAACGATCGACTCGATAATAGAGATGACGCATGTCAATACATGGTAGGACAATTTGAAAAAGAATACAACATCCAATCTCGCCTTGCCACTACACCCTGTCGCTCCCTCCCGTCACAATCTCTATTCAGGGAGATTACCATTAAATTTTAAGAGAGAGAGAAAGCAATCATACTAGATGTACATTCTACTTAATATCATGATTGACACCCCTTCCACATTATTGGAGGTGGCAATGGGCCGAGCCATGCCCACACAAACTCGGCTCACGAGCTGAGCTCGTGGCTCGTTAGAGACGACCCGTGCCCAGAGCTCGCCCAAAATGGGTACTCGACGAGCCTGAGCGGCTTGACTCTTTTTTTTAATAGGATATTATCATTTTTGAAAAAAATAAAAATAAAAAATAATTAGGGCAAACCCAAGAGCTGGCTCGTGGCTCCGCTAGTAAAAAAACGAGCCGGGCAGGCTCGGCTCGCCTATAGAGCCCCCTGCTCTGCTCGAGCTCAGGCTCCTCGTCAAGGCGGACTCGACTCGTTTGCCACCTCTACACATTACAGAGTAAATTAGAGAGTAGGTAGAACAGTAAACTTTTAATATGGACTAAACTTTTGTGGGACCAATATTATGAAATATAAAGAAAACAGGAAATTATGACACCTACTTTTATTAGTTTCTTCAAATTTCACAATTTGCACATTTGACAAGAATTGAAATTTAGATTTTAATTAAAGTCTAAAATTAATTTTAACTATATATTTTGTAGGATCCATAATTTTTCAATCCCACATTTTATTAACTTTTATCAAAATTTACTAAAAATGTGATTTTAATCCCATCAAACATGGGCTTCCTTTTTTCTTTTTTTTTTTTTTCCAAAATTAATTACTTTTTTTAAAAAAAATACAAATATAGGCAGCAGACGCCAACAAAAAGGGGGAAATGAGTTGGAATGGCCACCACTCAACAAGTTTTTGTTTAGATGGCCTTTGACCAAATTCTTTAAAAAGAAAAAAGAATTAATTATTTAAAAATCTCAAATGTCTATTTTACCCTCTCTTATATGACCAAATAAATGAGAAAAAAGAAATTTTTGAAGGTTCAAGGATTTGAACCCTTGACCTCTATGAAAATAAAATGCTCCTCACACCATTAGGACATTGAACAATACTGATAATTGTTTTGCAATAACCTATATATATATCTTAACAAATCATATTCAAATTTACAAGGTCCAAGGATTTGAACCTTCAACCTTTGAGAAAAAGTTTTTTTAAATGTTATCCTCACCACTAGGACATTGAACAATGTTGCTAATTTTTTTTGCAATAACCTATATATATATCTTAACAAATTATATTCAAATTTACAAAGTTCAAAGATTTGAACCTTCAACCTTTAAGAAAAATTATTCTTTTCTCACCATTAAAACATTGAACAATATTTTTTATTTTAATGCAATAACATATGTATAATCTTATATTTCTGAATATATTGAAAAATTATAGTCAAATATTTCACTTTATTTTATATACGTATTATGCATTAAAAGATTAATTTTAATTTAAGATGAATTGAATGTTTACAAAATTTATGATTTCGAAATATATAAATAATTAGTGACAATTAACTTAAAATCTTTAATTTGATTTCAAATAATTTTTTTATATTTTTAAGTAATCGTCAACTGGTCCAACCATTAATTTTTTTATTGTTTCCCTTTATCCCCACGTAAACTTTTTACGACGTGCAATATATACTTTTTATATACCTTACAAAATATAATTGTCGTTTTATATATCTTAAAACGATATATATGTCATTTTAATTAAAATTTAAATTGAAACGATATCCATATCGTCAAAATTGTACTGAAACGATAATGACATCGTTATGTGTCAAATTCACGAAATAACATAACAACTTTCATATCGTGGTAGTTAATGACATCGTTTTTAATAGAAATGATAATGACATCGTTTTTAACAGAAATGATATAATTATCGTTTTATATAAACTAAAATGATATATATGTCGTTTTAGTTATTATTTAAGTTAAAACGATATCAATGTCGTCAAAATTATATTGAAACGATATGAATATCGTTATGTATCAAATCCACAAAATAACATAACGACGTCCATATCGTTTCAGTACAAATTTGACGAGTTTGAAATCGTTCCAGTTCAAATAATAACTATAACAACATTAATATCGTTTCTTTTCATGAAAAATGATAATTATATCGTTTTGGCTAAAAATAACGATTCGATCGTCCACAACCACCCAGCATGTGTTCAACATACGTAGGACGATCTAAAAATGTCATCAAGTGGGTTGATGTTACTTGAATGACTTAAAAAGAACGAACGAATATACTTTATTTCTATTAGAATAGTTTGAATGTTGTATATAGTCATGAGAATACAAATATTCTCATAGTTTCTTTTGAGTGAGATCGAACTCACTTGATGACCTATTTCGATCATCCTACATATGTCGAATGCATGTTGGGTTGTTTGGACAGTTGAATCATCATTTTTAACAAAAACAATATAATTCACAAAATAACATAACGACATCCATATCGTTTCGGTACAAATTTGACGAGTTTGAAATCGTTCCAGTTCAAATAATAACTATAACAATATAGATATCGTTTCTTTTCATGAAAAACGATAATTATATCGTTTGGCTAAAAATAACGATTCGATCGTCCACAACCACACAACACGCCTTCAACATACGTACGTCAATCGAAAAAGGTCATCAAGTGGATTGATGTTTCTCGAATAACTTAGAAAGAACTAACGAAGATACTTTCTTTCTATTGAAATAGTTCGAAAGTTGTATGTAGTCACGAGAACACAAATACTATCATAGTTTCTTTTGAGTGAGATCGAAACCACTTGATGACCAATTTCGATCATCCTACATATGTCGAATGCATGTCGAGTTGTCGTGGACAATCGAATCGTCGTTTTTAGCAAAAACGATATAATTATTGTTTTATATAAACTAAAACGATATATGTATCGCTTTAGTTATGATTTAAACTAAAACGATATCGATGTCGTCAAAATTGTACTGAAACGATATGGATATCGTTATGTATCAAATCCACAAAATAACATAACGACGTCCATATCGTTTCGGTACAAATTTGACAAGTTTGAAATCGTTCCAGTTCAAATAATAACTATAACAATATAGATATCGTTTCTTTTCATGAAAAACGATAATTATATCGTTTTGGCTAAAAATAACGATTCGATCGTCCACAACCACACAACACGCCTTCAACATATGTACGTCAATCGAAAAAGGTCATCAAGTGGATTGATGTTTCTCGAATGACTTAGAAAGAACTAACGAAGATACTTTCTTTCTATTGGAATAGTTCGAAAGTTGTATGTAGTCACGAGAACACAAATACTATCATAGTTTCTTTTGAGTGAGATCGAAACCACTTGATGACCAATTTCGATCATCCTACATATGTCGAATGCATGTCGAGTTGTCTGGACAATCAAATCGTTATTTTTAGCAAAAACGATATAATTATCGTTTTATATAAACTAAAACGATATATGTATCGCTTTAGTTATGATTTAAACTAAAACGATATCGATGTCGTCAAAATTGTACCGAAACGATATGTATATCGTTATGTATCAAATCCACAAAATAACATAACGACGTCCATATCGTTTCGGTACAAATTTGACGAGTTTGAAATCGTTCCAGTTCAAATAATAACTACAACGATATAGATATCGTTTCTTTTCATGAAAAACGATAATTATATCGTTTTGGCTAAAAATAACTATTCGATCGTCCACAACCACACAACAAGCCTTCAACACGTACGTCGATCAAAAAAGGTCATCAAGTAGATTGATATTTCTCGAATGACTTAAAAAGAACTAACGAATATACTTTCTTTCTATTGGAATAGTTTGAAGGTTGTATGTAGTCACGAGAACACAAATATTATTATAGTTTCTTTTAAGTGAGATCGAAACCACTTGATGACCAATTTCGATCATCCTACATATGTCGAATGCATGTCGAGTTGTCGTGGACAATCGAATCGTCGTTTTTAGCAAAAACGATATAATTATCGTTTCATATAAACTAAAACGATATATGTATCGCTTTAGTTATGATTTAAACTAAAACGATATCGATGTCGTCAAAATTGTACCGAAACGATATGTATATCGTTATGTATCAAATCCACAAAATAACATAACGACGTCCATATCGTTTCGGTACAAATTTGACGAGTTTGAAATCGTTCCAGTTCAAATAATAACTACAACGATATAGATATCGTTTCTTTTCATGAAAAACGATAATTATATCGTTTTGGCTAAAAATAACGATTCGATAGTCCACAACCACCCAACACGCCTTCAACATACGTACGTCGATCAAAAAAGGTCATCAAGTAGATTGATATTTCTCGAATGACTTAAAAAGAACTAACGAATATACTTTCTTTCTATTGGAATAGTTTGAAGGTTGTATGTAATCACGAGAACACAAATATTATCATAGTTTCTTTTAAGTGAGATCGAAACCACTTGATAACCAATTTCGATCATCCTGCATATGTCGAATGCATGCCGAGTTGTCGTGGACAATCGAATCGTCGTTTTTAACAAAAACGATATAATTATCGTTTTATATAAACTAAAAACGATATATGTATCGCTTTAGTTATGATTTAAACTAAAACGATGTCGATGTTGTCAAAATTGTACTGACACGATATGGATATCGTTATGTATCAAATCCACAAACTAACAGAACGACGTCCATATCGTTTCGGTACAAATTTGACGAGTTTGAAACCGTTCCAGTTCAAATAATAAATATAACGACATAGATATCGTTTCTTGTCATGAAAAACGATAATTATATCGTTTTGGCTAAAAATAACGATTCGATCGTCCACAACCACCCAACATGCCTTCAATATACGTAGGACGATCGAAGAATGTACGTCAAGTGGCCATAGATGATCGAATCGTCGTTTTTTAGGCATCATGATATAATTCTCGTTTTCTGTAAAAAGAAACGATACTAATGTCCTTCTAGTTATTATTTGAACTGTAATGATTTCAAACTCGTCAAATTTGTACTGAAATGATATGAATATCGTTACTTATTTCGTACGTTTGACACTACAACGACATCATCGTCGTTTCATATGAGAAGAAACGACATATATGTCGTTCTAATTACGATTTTGACTGAAGCGAGTTCCAACTCACTAATTTGTACTAAAACAATATGGACGTCGTTACTTTGTTTCGTGAGTTTGACACTACAACGATATATTTGTCGTTTTATATGGGACGAAACGACTTCTATGTCGTTCTAGTTACATCATTATGAAAACGATATTGAAGTCGTTTTTTATTATAGGAACGATATCCATATCGTTACGTAAATTAGTGTGTATTTTGTATTGAAACGATATCCAAGTCATTTTTTTGTTATAGTGACGATTTCAATATGGTTACGAAAATTAGTAAAGTGGTGTGTATTTCATACAAAAACGATATTGAAGTCGTTTTTTATTACAGGAACGATGTCCATATCGTTACAAAAATCAACGTGTATTTATACTGAAACGATATCCATGTCGTTTTTTTTGTTACGCGAACGATTTCAATATCGTTACGACGATCAGTAAAGCAGTGTGTATTTCATATTGAAACGATATTGAAGTCGTTTTGTATTACAATAATGATTGTATAAGTGCTTTTATTCGACTTCTTAACTTTGTATTCAAAGTGACATTTTACAGCTAGTAATTGCAATTTTGATATTAGGTCATATTTCAATGTAAACAATCGATTTACTTGTACATCTTTGTTTTCTAGAATTCTTACTAATGTCTCACAACGGAGCAAACTTGCATTTACAGATACAATCCGACTACATTCAACATCATTATCATTCACTACATTCCAACTATAAAGTTCATCCATGAGTACAAAATAAATACAAAATAACAAAATTCAATAAATCATTTTGTGCTTCCAATAAATACAAAATAAAAAAGTTACCAGTCACGACAATTATACAACTTTAAGTTTCACTACCAACAGTTTGACATTTATAAGTGAAGCAAAAATGACCAGTTTTCTTACAGTTTGAGCATCAAATGTTATAGGGACAAAAGTTGACATCTCCATTTTGCATAGCATTGTATCGACTTTCAACAGCTCTCTAACTTTATCATACAAGTTCACACATGAAATTATTTTCAAAACAAAAATAACCAATGTTTTCCCTTTGTCATTTACTACATATTTACATTCTCAAATGCCTTCAACTGGTTGCTCATATTCAACTAGAAGTCAAATTGAATCCATGACATATTCATGGTGTCCAAAACTGCAATTAAACATAAAAAATTATAAAATTTCATCAGATATCATACTTAGTACAACGATATCATTGTCGTTTGATATGATAGGAAACGACACAAGTGTCGTTGTAGTTATGGTTTTAACCGAAACAATATGGATGTTGTTTTGAATGAAAGGAAACGATATCAATGTCATTGTTATTATTTGAAATGTAACAATTTTGAGCTCCTTAAATTTTAATTGGTGCAATTTTCGTATTGAAACGACATCTATATCGTTTTGTAACACAGGAACGACATCAATATCGTTATGAAAATCAGTGAAGCGGTATGTATTTAATGCTGAAACGATATTTAAATCGTTTTGTGTTTCAGGAACGATATCTATATCGTTTTGTGACGCAGATTACGAATCACCATCCATGAACCAGCAAGAGCAAGAACAATGACATTTCCAGTCATGCTGTAACCTCATGGGCACCCACAAACAAGAAATGAATATAAAAAATACTTCCATTATATGCATATACCCTCCATTTCCAAGAACCTTAATGATATAAACAATTGATTCTTCAAGATAAAGTGGCTAAAAAAACCTAGAATTTGAATTCAAGTAATCTAAGATTTTCAACAAATAGGCTGCCTTCGACCAAGAAGAAACCCAAAATTGATATTAGGATTTCAAGAAAGAGAGAAGATGATGATAAGAAAATGAGAGAATTTGAGAATCGGCATTTGCAAGAAGAAAGGATACCCAAAACTGATTTAGGCTAAATGGAAATATGAAAGAGGAATTAGGGCAATAATGTCTTTTTGTATACAAGGATATTTTAGTCATTTACAAATTCATTTTTCATTTTTTGGTATGTTTAGGCCTTCTAACTAAAAAACATTGTTGTTGGACTATTTAAACTAAAACTTGATTTGACTAGGCTTATTAAATGAAGTCCCCTTAGTCCATCACCACCATCTTAAAAAAATAATTCAGGAAAAATAAAATAATTAGAATAAATGAACTTGGGTGGGTGATTGAACTTGGTTGGAGCAAATGATTTTTTTTTTGTAAATATATATTTAATTAGTTCAAATGTGATTTATTTGTTATTTTGAAAATTTATAAGACTCCATTTGCAACTGTTTTTTTTTTTTTTTTTTTTTTCTGATTTCTTTTATGTTTATTTTTTAAGGAGAAGGGAAAATCCATTATTATGACCAAAATGGAAGGAATGACGAGTTTTTGCTAGATAATTAAGGTCTTGTTTGTTTCAGATTAAAATTTGATTTTAATCTAAGTCAAAATCAAACAATTAATGTTAATCATATCTTTCATGGGTCCCACAACTTTTTAACCACACATTCCAAAAACTTGTATTACAATCTACTAAAAATCTAATTTTAATCCATACCAAACCCTCGCTAAAAGAGCGAGCTTAATTTATGCTAAAAAGATTTGAGGTAAAATTCTTAGATTTCATAGAAGTTGGATCGGAAAAATGAAAGGTCACACACATGGGTCCCTCATTAAGGAGTTTTGCTATACCGAAAGTTTTGTTGACATTTCATGATGTATAGAAAATCTGACCACTTATTTTAATAACACTTATTCAAATCAATTGTCAAATTTTTACACATCATGAAATGCAATAAAAGATGATCAAGCGGAATCGACGATCTATTATATATATATATATATATTATTTTTAATTGTCATTACAATAATTACTCTATTATAGGATTAGGCTAGCTAGTTAAGTCATTAGAATCATGTGCAACGACCGTAGTATTAGGGTGTTTCATGTGTAACGGCTGGATTATCCAACTATTATTGCTTAAAAGTCAAAATTATTGTCAAGTTTGAGTTTTCTTGGCATAGCCAGCTGCCAATTACATTTTTTCATTTTTTTTTCTCTCCAAGAAGAGAAAATGGATTAAATTTTGCATGAAAAGGGTAAAAAGAAATAATTAATTAATAAGATTCAATCTGGGCTGGCTCTTTGGCTCTTTCTTCTTTACTTATAATATAATAAAAATAAAGTCTCTTTCGTTCTCTTCCTTTCTAAGCAAGACAACTTTGGATAATCTTGTTATGTCTAAATTATATTTGAGTTTTCACGTTTTGGCTTGCTTTATGCGTGCTTATTTGAAATAGCATAAAAAGTTATTAAGAGCCTGTTTGGTATCGATTAAAATCCAATTAAAATTCAAAATATAGTCGTTATTAAGAGTCCCACTCGTCTAATAAAAGTCAACAATAACGACTAATTTTTCAATTTTAATCTCTACCAAAAGGGCTCTAAAAATGTTAGATCAAAATCAATAATCAATTTTATAGGACCCGCAATTCTTATTAACTTTTCAACTAAAAAATTCATCAATTCTTACGAAAATTGGTTTACAGCTTTTATCAATAATTTTGCCAAACAATCCCTGAATATTGATGCATAATTTTTTAAACTCAATACATTAATTACTTACTTTAGCCCATGTTTGATTCGGATTAAAATCTGATTTTAATCAAAGTCAAAGTCAAACAATCAATATTAACCACATCTTTCATGGATCCTACAATTTTTCAACAACACATTTCAAATTTTTTTTATCGCAATCTACTAAAAATCTAATTTCAATTTCCACCAAACACCATCTTAATAAAGTTATATCATATCATTAAATTTAGTATAAAATTTTTATTATTTAGTCCATGTTTGATCCCCATTTTTTACAAACTTATTTTCCCTAAAACTTATTTTCACTAGACGTTCTCTCAATAAAATAACTTACACGTAAATCCAAAATATATTTTTTACTTTTTAATCACACATTCTTCAAAAAAATCAACACAAAAACTTATAGGACTCAAACAAACCTTTAATTATATCCATGTATTTAATATTGATGACTATTATTTTTTCACAATTTTAATTGAATTTTAAGTACGATCGAACACGCTCATACAAGAGATGTTTGGATATTATTTATATGTTTAAATTTAAATAAATAATTTAAATTTTCTTAGAATATATAAATAATAATGGACGAATCGTAAGCTAATTATCTTGAATAAAAGCGTCAGCTAAATTAAGATAGCCGTTACTAACCGACGGCTTTTGGTGCTAATTACAATGAAATTATCATTTTTATTCTCTAACCACTACGATAAAATACTTTTCTTTGCGGGTTATCTCACGGCGCACGACACGCTGAAATTAAAATATTTTGCTCAGAAAAGACAAATGTGTATGACGTTGCAAGGCTGATATCTCAACCGGTGGTTGCAAGGCTGTGCCGCCTGTGCGCCACCTCTCTCTGCACCATCCCACGGCGGAACACGGTCGAACACTCCGGCAGTTCATCAAGATCAGCGAAAAGTGACTCATCTTCCTCTGGCATTGTGAAAATATCGGAATCAGTATCATCTCTGTCTTCAGTGTAAATTGGGCTCTCTAACATGGTGCAAGAAGTAGGGTAAAAATCTGTGAACCACCCAAATTCGCTGCCGTTAATTAAGAAACCGTCATCAAGATTGGGAAATTTATCTTCAGAATTGAGCTCAGATTCATTGGAAATATTTATTGCCTCTTTCTGCTCTTGATCTTGATCATGATCTTCTTCTTCTTCTTCTTCAGAAACCGAAGGTGTAGTATTTGTTGTTGTCATGGCTGCGGTGGCGTTATGGCGGTGGTTGTGATGATTCTTAGAAGCCGGCCACGGGTGATTGTGTTCAGAAGAATATGTTACCACCAACATATCAGGGTCCTGTCTACTCCTCTCAACTTGTTTTCTTGCAGGACAGCCTCTTGAGCTACTACACCTGTAATAACCTCTGCAAAATCAAAAGAAACTGATAAATTATCATCCCATGTGGAAATTTTATCAAATATTATTATAGGAAAATTAATTAATTACCTAGGATAGGGTGAACCTTTGATGGGCTTTTGGCCGTATTTTCTCCATGCCCAAGAATCAGAAGGTGGAGCACTCATATGATCGCCCTTAAGCCTTGATCCTTCCACTTCTTTGATTGGCACCGACACCACTCTTTTTTGTATAGCTCGCCTACTGTAAAATAACCCAAAAAAAACACCTATTGTTCTTCAAATAATTTCTTCAACTGACACTCATGCATGCACATGAACTCTCGCAAATCAAACCTCAAAAGATTCTTGAACATAAATGAAACCTCTCTCACACTTTCAAATATAGTATTGGCATGCTTAATAAGTAGGATTAGGCAGTAATTGACAGTATTAAAGACGAGATAACAAATATTATATATGATCTAGTTACTAACCTTCTCTTTGGAGAGGAAGTGTAAGTCATCTTGGTATCACTAGACATGGCGGAGATGGGCGAATCTCCACTGTTTTCAGGCGAATTTCCGGTGTCTTCTCTACCTCACTAACTTGATGAATCTACTCCGCATGAACTTGGTCCAAATTAAGTGATTACACCACTTGATGGAATTAAAGTGACCTTTTGGGGAAGATTTGGATGTGAGAGAGAGAGAGAGAGATTGATGAAAACAAGAAATGGAGAAGGTGGTGAAAGATTGGGTAGAGTTTGTCTAAATGGTGACAGATGGGCAATGTATAGTTTATAAAGGACGTGCAAGCAAATGTGAAATTAATACAAAATTTGAATATTATTATATTACAATGTGAGAGTGACCTTAATTAATGTTGATTAGGGTGTTATGATTAGTTTAACCTAGTGATTTATGACCGTTTCCATTGTATTCTTTTGGATATTTCAGCCCATTGCTTATACTAATCTTGTTCTTATCGACATCCTTAAATCAAGCCAATTTTATTGAAAATTACAAAGAGAAAATGATGATTTTTTTTTTTAAAGTATAAAATTACAGTTATATTATAATGGTAAATTTATCCTGATATAACGACAAAATTATGGTTTTTATTTTTTATTTTTTTCCATATGTAGTCTACGAATGTAAAAATTGAGCCTTAGAGCATGTTTGGCCGGGCTTAAAATTCAATTAAAATTGAAAATATAGTCGTTATTGGGTCCAACTCGCCTAATAAAAGTCAACAATAACGATTAATTTTTCAATTTTAATCTCTACTGAACACGTCCTTAATTTTGAATTAAGGGCTAGTATATGAACACGATTTATTCATATAAATTGGTGATAAAATTAGTTTTTTTCATGCTTTAGTGTGTAAGATTAATATTAAAGACTTCTAGTTTTCATATGCTGTGTTATTTCGTTCAACCTCACCCCCAAAAATCAATGAATAATCTATAGCATATAATTTTTAATCAAAAAGTCAAATATATAACATTATCTAAATCTTGTTTGTATTCTATATTTCGTTCAACCTCACCCCCAAAAAATCATTGAAAAATTACACAACCAGTTGAACCTTGGTGATTGGGAGGGAATGCCAACAAATATGGTGAATAGAATGTATGGAAGCTGAAGGGCTAAATGACTTTGGGTCTGTCCTCGCTAGAGATGGAGGAGGTATAATTCGAGCGCCAACGATGTTTTAAATTCTGGCTTCGAAAGCGATGCCGAATAGATTATAATTTCCAATTCATATTAAGTCCATGTTTGGTAGAGATTAAATTCTAGATTTTAGTTTCAATTAAAGTCAACAATTATTTTTAACCACATATTTCATCAACTTTTATCAAAATATGTTAAAAATCTGATTTTAATTCCAACCAAACAGGGACTAAATGAGACGACGATAAATTTATAAGCAATTATAAACTTTGCTGCCAGAATTGCAATATTTTTGGCAAAGTTGCCCAACAATTTTTGTAAACGCACAAAAGAAATATGTAGAAATTAATATTGTAAATTCATTTATTTGGTATATTAAAATTAACATTTTCAGAATTGGCAAGAGCACATGAGAATTCTCGTGTCTCCCCAAGAAACAAGAATCAATAATATTGAATGCATAATCCTGTGACAGAATCTTTCTAGGGTTTATTACGTCCGATAATCACTTGCCACTTGTCTATTTAATCACTTTATAGTTATAAAATTTAAAAGTCAAATGTCCCTTTTGACACAAACCACAAACTATAACCCCTTATGACACAGAGTTTTCCTCCCACAAAAAAAAAAAAAAAAAAAATTATATATATAAAAAATAAAATTAGAAGAAGCTCATGAAATTTCATTTCGACCAGTTTCTATTTAAAATCTGCTGTTATTGACTTTTATTAGACGAGTGAGACCCAATAACGACTATATTTTTAATTTTAATTGAATTTTAAGCACGACTGAACACACCCTTAAATTAACAATCTTATCACTTTTCAAAAATTGTTTTGAGGCCAATTACTTATCATTCAAGATATTGCATAACTTGTCATTAACGTGGGTCCCGTGACAAAATAAATAAAAAAATAAAAAATAAAAATAAAAATAAAACTTCGATCGAATGTAAATTAGAATCAACATATTATTGCATCTTCCTTGAAGTTCAACTACAAATGTTTATCCCTAAATTAAATTATTAAAGTACAAATTAGGAGAATAATGTGACATTTTCTCGAAGATTCGAGAAACTAGAGCATGTCTCCTAAACTGTACTAGATAAGATTTAAAATGACGTAAAGAATATCTTTTTTTTTTAATCTTAATTTTAACCACATATTTCATAGAATTCACAACTTTTCAAATATACATTTCATTAAGTTTTATAAAAAATTATTAAAAATCCAATTTTAATTCATATCAAATATGGACTTAGTCTTGTTCAATTCAAGATTCTAAGTTGTTGTTCGACAAAAGTTTTAGCATGCTTTAATAAATGGTAACTGGCGCAAAATGTCCCTACCTACGACGGGTTTTGTGGAAAACGTCATACATTTGATTTTTTTGATGCAGAACGTCCATATCTTTGCATTTTCTGGCGCAAAACGTTATTTTCACCAATTTTTAACATAAAATGACAATTATACCCTCCTATATAAATAATAAAAAAAAAATAAAAGAAAAATAAAAAATAAATTGTAAAATGCTCTTCAACTTTTTTTAAATGCAAATCAGTTAAAGATAATTGCAAGAAAATGACCCACTTTATCATAATTGCTCCCAAGCACCCGTCTCCACCATTTCGAACCGGCAGAACCTTCACATCTCTGATCTCCCTCCTCAAAATCAATCACAATCGCTACCACCACCAGTTGTCGTAAGCCACATCACCGACGCCCATATCTACCACCAATAGACAGTAAATTCGAACTTCAACAGAAGAAAAAATAGGGCAGATTTTATGTCAAATTGCTAAAAATTGGACATATTTTGATTCAAAAAATTGGAGCAAGTAATGGATCAATCGATTCAATTGAGGAGTTACCCAATATCGTATTGACCTGCTGAAAGTTTTACTAGGTCCAATTTGTAAAAATAACATCACTTGCCTATCAATTGGAGGTGGATTCATTGAACTTATACGCGTGCGTGAGAGGCTGGAATTTGGGCCTGAAAATTTTGAATTGATGCACTATTTGATGATATGAAACCATGGTTGGATGTGCTTTGGAGTGTAGAAGAGGTCGATATGTGTTGGGCGTGATGAGTGTGATCGAAAGAGTGGTTGTCACCAAGTTTTTTTTGCTGTGAACGGTGACCGATATATTGGCTATGGGGGTGCATTTGGAGGCGGAGTGAGGTGGGGATGGTGGTCGGATTTGTTGGGCGGGTGAGGTCGATACCGGTGGTGGTGATACTCGGCGGCCTAGGGGGCGGGATGGTGGTTTTTTGGAGGTGGAAGTCGGCGGTGACAGAGATGGGAAGATTCTGTTGGTTGGAGACGGGGGCTTGGGTGCAATTATGATAAAGTGAGTCATTTTCTTGCAATTATCTTGGACTGATTTGCATTTAAAAAAAAGTTGAGGACCATATTGCAATTTATTCTTTATTATTTTTTTCTTTTCATTTATATATGATGGTATAATTGTCATTTTATGCTAAAAATTGGTGAAAATGACGTTTTGCGCAAGAAAATACAAAGGTAGGGACGTTCTGCACCAAAAAATCGAACGTAGGGACGTCTTCCACAAAACCCATCATAGGTAAGGATGTTTTGCGCTAATTACCCTTTAATAAAAGTTGATAAACTGTGTGATTAAAAAAGTAGTTTGTCACATGAAATGTATTTAAAATTAATTATTAAATTTGATCCCTATTTTTTAGTGATTTTTAATATTTTTCCAAACAAATGCAGAATATGTTTTCATTGTATGTTTAGTGATATCAAATAAACTAAATTATTATATATTATACTGTCCAATAATGTCTAAATATCACTTAACAAATTTGTTCTTATTGTTATCGAAAGTAATGGTTTTCGAAGAATTTGATCCTTTAATATATAATTGAATGCTAGATCGAAAAAATTAATGTAATTAGCTTAAAAATTTGTGAGATGTAGACCTGTTGACACACTAAAAATGCAGCCCAAAATCAAAGGGAAGTCCAATTGAGAAACCCAAGATGGGTCTGGAAATCGATTAAAAGGCCCAAGAAGAAAAGCCCAATCTGGAAACCTGAGAAAATGCCTGAATATTGGAAGCCCGAGAGCGAAGGAGTGTCATCGCCCAAGCCCGTAGGACGCCTAGAGGCTGAACGAGTGAAGTACTGCACAATCGCCCAGAGCGATAGCCTCACTATCGCCCAAACTCTCAAGTCGCCCAGAATCAGACAAGTCTAAAAGGTGTAGTTTATCCAATTCAACAGTTACGAAAACAGTTGTCAAGTAAACCCGGCACGCCCCCCACGATCCAGAAACAGGTAGTTAAAAGGCAAGAGTAGTGGCAACAGTTACTAAGTAACCTCTCCCCAATAAGTAGTTTCTCACTGAAGAAGCAGATAGTCACGAATGTAATGGAGCAGTTCCAAGCAGTTTCGTTAACCAAGAGACGCCCGGGAAGTATAAAAAGAAGTGAAGTTGTAGAAGAAAAGGGCCGGATCAAAAACTCTCGACAAGAGAATATGTAATTTTCATTTCCTTAGTTTAAATTTAATCATTTTTCAGTACTCGTGTGCTTGCGCTCCTTGGAGGCGTTTTGTCTACTTTCCAATTGTAACTCTTCACCAGTAAACGCACCCCTTTTTGGGACTTTGTCTCAAGAGGTTTGTTCCTTACACAATCGTCTGATCCTTTTCTTGTAATTGTTGGCGGGTTGGAAAACACGCGAAAACAAGACCTATTATTTTTTAATCGATAGCGTAGATCAGCATTGAAAAGGTCAGTATTGGCTATCTGTCCTAAAGCCAACAAAAAGGACGAAAAATTCCTATTGGATGGTTTGAAACATGAGATTATAGGAATAGAAGCAACGTGCTTTACCATAGAGGTGTCAATCCGGGTGGTTCGGGCCAAGTCGACCTGCCAACATATGAGCCCAATAACGACCTGCGTGAAAAAAAGCCCGCCCGCTACGAGTTACGGGTCGGTTACGGGTCGGCCCACAATTTGGACTACAATCCAGGCCCGCCCGCTGACCCATCTAGGTCGAGCCATGCGGGTCATGGGTCACGGTTTGTTCCGGTTTAGCCCGTATAATTGTATAAATAAAATTATAAAAATATTGAATTTTTCATATTTATAGCAAAATTTTTTTTTAAAAAAAATGTAAACTAAGAATTGAATAAAATGATAAATTCATATTTATACCAAGAAATATTTACATAGAATTCAAATTTATTGTTACATAAATTATTTATAATTTTGAAAAATTAAATTTAACTTAAACAAATAACAACTAAATGTATTTCTAATTACTATTATTAAATATTATAGTATAAGTACATCATAACTAGGTTGGTACTTACTTTTACTATAATTTATAGTTTAAGTATATCTCAATTAGGTTGACACCTACTTAACTATAATATTTAATTTTTTTTCACGGGTCACGGTTAACCACGATATGTGAAGGTGCAAACCCACGAAACCCGCGGGTCACACCTCCTTGACCCGTGAACCGCCCGCTCGGGTCACGGGTCGATCTGTATCGATTTTCACGGGTCTGATCGACCTGTCCATCTTGACACCTCTACTTTACCGTATGAACAAGGCTTCTTGGCTTCACAGGGCCCTCCACATATATTAAAAAAAATAGTGTGGGGTCCTCCTTTGTGAGGGGCCGATAAAGTCCCTGTGAACAAGACTTCTTACGAGAAGCTTGTTCTTACCGTATTGTTTTGTGTAAGCCAAATCATATGAAATTATGGGCATTGGATGACTTTGTTTAATTATCCTTCTCTGACTTTCATATTATCCTTCTCTGACTTTCATTCCTCTCTCTTTCACACAATCCCATACACACAGCTATTGTACATTTTAGTCACCCATATACGATCATATTATTAATTGACTTATTTTCTAACGTAATGGTCTAAATATTTTCCTTTTATCCCCAGCAAATGAGTCGTGTAATGGGAAAAAAATTGGCCTCACAGCCCAAGATGCCCAATATATCAAAGGGCAAATTAGGCCAAATACTCTAAAAAATTAACTAATTTGATTAATACCCTATTAACTAATTAAATCATTTAACAACGTATTAAATACGTTCTAAAACCTCCCAAACTCATATCAATCCCAATTCCAGAAAGCTCCCAAAGAAACCCACTCATCCAATATGAATTTGGATTTGGCCATTATCGTCGGCACCTGGATGGGATGCTGATGAAGAAGATTCAACAGAAGGAGGCAAGGCTAGGCTATATGAAGAATAAATTCTTGCAACTTTCAACTCTCATCAACATACTCAAGCAAAAATATGATTTTTTGAAGAACCCCTTTCTTGCAAAGCTTCTCGAAGAGATGGAAATTGAAGAAAATGATTACGACTATGTGTAGAAACCTGTATTGTTACCAATCTTCTTGCTCCTCATCTTCTTTCTTGTCTTCAGTTTCTGAAATATCAGACAAATCTTTTCCTGAAATTGAAGGATACATATTGTGGTTGAATGAAAATGGAAGTTTAGGGTAATTGTTCTCGTGTAGGCGGGTATCCATAATTATTATATTAGTTTCGGACATTTTGGTCGGTAGTTAGATTCTCTTAAGTTAGTGCTGTGGATTCCCATGAAGACTTTGGGTTTCAGACATTTTGGTCGATGGTTAGATTCTCTTAATCCCATGAAGACTTTGGAACATTATCTTACTGTTAATGTATATAATCATGTTTTGATCGCTCTCTCAATAAATGGGATAAAAATTTCTCACTCCTGATCCTGATGCAACGAGTAAATCTTAATTATGATTAACACGAGATTAGGACTAATAATCATACATGTATTAGAAGAAGGTAATCTCTAGCCTAATTGAGGATTTTTCTTAAAGGTTTCAGGTTTGCACTCCAAATGTTTGTTTCTTTGCCAAAGAAGATGATGTTATGATTTTGGTTAGCAAATTAAAACTTGGGCAATTTGTATACGTGCAAGAGTTGCAATAAGCATAAATTTAGTTTAAACTAAACAGACTATTAATTATTGCAAATTCTGTGATTTCCCAGTTGAATTGTGATGTTATCACATTTGTCATATTTGATATATAGTGCAAGAGAACTTGATGGAACTAATGGGTCATAAGGTTGCACTGGTTATTGGACAACACTTTGTTGCTCTCTAGTTGTGACCATCATAGCTATAAATAAAGTTGCACTGAAGTTGATTACCATGTTTCCCCTTTTATTCTACAAACCGCGTATATATGCCCAATGGAGATGGAGAGTGGTGGTGGTGGTGGTGGTGGTGGTGGTGGAGGTGGAGGTGGAGACAAAGGTGGGTGAGTGGTTAAATTTACATAAAATGATATACTTCAAAGTTTTGAATCATGTTTTGTCACTTTTTTTAATTTTTATCACTTCTTTAAATATTGCATCACTTTTTTGAGTAACAAAGACCACTTTTTAATAAAAGTGACGTTGTATACAGTTAATTTTATACAATATTTTTACTTCCAAAAAATTGTTTGTATGATTAATGGGTTGACTGAGTTGATAGATGACGGTGATGATGAATTGATTTAAAGATACTTGGCGTTTTGATTTATGTTTTGTCGGTAAACTAACTTAAAGATGTTTGATGGTGAATAGAGGAAGATGAGAGACAGTGGTTGTCATTTTTAAGTTTGTCACTTTTTAAAAAAATAAAAAAATGAAATAATATATTATATTTTCCTAATATAATTACCATGTTGATTGATTTGATCGTGCTGATTATTTTAAGAACATGATTATTGGTGATGCACAAATGAATGATGCTATTTTGATAGTTGTCACTTTTTTTTGAGTTTGTGTCACTTTTTTAGAGTGTTTGTATCATTTTTTTTAGTTTTGTCACTTTTTTCGAGTTTGTGTTACTTTTTTAAGTTTGTATCACTTTTTGAAAGTGTTTGTGTCACTTTTTTTAGTTTAAACGTGGTGATTATTTTAAAAACATGATTATTGGTGCTGTCCAAATGGATGGTGCTACTTTGGTATTTATCACTTTTTTTAGTTTTGTCACTTTTCTTGAGTTTGTGTCACTTTTTTTCAAAAAAAGTAAAAATGTGACAATTTTTATAAAAAAAGTGACATTGTGTCACTTTTTCATTTTACACATTATTTTTCACTTCCTAAAAACTTTTCATATGATTTTTCAAAACATTGTCACTTTTTTTGAGTTTTGTCACTTTTTTTTGAGTTTGTATCACTTTTTTTTTTTTTTAGTTTTGTCATTGTTTTTGAGTTTGTGTCACTTTTTTAAAAAAAGTAACAATTTTTATATATATAAAAAAAGTGACATTGTGACTTTTTTCATTTTACACAATATTTTTTACTTCCTAAAAACATTTCACATGATTTTTCAAAACATCCCTAATTTTAAGGGTATTTTTGTAAGTACCCCTATATCAAATGTGGTCCACATGATGAAATGATACATTTTACTTAGAGATGACAAAAAAATCCGATATTCGTGACGGCCCGCCCCATTTGGGGCGGGGATTACTCGCCTAGCTGAGTAAACAGGGTGGGGACGGGATGTGACGAGAGTCATTATCCTGAAATAGGTATGGGACGGGTACGAGAAACATAGTTATCTCCCAGCTACTCGCCCCACTACCCGCCCCATGGATTACCCGTCTAATCGTTAAAAGGGGCGGGGAAGGGACGATGGCCATTACCTCGAAGTAGGTACGGGACGGGTACAGGAAACATAGTTCATGCCTAGCCACTCGCATCGTTTAAAGTTAATTTCAAATTTAAGTTTGTTTATCGAACAAAAATAATAAATTTATCATCATTTTTAAAGAGAATATAAGTTGTTTTTAACAAATTAGTAAAAAAGTAATAGTATTTACTAACTAAGTACATAAAAAAATAAAAGCAAAAAATAAAAAGAAAAAATAAGTGGGGTGATAAATGGGGCAGGGGACATGCCTCGTCCCACCCCAAACCCGCCTCGTTCCGCTTTAATCGGGTATGAGGATGAGACAAGATAACAAAAATACTTGATATAAACGAAGATGAAAATGATCGACCCATCCCATATCGTCCCGTTGCCATCCCTACTTTTACTCCACTCATAAACATCAAAAGATTCGAAACGCGGTCCGAAACCTATGGGTCAACTCCAAATTGTCAAGACTTTATCAACAAATTGTCAAAACCTACTAGACTTGACTAAGTATAAGATACGTTTATGTAGATAGGATTATCTAACTAGAAGGCCAGATCATCCCAAACAATATAGTACATCTGATGTGATTTTACCATTCAACCAGCTGAATGAAAGGTCAAATGTGATCTAATCTTCGAATAACTCATCAACAAAGTCTATCTAAAGAGACCACAATCAACCATATGCATATTTCATGGGGTCCGTACTAACTTTCTCTAGATGGTATCAATCCTACCCCTATAAGTAAAATCACCTAGTAGAGTTCAAGGTACGTTTAATCACAATTACTTAACTTACTTTCCATCTAGTACTGTTGCGTACTTTCGATAAGCATCATTGACTTGAGCTCGGAGTGTCTTCAATTGACACCACAAAGGTGTTCTCTTAAGATTTTATAACGATTCTTCATGTTGGTCTTTTTCGAAAATGTTAAAGAAAATTTTTCTGACAAGTGATTCCCTCCTTGAAACAGGGATAATGCTAGCTCCTTCCGAGATGAAACCTTTGGATTTAAATGTGGCTCCTGATGAATTCGACAGGTAGTTTGATACCAGACTGCTTTGGTATCTTTTGCCTCCATTTTCCTTTTTGGAGAGAATTTTACATAGATCATCTTTATTTGAGAGATGATTCCTAAAGAAACAAAAACAAAGAAAGCTGACAGTTAAAGTTAATGTCACCTTATTTTGAGTAGAAATGGAGGAGAGCATGAAAGGGAAAAGGTTAATGTTTTTTTATTCATGGCCTTGAAGAGGCAGTAGAGAAAGAGGCCCCTCGTTTTTTTTTTTCCTTGAGTTATACAGGATACTGGTGGCTCCGTGGCTGGCTCAATTGGTCTAGTCTTCTCAATCGTACAAGCTACCATTGCTTGTCGCATAAGTTGAAGCATTAAGTTATTGATTTAAGGTTCTGTTTGATAGGTCGGATTTTTCATGGAAAATGAAAAATATTTTTCATGGAAAATGAAAAATATTTTTCTATTTTCCAACTTTTGTACTGTTTGATTGGCGAAATTTTCTCGAGAAAATATTTTCCACATTTTTGAAGAAAATAAATTCTTGATGTTTTGATAGGAAAATATTTTCTAGATTTTTTTTTTTTTTTTGGCAATTGGAAGAAATTCTAGACACAATGGTAATTTTTTTTTTTTTCACTTTTATTGACAATTTTCATGTAAAATAAAGCCAAACGAATGATATTCGGTATGATTATTTTTTTTTTCAATTTTTTTTTGATAATTGGAACAAATTCTAGGCATAATAGTAGAAAACATTATTACTTTAATGGACAATTTTCATAAAAAACGAAGTCAAACGGACAACAAACTTTCAACATTTTCCATAAAAAATTATACCAATCAAACACAATTAATTACAATTTTCAGTAAAATAATTTATAGGAAAATCTTTTCCGTGTAAATTTTTTTTTTCCGCTCATTTTCCATCCTGCAATCAAACGGACCCTAATGGTAAATTAGCAAGAAACTCCCCTTGTTGGCCTAGGATTCCCACGTCGAGTAAACCCTAGTTTGGACTTGGATTGGTTAGACTTGATCGACATATGTTGATTTGGTCTTAGCATATTTCAAGTTACAAATATAGAGAGTCAATAAAAAACGAGTAAAAGAAAGAGTGAAGTATTTATTTATTTACTTTAGTACTTTGAACTCCATTCCACAAATGAAAAAACAAAGAAAGATCCGTTTAGAAGTAGGCTTTGTGTTAGAAAATCCCTTAAATACTCGAGAGGCCCAATTTCTCAAGGCCCCTAATAATTGGGCTCAGCATAATGGAACTTTTCTTGGATTTGGACCACACGGAACTTATCATTTAATTTACAAAACCCAAGACTTGGAGACGTTACTCTGAATTATGTTTTGTATAAAATTTTAGTTCACAAAAATCACACCAAAATAAAATTGAGAAATAAAATGTTTCACGCTCATAGAGTTTCCAGAGATTTTTATTTGTACAAATGATATTGATTGCTGTTTCATGACTTAGATTCAAGATTTTGGTATTTGTTGTGATTCGAAACACTTATTATCTATTAAAAGTGTGCTTCCAACAATTATGTTAAAATCGTGTTTCTAGAATTGACACTTCTATTAATTGAAGTAATTGGCTGGATTGTCGACACTTGGCATTTCTCTCACCATTGGATGAAGTTCTAGAGGCTTCTGATTATATCTTGTGCAAAATGTTTTGGCTATGATGATTTAGTTTATTCTTCTGGCTTTTGGGTTCTCGCGTTTGTTCTCTTCCTTTAGAGAGAAAATCTTATTCTTACATAGGGTTTACATTCTTGAGTGTTTGATTCATGTAAGATGTGCAATCTCTTAGATCTGCTTCTGATTGTTGAAGAGTAATGATTCTCTGAGAGTTTGGTGTCCTGAATCTTTGTTGTTTGAGTGGTTTGTGAGGTGTTTGGTAGAACTTTGTGATCTAGTCAGTTTTATGCCTTAAGGGCGTATTCGATCCAAAATTTGTGTAAAATATAAGTCTTTGTGAACCTTCAGGGCTTAGGCTGAAAGAAATCTTGTGTTCATTCTTTTAACTTCCGCATTTTAATTTTTGTTCTGAAATTAATTCTTTAGATCATATTTTAATATCGTGTGTATTGGGCCTTTTCAGTGGTATCAGAGTCTTGGCTAAAAGAACACAATACGTGGATCTTCACAAAAGGGTAAAAAAACAAGATACCTGGATCTTTGAAAAAGGGCTCGATCTATTGTAGATCAAAAAATTTTGGACTGCTGAAAAAGCACATTAAAGAATTCGAGTTTTTGCTAACTTGTTGGGTGAGATCTTTACTTTTTATTTCTAAAAAAGTCTTTAAATTTTTTAGGGTTTCTTGATTATACTCATGATTTACCAAAACACCGTTGAAACCCCATTGAGACCAATCTTTGTCCAGTGGCTCTTGCGAGATTCCTGGAATTTGAGATAAATCAAGTTTGAGTGTGTTTTTGGGGGATCTTGCTGGAGTGATCTGTGAAACATAGCTTGTGATCTCTGTTGTAGTCTTTAATTGTGCTTGTCTTGCATGTCTTCAATGATCTTGTGATTAAAACGTGAAATCTTGTATTACTAAGTGTGCTACTGTGATTTCTTGAGCTGTTGAAATTGATATAAGTCTCTGATTGAAAGTGCTACTATTCTGTGACCCTACTTGTGCATCATATTTGTTTTAAATATGGCTTCTGCCAAGTTTGAAATTCCACAATTTGATGGTAAATGTGATTTTAATATTTGGAGTCAAAAGATGAAAGCCATCTTGATGCAAATGAGAGTTGTTAGGACTCTTGATAATAGTAGGCTTGCAGACTTACAACTTGCTAAGAAAACTGAACTTGAAGAGGTTGCATGAAGTACTATTTTCTTGTACTTATCTGATAATGTTGTGAGGGAAATTGGTGAAACCAAAGCTGCTTCTGAACTGTGGACTGCACTTCAAGCCAAATATGTGACTAAGACTATTCTTAATAAATGTTTTCTGTTGAAACAATTCTTTTGTTTTAAAATGGACCCTGCTATTGACTTGGATGAAAACTTGAACAGGTTTACTAAACTGACCATTGACTTAGCCAACTGTGATGAAATTTTTTCAAAAGATCAGTTGGCTATAGTTTTGTTAAACTCTATTAGTGACAAATATAGAGATATCAAGATTGCTCTTGAATATGGTAGGGCTGAGATTTCTACTGATGATATATTTAAGAAACAAAGCTCTTGAAATTAAATTCGAGTCTAAAATTAACCATGGCGATAGTTTACTTGTAAAAGGAAAAAGATTTAGTAAACCAAATTTCTATACTAAGTCACAAACCAAAAATAGAAATAAGTAGAATGACAAAAATAAATCCAAGAATAGGGTGAACGGTAAGAAATGTTATCACTATGGCAAAATGGGTCATTTTATCAAAGATTGTTACAAGAAAAAGAATGAAGCAAAAGATAAAAGCTTCGCTGATGGTAATGCTGCCTTGGTCTGTAACAAGAATAATTCTGAAGATGGTCTAGTTCTTGTTAACAATGAAAAAAAGCTATATGAAGAGAGAATTTCGGATTCTGATTGTTCTTTTCATATGTGCCCCAATAAAAATTATTTTCTTGATTTTGAAACTACCTCAGAGGGGCAAGTTATAATGGGGAACAATATGATGTGTAAAGTAAAGGGAATAGGAACAATTAAGTTGCTTCTTGAAAATGGTAAAGTACTTTTCTTAAAGGAAACAATATATGTGCCTGCATTAAAGAGAAACCTGGTATCTCTATGAATGTTGGATGACATGGAGTTTAACATAAAATTGAGCCAATGACATATAAAATTCTTAGGGGTAATGATTTGATCATTAGCACCCTTAAGAAACATGATCTTTATTTTCTAAATGCAACACGTCTACTTGGTTTAACTACTACTGCTTTACCTGACAACTTTACTCTAGCAAAATTGTGGCATGAAAGACTTGGCCATATTGGCAAAAAAAGTTTGAAGTCTTTACAAAATAAATGAGTTTTTTGGAAAATAAAATCTTGGTGATTTTGGTTTGTGTGAACAATGTGTTATTGACAAACAAGTTAAATTACCTTTCTTACCTGTAACTCATAAATCAAAACAAATACTTGAGTATCTGCATGCTGATATGTGGGGTCTTGCCACTGTGTCTACCTTAACTGGTTTTAGATATTATCTCTTAATCATTGATGATTTTTCTAGAAAAAAATCTGGGGTTTCTTAATAAAATCAAAAGATGAAACTTTTTCCATTTTCAAGGATTGGAAAACACAAATAGAAAATCAAACTGATCATAAGATAAAGACTCTAAAAACAGATAATGGCTTGGAGTTTAGCAATTGTGAGTTTGACAATTTTTGTAAAGAACATGACATTTTAAGACATAAAACTATTGTTTATACACCTCAGCAAAATGACATGGCTAAAAGAATGAATAGAATTCTATAGAATAAAGTGATATGTATGCTTTTGAGTTCTGATTTGCCTAAACAATTTTGGGGTGAGGCAGTGAAAACTGCTGCATATCTTGTGAATAGAACACCCATTAGTGCTTTAAATTTTGATGTGTCTGAAACTGTTTGGTCTAAAAATCCCGTTGACTATTCTCACCTGAAAATATTTGGTTGTGCTGCATATGCTCATCAAAAAGTTGGTAAATTGAAGCTAGATCACTTAAATGTGTTTTCTTGGGGTTAAAGGTTATGGACTAAGGGTTAAAAATGAAAAAAACTATAGGGTGATTATTAGAAGAGATGTTATCTTTAATGAATCTATCATGCCATGCTTGGAAGGAAAAGAAAATAATTTGAATGAAAATGATGTTCAAATTGAGGTGGAGTCTTCTTTAACTGCAAATAGCACACATGCACCACCCGAACTTGCTGCTAATGATTCTGATCTTGATGATAATAATTTGTCTGTTGAGATTGACAATATTTCTGAAACTGAAGAACAAATTGATTTACCTAATCTATCTCTTGATGAATACCAATTTACAAGAGATAGAGAAATGATATAGATTAGACCTCCTGTAAGGTTTGATAATGATGATTTTGTTTCATTATTTATTTATCAAGATAAGAAATAAAAATATTAAGTAGAAAACTAGATTAGTAGCCAAAGACTTTACTCAAAAAGAGGGTATTGACTATATTGAAATATTTTCTTCTATTGTTAAATATACCACCATAAGATGTAGACTTGCTCTTATTGTTCAATTTAAATGGAAACTTGATCAATTAGATGTTAAAACTGTTTTTCTCTATGGTGATTTAGATGAAAAGATATATATGAGACATCCTATTGGTTTTGTTAAGGGAAATCCTGAAAATGTTGTATGTTTGTTAAAGAAATTTCTTTATGGGTTTAAACAAGCCCCAAGACAGTGGTATAAGAGGTTTGATACCTTTATTTTAAAACATGATTTTCAAAGGAGCAATTATTATGTGTGTTTGTACTATAAAAGAAATGGAGGTAAGAGTTCTCTGTTCTTAGTACTTTATGTCAATGTTCTAAATAGCGTAAAGCGTTGCGTAGCGTCGAGGTCGAGAATCAAGAATCACAAGCTAAAGCGTGTCAATGCGGAGATTAAGCGTCATAAAGCGTTTTGTACTTTTAATATTATTTTAAGTATAATAAATAGATTTTTATATTTAAAAAAAAAAATTTATATAAAAATAAACATACACATTTACTATTAAGCATTAATTATACTATTAAATTATTAATGAATTGGACACTAAGTATAGGATTTTCTTGAGGTCTTGCACAATTAAATTCATTGATGAACTAATTCTAGACAAGCAAACTTTGATAATCTCATAATAGCATATCATAGATTCATAATAGTAAAATGCCTTCATGTTCATGGTATTGATAAGTTGATAACTAACAAAATAAGATAAAAGTTATCAAGTTATCAACATACAATAGGATACTAACAAAATATGATAAAAGTTAGAACACTTCTACATTAAGCGACATAGCCTAACTTCTGTCTAACTCTTTATCGGATTCTAACTCGATCTCTTCTTCTTAATCTAACTCATCTTCTGTGCCATCCGATACAAAATCATTTTCATCAGGCTCCCTTATTTCATCTTCATCATTTCGAAAACCTCTTGGAATTGTAAGATATCATTCTCTACCTCCTCCTCCTCCTCCTCCTCATCATCATCATCATCATCACAACCCTCAACAATCCAAGATTGTGCATTACTAGCATCACTTGCTAGTAGAGTTTCTAATTTATCTTTCCTCCTCTTCTTTTTGTTCATCAATCTTGCATTGAATTGGACATAAACTAAATTGTTCATCCTTGTAGCATCTAGGCGGTTCCTCTTCTTAGTGTGCACCTACATGAAAGAAGTTGAAATTTTTTAGTAAACTACTAAACTTAAAATCATCAAACCACTACCAAAGTAATAACTAAAATATAGCAACATAATTAAGTATTTAGTACTTACACTTTCAAAGACACTCCAATTTCTCTCACAACCCGATGAACTCGTAGTCAAACCAAGGATCCTCTTTGCCATGAATTTCAAATTTGGTGTTTGATTGCCATAAAAGTCCCACCAACTTACTAGTATATACAAAAAAGAAAGATAAATATAATAAATTATATATCCATGTGGTATCCTAATTTAACTATTAACAAAAAATGAAAATAAAATATTTAAACATA
>CM032624.1:38921742-39189053 GCA_019097785.1 Fraxinus excelsior | reverse complement strand
TTTATTAAAATATGGGAAACTAATAACTATTAAACAAAATTTTGTAAAACGTTAATTTGCTTATGACATACCAAAACTCGATCATATAATTTATTTTTCTCTTCATTGGGTATGTCGATCCATCTTTTGTAACGGAGTGGAGCAAATGATCGAACGACATAGCCACACTCACTAGCTAAACGTGCTTGCTGATTTCCAATCGCTCTTCCCATTGTTTTAGGAATCTCCAATGATATTTTTCCAGCTGCACTGACGATATCATCAATGCCCTTGCCTCTTGTAAGACCACGCCCCTTCATCTTCAAAGAATGGAAATCTATAGACATTAGGATGATTTTATATCAATCGAATGTATAAACAAAAAATGAGATTTCTATCAATTAAATGTATACGTTAGGATGATTTTATATCATAAACATTAAGATAAATGATTACCGTTGGAATTGAGAATGGTCTCATGGGTCAATGTGGTTGCTTGTGATGAATTAAGTTGAGGCTGAAGCTGAGGCTGAGGTTGAGCTTGAGGTTGAGATAATGGGGCAGGAACCTGAAGAGGTTGAGTTAATGGCGTAGGAACTTGGACATTACTTGTCTGAGACAATGGATCCTTGCATGATGCCTTCGACAAGGAAACGTCTGAAGGTGGGTCGTATAATGTACTAAGCACTCTATTTTTCCTGCAAATTCTTGTTCGAGAAGCCATTATCTATCAAGAAAAAAAAGGATCTGGACCTTTAAGTATTCAGACTTATCAAAAATACAAAATTACTCAGGAAATCAAAGCAACAGAGTTCAAAATTTTACTTCTGACATACAATCGCCATCCCAGTATTCAGGTGCCACCCAACCCAACATATCAATGCTTTGGAAATAATTAATAAGAACGATCTTTTCTGCCAAGTTGCTAATAGGTGTTGCGGAAAAGTCGTATCCACAAATAATGATGAGACTTCTATTAGATTGAATTGAATTTAAGGATTCCAGTAATTGAAGTTGTCGAAGACTGAAGCATCATCCAGACTTCTGTTAGATCATTTCTTCTATTTCTACCTTTATACTGAAATTATACTTTGGACATTATTATTCATTCCTATATATTGGTTTTAAGCATTTTTTAGGAGACTTTAGTGTTTCCAATATATTGGAGGTAGAGTTGAAGGAATGTGTTTTTCTTGAATTAACTTCTCTGGCATAATTGTTTATGCACTAGACATGCACCCCACCTCGTACATCTTGTGTCTAAATATGACTTTTACTGTGAAATCTTGGCTTGTGTATTGAGTGTAATTTAAATAATCAATGCAAATCATGTAATGGCCAAATCGATCAAATCGTTAATTAAAACTTTTTAGGCATTATAGGTTTTGTAGATGATATGACTGGGGATTGACTTCTTTCTTAGACTTCACTCAGGGGTTAGGTCCATTGCTTTCTGCCAGAGGGCAAGGCATTATGTCATGGATAGCAGACGATAAATTCAAGTTGGAAGACAAATCGACACCAATTATGAGGTAATCTGTATTCTCCATTATATAAAAAATGAAGTTCTACTTGTATATTATTCTTTTCTAGCTACACGCAGAGTTTGTTAGAAAGAGAGAACTTCATTAACGATTTGATCGATTTGGCCATTACATGATTTGCATTGATTATTTAAATTACACTCAATACACAAGCCAAGATCTCACAATAAAAGTCATATTTAGACACAAGATGTACGAGGTGGGGTGCATGTCTAGTGCATAAACAATTATGCCAGAGAAGTTAATTCAAGAAAAACACATTCCTTCAACTCTATCTCCAATATATTGGAAACACTAAAGTCTCCTAAAAAATGCTTAAAACCAATATATAGGAATGAATAATAATGTCCAAAGTTTCAGTATAAAGGTAGAAATAGAAGAAATGATCTAACAAAAGTCTGGATGATGCATTACTACATAATATACTGTAATGCACAGTATCTGGATGATGCCTCAGACTTCGACAACTTCAATTACTGGAATCCTTAAATTCAATTCAATTCAATTCAATCTAACAGAAGTCTCATCATTATTTGTGGATACGACTTTTCCGCAACACCTGCCTGAATACTTGGGAGGGAGATTGTATGTCGGAAGTAAAATTTTGAACTCTGTTGCTTTGATTTCCTGAGTAATTTTGTATTTTTGATAAGTCTGAATACTTAAAGGTCCAGATCCTTTTTTTTCTTGATAGATAATGGCTTCTCGAACAAGAATTGGCAGGAAAAATAGAGTGCTTAGTACATTATACGACCCACCTTCAGACGTTTCCTTGTCGAAGGCATCATGCAAGGATCCATTGTCTCAGACAAGTAATGTCCAAGTTCCTACTCCATTAACTCAACCTCTTCAGGTTCCTGCCCCATTATCTTAACCTCAAGTAAGGGGTGGTAAAAAAAGATTTTCCGTTAAAACAAGAAATTCCGTTAGTTTTTCCGCTAAATCAAGAAATTTCGTTAGTTTTTCCGTTAAACCAACAAATTACGTTTAATAGCTACTTTTTATATATAGAAAGATATGTATTACGATAATATATGTATATCATGTGTTAGACTTAGTATTGATAAGTAACGGGTAAATTTTTGAGAACGAAAATATTTTAAGGGGGTGAGAATGTAATACCCCGAAAATTTTCATAAAATATAATTCAATTTTTATATACTATATTTTAATATTTTGAAAGTTAGGGACTAAATGATACATTTATCAAATTATATTTTATTTATGTGTGTCAAATTATTTAGATTTATTGATGGAAGTTATCGTAAATAATGACTATGGTCCTCCGTGTATAAACGTAATTAAATACATAAATCAGATTCGAGAAAAAGTCGATTCGGATAAGTTAGCTACAAGATATTTTAGTTTGAAGGAATTATCGAAAGCTAATTTATTATTATTATTATTATTATTTAATTATAATTTTGAGAGTAAGGGGTGGTAAAAAAAATTTCCGTTAAAACAAGAAATTCCATTAGTTTTTCCATTAGTTTTTCCGTTATATATATAGCTCTGTGTGTGTGTGTGTGTGTGGCAGAATTGCTCATTGAAATTTAATGGGCTCTGATACCATATTAAGACTTGGGAAAAATTCATAACTAAGGCTTTATCTATCCCAAAATAAAAAATCAGGTCTCAAATTCTAGAATTGCAAAAATCGGGTTTTTCTTTAATTTTATTTTACAATTATGTTAAATTAAATATTTAATCTAGTCCGACGGCCGGTGACTATTCCGGTGACTTTCCAACGGTGGAGACTACTCCGGCGACCACTCCGGTGCCACTTAATTCTAGCGACCAGTCCAATTCCGTCGAGTATAGGTCACAAATTTTTAAAATTTGTTAGTCACATATTTCTGCATGTTGTTGATTAAAAAAAAAAGTATAGGTCACAAATTTTTTATTTTGCCACAAGTTGAAAACAAATTAGATAACAGAGGTCACATATTTCCAAATTTGTTGGTCACAGATCATATGTTAGTCGCAGATCATATTTACGAGTCACAATTGACTTTAATGGTCACTAATAAACAAAAGTATAGGTCACATATTTTGAACTTGGTCACAAGTTATAAAAATATTTAGATAATAGAGGTCACATATTTTCAAATTTGTTGGTAACAGATCATATGTTTGTTGGTTACAGATCATATTTATGAGTCATAATTGACTTTAATGGTCACTAATAAACAAAACTATAGATCACATATTTTGAATTGGTCACAAGTTAAAAAAATTATAGATAATAGAAGTCACGTATTTCCAAATTAGTTGGTCACAGATTATCGAATTTTAAGGTCACGGTTTAAAAGCCAGTCACAGAGAACCATATAGTTGGTCATAGACACCCAAATACCCGTCCCCTAATCCCAGCACCCCACCAATACTTGGTCACATGTCAAAGATCGACCAAATAGTTGGTCACAGACACTTCGTCCCATACCTGCTGCCACCGCCAAATCATAATTACCCTGCACAACACCACCAATATCGTCGACCCCATCAAAACACCATCACACAGACGGCTACCACAGATCCATACAAGTTTATCGCCACCTACACCACGAAAATCGCCAGATCCGCGAGATCTTCCACCTGCACCACCAAATAGTGGTCACACTACCGTCACCAACACTACTGTCACCGCATCTACCCGCCTTCGTCGCTACCAGATCCAGTCAACTGCCAACAAAAACCACAACTACCACCACTATCGAATCTCCAGCCATCACAAGCAACCACCATCGACCACCACCACTATTGCACTACCACTACCACCATTAACAAACCACATCATACCACAACCACGACCCAACAAAAAGCCCCAAAATATTTGAGATCCCTGAAAACCTGGCTTCAATTTGCCTTTATTTTGAACACTAACCATGTAGGTTTCCAGTAAAAATAGAATAATCAAGCACATAAATGTGATACATAAGAAAACCCACTTCCCCATCAACAAGTATAATACCTGAGCAAAAAATATGACAAATTTGAATTGAGAAAACCGAGAAAAATTTGTCGTAGATTCAACCAAGAAACCCTTTCTAAAATTCCAAGACTACGAAACTCAAAAATTGACAGAAAGCTAGAAAGTGCCTAGTAAAAGATTATCCCATAATCCAAACTCGAAATTGCAGAAAGAAGAACTAACAAGTTTCTATCAAGTTTTGCAGAAAGAAGCTTGCAAAGAAAATTCAAATGTCAAAGCAATTAATGTAGTGAACTGCAACACGATGCTGTTGTGCACGGAAAGAGAGTGGGGAGAATGGAGGAGAAGATGGAGAAGGGACCAAAGAGACAGAGGAGGAGGGAAGATACGAGAATGAAGGAGAAGAGACGGTAGTGATAATTTAGGGTTTGAGATTGAAATTTGGTGGGGGTAGGTATTATGGTGGGTATATATTTTAATTTAATTTTATAATATCATTATTAATTAAAATGATAAAAACCTGAAGTCTGAATAAATAAAGTGTAAACCTGATTTTTAAAAATACTAAATACTTGGTTTTATGCAATTTCCACTTAAGACTTCGGGTTCCACATTAAAAGATCAACTTTATTAAAATGAGTGATCCAAACCCTTATATATTGATATATATTATTATCTTTTTTCGACGTGAGATTTCTCTCTTAACATATATATGTTTCCTTCTTAATTGGGAAAAATTCATGAGGTATACATAAATGAGAGAGGATTTCTAATCTACAAGATAGTTTGTGATTTTCCATCAATGCGTGAATTAAGTTCTTGATTAGATTAGGCTGGAAATATGATTTAATAGGTTCCGTATAATTGTTTATATAGCATGAGATTTTTTACACCCTAAATGTGCAGAGGCCTTTGGGAATACCAAGTTTTTGTGTAAACCCCTTTTGTAACAAGTCTAGCTTTAAATCTAAGAGGCTCTTTAGAAGAACTACCCTCATTAATACTATAAACCCACTTACAGTCTACTAAAGACTTATCTCTAGGTTTAGGAACTAATTTCCAAGTATTATTCTTCACAAAGGACTTCATCTCTTCTTCTATAGCACCTAGCCACTCATTAGATTTTTGACAACCTAAAGCTTCCTCATAAGATTTATGCTCCTTAAAAGCCAAACATTGATATGACAAAATAGAAAATGATTGATAATCACCCATCCTAATAGGTTCCCAAATCTCCTTCCTAGTTCTATCACGAGCAAGTTGATAATCACTTAGAGGATCAACTACATCACCTACTAAGTCATATTCACCACCTTCAATAGGTTCATGAGAACCAATAACCCCTTCATTCTCCTCACCAACCTCATATTCAACTTGTTCTTCCTCAACAAGCCCATGAGAATGACCTAATCTAACTTGCATCATAGTCTCCTCATTCTCATTCCTCTCAAGAACATCACTAGAGACTATCTTACTCAAACAAGGCATATCAGCTTCATTAAATGTCACATTCCTATGAGTTATCATCTTAAAATCTTTCTCATCTCTAACCCAAAGTTTGTAGCCTTTCACTCCCTCAGGATACCCCATAAAAACACATTTCTGAGATCTAGGCTCCAACTTCCATATACTTCGGTGAGAATATGCAACGTACCCAAAAGTCCTCAAAGAAGTATAATCAGATAATTTTCCTGACCATACCTCTTCAGGTGTCTTACCATCCAAGATACTAGAATGAGTCATATTCACTATATATACAGTTATCATAACAGCCTCACTCCAAGGGACTTTACGAACCCCCGAACTAATCAGCATGCATCTAACCTTATAATATAGTCTTATTCATTCTCTAGCAACTCCATTTTGCTGAGAAGTATAAGAAACAATTTTGTGCCTGACGATCCCATAATCTCTACAAATAGATCAAATTCAGAATTACAAAATTCCAGACTATTGTTTGTTATTAAAACTTTGATCTTTTTATCCATTTGATTTTCAATTAAAGTTTTCCAATTTTTAAGATTCTCAAAAGTTTCCGATTTTTGTTTCAAAAGATAAATCCAAACTTTTCTTGAAAAATCATCAATTAGTGATAAAAAAAAATATTTGTTACCACATTGAGTAATAGTAGATAATGGGCCCCACATGTCAAAATGAATATACTCAAGGGTAGAAGCAGTCTTATGCTGACCAGTATTAAAATGAAGCCTATATTGTTTTCCTAAGATACAATACTCACAGAATGAAACCTTAGAAATCACATCATTACCAAATGCCCCTCTCTTATTCAAAATGTGCAAGCCCTTGTCACTCACATGTGCTAACCTATTATGCTACTTCAGCGTAGCACCAATCTGGGCACTAGAGGATTCAGCAATGTGACTCTAAAATACATTGACTCTAGTGATGTATCTACCATTCATCTCGGTACCTTTGAAAATAACTAAAGAACTCTTAATTATTTTCGAAAAATCATCACTAATCCAGCCTTATAGGTCTATGTTATTTAGATTACCCATAGAAATCAAGTTCATAATCAAATCAGGAATATACCGTACTCTTTCTAAAGTAAAGGTATATCCATTGTCAAACTTCAAAGTCGCACTACCAATTCCTTTAATACTACAAGCTACATTGTTACCCATAACCACCTCTCCACCATCAAGATCATTAAAGTTCTCTAACCAAGGTCTTCTAGAGGTCATATGGAAGGTACACCCTGAATCCAGAACTCATTTACTATACTGACCACTATCATCTACATAATTGATAGTATTCAAATCAGAAGTGGTTTCTGTCACCACATACACATCAACAGTCCTCTCACTAGGGGTTCAACTACATTCAGATCATCCACTTTCATCTCGCTCTGTTCATTCTTCTTCTCATAACAGTCCTTTATAAAATGTCATGTCTTTCCACATCCATAACACTTCATATTTCCAGTTCTAGAATTAGATCTAGATCTCCCCCTCCCTTTCTTCTTAAAATTGTTATGATTACTCATCTAATGACTCTGACCATTGACTTGCCTAGTCATAAGTCTACCCCTTACCGACAAACTCTCAAAATCATTACCAGTTATATCAACATTAAGCTCTAATTATTTACTTCTTAAAGAATTAACAACTATCTAGGGAGTTAATGTGTCTCTACCATACTTAATAGCAGACTTAACATGCTTATAGACTTCAGGTGTAGCATTCAAGAGGATAACAATTTTATATTCTTCAGAAACTTTATCCCCAACATTAGTAATATCTTGAACTAGTTTATTAAAAGTATCAAGATTATCGTTTAAGTCCTTAGACATATCAATCTTAAAGCTAAAGAACCTCTCTAAAAGGAAGAGTTTATTAGGAAAACTCTTAGACATGTATTGCTCTTCTAACTTTTCCCACAAAGCTTGAGCATTATCTTGTTTACCAATTGTTCTTAACACTTGATCAGACAAATAAAGAATTATGGAAGTATATGCAAGTTCATCATATTCATGTTTTCTGTTGAACTAAGACCCCTTTCATTTTTTGCTGCCAAATGAGAAAATCTCATTTCCCATTAAAAACTCCAATTTCAAATGTTGTCATTATCATTTGAAGTTTTTAATCAATACAACATTTCTGAGGTCATAGTTCCACAAAAAAAGAAACAGTACACAAATATTTCAAGCACCTAATATCACACAAGACACAGTGTAAATCAAATTAGGGATGAAAAATATCAAGCTGAAGCAAACTAACAACTTAGTGAATACATACTAACAGTGATGATAAGCATTTTAAATATTACAATGAATCAATACAAGATCAGCAGTATGTTTAAACAGCCAACAACCACAACAATTTACAAAGAATTAAGCAAACTAAATATTAAATAGATTAATAACTAAAATTCTAACAATTTCAGGTGGTAGAATTCACTAAGATTTCGTGAGGTTCATGACCCCAAGTCAAGGTTTAATTCTAACACCAATGATCAATTATAATAGGGAAAACAGGGGGAAACTCAACAATAATCAAGATCTAATGACAAGGAAATAAGTAAGAGGATAAAAATTATATCACCAAACACCATTCATCAAACACCAGTTGCAGGTAGTTTCAAATATGAGCCCTCACCCAGCTCGAAGCCCAAGCTCCAAGCACAATTCACTAAGAATCAAGTTCCTCACAAGAAACACAAACAGAAAGAAGAATTAGTAGCAAAATCAACAAAGGGGGAAACATTAAGGTTTTTGTAATTTGAATCGATTCTTGAATGTCAGCTGAAAATTAATTTTCCAGTGACAAACAATAGATCGAAGCCTTCTCCCAGCCTCACAAACTCTCTGATACCACTTGCAAAGCTAAATTCGAAACGTAAACATAAAAATCAAGAATTACAAATAAGAAATTTCACAACAAAGAAACAAATCATTTAATTCATATAGGGCTCAAAAACAAGTTCATTGTACCTTTTTGTACACAAGAACGACCTCAAAACACACCAAACCCCTAATCAATCCACCACAAGGCTACTCAATGGCACGAAGAAAAACACACGGCCAAACCAACATAAAACTCTCTCCCAAAGAACCACGAAGGCACCAATCACAAAGATTGAAGATTAAAACCAGGGGTTTTAATCATACACTAAGTATCACACAAAAAAGAGGAAGAATCACGAAGAGCAGAATAACCCAGAAGAACACGAATGAAAAGTTAGGGCTCTAGGGACGGTTCATCTGGTATATATAGCGCCAAGCAACATCCGTTAGATCAACCATGGAGATCGACGGTCCAGAGCAGCTCAAAATTGGAAAAGATTGGGTCGGGTTTTGGGCCAATTCTTAATGCGTTATCGGGCAATGGTTGAAACACTTAATTTTCAGCAATATGGGCCAACCCCACATTTTCATCATAGCCCAAATAGTTTGAATGTAAATGACTAAAATGGCATCACATCCAACAAAAGGCACTTCAATTGTCACCCTTGAATATTCGTGAACTTCTTCTGATTGGTTTTGAGAGTCAATTTTTTTTAGAAGACATTGTCTTTGAGGTTGACCAAAGTGTCAAGAGTTTCTTTTAGTGGAATAGGTTGATGGAAGCGGTGCAGTTTGGAAACCACATAAAGGGATATAAACTAAAAGAAAAGAAACAAAAAGTCTACACAAAATTTACCAAAACCAAAAGAGAACTCGAACTTGGCTGCTACCCTGGTCGGAGAACTTGAACGAAAGATCGCCGGAAAAACATAAGCTTGAGGATAAAAAATTTTCCAAAGTAAAAGGAAGAGGCAAGGGTTTGCCTAATATAGGCGAGGGCCCTCGCCCCTGATCCATAAGATCTAAGAACAGATCTCAGCAGCAGTTGAAGGGGGAAGCAATCCCGGCTCTTGAACGTCCTTTACAAACTGCATATTTTGATATAAATACAGAGAAAACACCAATCCAAACAATGTTTGAATATTGCAACGAAATAAAACCATTCCTCATTTTCGTACAAATTTAATAAGTAATAATTAAATAGAGAACATGGGTAATATTAAAATACTCAAATTTTGTCTCGCATTGCTAAATTAAACAAGGCTTGCTTATAAGTTTATAACTATCACATTGATTTTAAAAGAAATATATATGTTGTAGTGACTGTGATATGAAACTTTGCATATCACGGCTCCCAAACTTAGAAAATTAATAATACCTGATTTTACAAAATTGTAGATATATATGGCCACAGTTATTTGTATATATATGGGGCCACAGTTATTTGTATATATATGGGTGAATTGCCGGGCAAATCTCCCTTGGCAGTGAGCTAAATAAAACAGCCATATAACAGTCAAGTAGCCTTCTGCCAATGGAGTAATTGCCCAGTAATGCATCCATATACTTTGAAGAGACTTGATCAACAGTGCTCAGCACTCGGTATCTATTTATAGCTCATGAAAATATGTGGTGTTTTGCGTGCAACAAGGATATTTACAGCATATTTTTGTATTCCTCAACCAGTGGAATGATCCAATATTCCAGTAATTAACTGGTTATTATGATTTACAATAAATATTTCAAGCAAGAAACTTGACTGGATCACTTAGGCCATAGCCTTAGTCAAGTTGTACTGGTACAATTGTTACTTTATTAGGGAAGAATCGTGTTCACACAGTGGAAATAAAACATTGGCATTTTCACTATTGTGGAATAAATTATTTGCACATGTGAATATCGAATAGATCAAGAGTTGGTAAATGTTAACATATGATTTAAAAAAATTATGAAATGGGTGTGTATGACAATGTCATGCAATAGATATGGAAAATTTAATGTTTTAAGGTATCATTACTTCCATACTTTGGTATGTCATTATTGTATTATTAGGAACTTAGCTATCATGTTATCTTTATTATTAATAATAAAATTTCATCACAGCCTTTGCTTTAAGAACCCCCAATCTTCCCCCCTCCCCGCCCAGTCCCGACCCGGGAACAAAAAAAATAATTATCAAAGTTGTAGACTTTTTAAACGAACTTTCTAGTTTCGAAGATATATCATTTATTGCACTTACAGCAGGAAATGCATAGAACAAACGTTAAAAAAAAAGGTGCAAAGTGAAAGGCAACTTGGGACCATGGCCATAATGAAAAGTAAATGGAAACCCTAGAGGAATAATCCCAAGCATATGCCACATCTAGTTTCAGCATATCCAAAATGAAGGTGCGAACCAGATAGTATAAAAAGTAAGCTCTTAGAAATGGAACCTCCATGGCTGCTTTGAGGAAAAGGAAAATGTGTGGGTAAAGGAGTAACAGGGTTGTTCTCTATTGGCAAGGTGGCCATGCAAAGGCATACTTCTTCTTTGCCAAGGGAGAATTGCCCTGCCATTCTTTCCCACAATATGTAAGCAACAAATATCTCGCAAAAAGACATCAAATTAGTCGGGCAGATTAAACTAGGATCGGACCAGCCAACTCAAACTCTGCCATGACAGCTCTGAAATGGTTTGCATTATAAAACCCAACGGGTTAATTATGTGTTTGGCAAAGCTTAAATTATAATTTGAGCTAGTCCAAATATTTTGTAAAATCTATTATTCACTTATTGTCCATACCATACAATCCACAACTTATAATCACTCTCAAACATTTTATCACCTTTATTGCATTATTTGGTTTATTTTTGGCTGGAGCATCATTGGGATGGAATGAAGCACCAATATTGGGAAGGAATATTGCAAGTTCTTCCGTAACTGAAACTCACGGCTAGAGTATTTCTTGGTCCCTTAATTGCATTAGTATAATTATAGTTGTTGGATAGCTTGCTTTGTATTGGAGAACGTTTCCAAGCACAGGTAACTGGATTTCCACTATTTAAAGGTCACAAATGAACATAAAGTTTGACGATTTTATCGTGAAGATCACGAATGGGTTCGAGGGTTGGGAAAACAAGTTTTTATAGGCGGGCGGGAGGGGGAAGATCACAGTTTAGAAGAGTGTCTTGTGCTCCATGCCCAGAGACGGACCCAGCACCCGGCCAGGGGGGCGGCCGAGCGTGCTGAGCTCTGTCGAACCCTCGGTGGCAGCTGGTTGCCTGGTTCAATGGTTCTGCAGTTTAGTTTCTTCCTCCATTTTTCTGCGCTACTAGCTGCTAAGTGCTGCCTTTTTTTCCAGTTTCAAATTGGGCCGATTTTGCCAGCCCATTTTTTCTAAAATTTGGGCCAATGCGGCCCATTTAAATCTTTGTTTTTTTTTTTTTTTGGTAATTGGATTGAGACATTTGTCTTGGCCCAATCCTTAATTATATAGGGATACTTACAAAAATACCCGTAAAATTTGGGATGTTTTGAAAAATCATATGAAAGATTTTTAGAAAGTAAAAAATACTGTGTAAAATGAAAAAGTGACACAATGTCACTTTTTTTTATAAAAATTGTCACTTTTTTTAAAAAAGTGACGCACACGCTCTAAAAGTGATACAAACTCAAAAAAGTGACACAATGTTTTGAAAAATCATATGAAAAATTTTTAGGAAGTAAAAAATACCGTGTAAAATAAAAAAGTAGCACAATGTCACTTTTTTTTTATAAAAATTGTCACTTTTTACTTTTTTTAAAAAAATGACACAAACTCAAAAAAGTGACAAAACTAGAAAAAAGTGATAAATACCAAAGTTTATAAAAAAAAAAAGGGACTGTCACTTTTTTATTAAAAATGACATACAATGTCACTTTTTTATTAAAAATTGATGTTGTCACTAAAAAAAGTGATAGAAATTAAAAAGGTGGCTGAAAAAAGTGATAAATACTTAAAAAATGTGACAACATTAAAAAAAGTGACAAATTTTAAAAAGAGACGAATTTAAAAAGTGGCACAAATTAAAAGAAGTTATACAGATTAAAAAGTGATAGACAATAAAAAAAAGTGACAAACACTCAAAAAGTTACAAAATTAAAAAAAATGACAAACTCAGAAAAATGAATATATTTTTTTCTAAAAAAAAGTGACACACTCAAAAGTGTCGAAATTCAAAAAAAAAAAGTGACAAAAATAATATGATGGTGTTTTTTAAAATTAAAATATACGAATTCAAACATTATTTTAATCTGAAATTCGATTTATATTTTTTGAATCAATTCAATTGATGCATCCAATGTATTTTAATATCAAACGAAAACGAAAACATTTTAATAATAAAAAATCTAAAAGTGAAAAATATCACATGGGAAGTGCCGCCGTTTGTCTTTGGAACGATTTTGCTGACTTTCGAGTGTTTTATATTTTTAGTGGACGTAATAATTACGGTTATTCAAACTTTAATTTAGTTTAATTGTATTAATCAATTTGTTTCCCTTTTTAGAGTACTGTGTCTAATTTCCTCAACTATATATACCAATCTAAATAGGGATAATTAGGTCCAGTATGGCCAATTAATTGAAAAATTGATTACTACCCTTTAACTTTCAAAACTTCCATTAGGAGTATAATATACTTTCTGTCAAACGAAAAATGAATACAATTCAACCCCAATCAAACCCCAAATCAATGATTTCTCTCTATCAATTTCGGGGCGATTTTAGACTCTTTCCTCCGACACGGAGGACTCAGAGGTAGCATAGCTTCCTTTCTCTTTCTCTAAATAGATCTTAAAAATCAAACCAATAAAATTAAAGAATAATGTTATTGAGAAGCTCTTCATCACCGATCTTGAATTCATGGATACCCAATTCAACAATCAGGTCACTCGAATCCCATATTATACTGCAATTGATAAGAACCAAATCGATCTGCTTGAAAATGTCGTTGAGGTTTGAAGATAGCCCGAGGAGAACTGGACACATATTTGAGTTAGATCTCAAGGAGTCGTTGAGGCCCAAGAAGAGTGTGAAGCAGGCAGGGACACCCAAGCCTATGAAGGTCAAGGGTGGAAGATAAGGGCAGAGGTAGGGTCCTGGTCCATGTTGTCCAGCTCCGGTCTGGGGAAGGCGGAGGGAAGAAGCTTGTGTGGCGGTGGCAGATAATGCAAGTGTGTCGCAGGCTTTTGTGATAGGCAGTAGAAGCGGAGTAGGTGGTGGTAGGGTGTGCCGGGGTGGAAGAGGGTCGGATGATGGGTTGGGAATCGGTTCAAAAGATCCGAATAACTGAAATGGGAATGAGAGTGCAGATTCTTATTATCAAAAAATGATTGAAGCAAATCCTAGCAATTCTCTCATGTTAGCAAATTATGTAAAGTTCTTGAAAGAGGTTAAATGAGATTTTGCAGCAGGGCAATTTTGGTTGATCCAAGTGATGGCAATGTTTTATCACTCTATGCTGATCTAATATGGCAGACTAAAAAAGATGGCGCTGTTAAAACTGACCACAATGACTACTATGTGCTACCCCAATAACTATTAAGTAGAGCCATCAAATGAGTTGATCAGCTATTATAGCATGAGAATAGAAATTCTTTAAGAGCAGAATTTTGACATGTTACACCTCAAAATTGAACTAGCTTAGCTATAAGCAGTGTGCAAATACTACTACAAATAAATGTTAAAATGGCTGGAGGTGTGTGGAAAGTGAAAATTGTTTTATATTAGGATGATTTTCTTATCTTGCACAAATTTGATTATAGACGGATTTTAGTCAACAAGAAAATCACTATCATACAATTTTTGTCACTTTTTTTTTTAATTTCGTCACTTTTGAGTGTTTGTTACTTTTTTGTGCCACTTTTTTTTTAGTAATTTGTGTCATTTTTTTAAAATTTTTGTCATGTTTTGAATTTGTCACTTTTTAAATTTGTGTAACTTCTTTTAATTTATGTCACTTTTTTGAATATATCATTTTTAATTTTCATTTTTTCAACTTTTTTCATTTTTCTGAATGTTTGTCACTTTTTTTAATTCATGTCACTTTTTAAGTGTTTTTCACTTTTTCTATCACTTTTTTTTTTGTTGATGATAAGAGGTTTTTGTGCCGACTTTTGTTCTTGTAAGGAAAAAATCGACTCCAACTGTTACAGAAGGAGGAAGCCTGTGAATTTCGTCAAAAGATAGTCACTTTTTTTATAAAAAAAAAAAATCGTTACTTTTTTGAGTCACTTTTTTTTTATTTTTTTTTATTTTGTCACTTTTTGAGTGTATCACTTTTTTATTGTTTGTCGCTTTTTTAATCTATATAACTTCTTTTAATTTGTACCACTTTTTTGAATTTGTCTCTTTTTTTTTAATTTTGTCACTTTTTTTGTTTTTTATCACCTTTTAAATTTTTGTCACTTTTTAAGAAATTGATGGTGCTATTTCGGTATTTGTCACTTTTTTTTAAGTGACAATTTTTATAAAAAAAATGTGACATTGTGTCACTTTTTTATTTTACATAGTATTTTTTACTTCCTAAAAAGTTTTCACATGATTCTTCAAAACCTCCCTAATTTTAAGGGTATTTTTGTAAGTACCTCATCTAGATATCGAATGGCTCAATCCTTAATTATTATGCCAGCCCAACCCAAATCTCACTCCCAAATCACGGTCTCCAACTCCAAACTCTCCACTCTCTCGTCTCTTTCGTTTAGGGATTTTCTGGTAACTAGTAAGTCTCCACTCTCTCGGTGGAGCTACTGTTTTTTGTGCTTGTGCTTCTTTCTCCTTTTCATATAGATATGCTTCTGTAGACTACAGCTTTCTGTTTATTGTAGAGCTCCCAATTTGCTTCTTGTTACTTGTACCTTCGGTTTCATGAGAATGTCAGATTCAGAAGATAGAATTGGTAACATAATTGTTTCACAATTCATCTAACTTCTTAATTTCTTTGTTAATCAAGGGAAAAATATCTAGTAGGCCGTGTGATAATCATATCATCAGTATGATACGAAGTAGGAACTGTAGGATCTAGGTTGATTCATGATAAGGACTTTACCTTGCTTCTAATTAACTCAGTTAGTACTCAAAGTAACATAAATATTCTTGGAAGTTTAATCTTCTGTTATATATCTTCAACAAAATGGTCTGATAAATCTATATTTACCCAAAATTGTCCCTTCAAAGTAATTTCTCACGCATATATATGATATGATCAAATTTTAAGTCTACAGACTGTATATAATTTTTCCAAATTCCAACTGTGAAGTTTGTGATTCTGATTTCTATGAACTGTAAAGTGTGAATTGCTTACTGCCTGCTTGATTTTTGATTCCTTGAACGGTTGAACATGTGGAATTTGTCATTTGTGGTAGGTTTTCTGTTTTTTGCGCGAAGCAGAACTGCAGCAGCAACGGGCAACAGGCAGCTGTTCGGCAGTCGACAAGAAGAAAACTGAAAAAGAAGAAAATTGTTGTTGCCAATTTGCCATTAACAGCTCTCAGCCTCTCTTAGGTCAGCCCTCCTGCCATTGCTACATCCCTCTTTGGCTCTTTCTCTCCCTATAGTGCTATTTACTGCCCTTTATATTTTCATTGGTGAATGGTGAATTTGTTATTGGTGAATTGGTGATTGACTTGACTGACTGTGGATTTGTAGTTTTTTGTTTGGAAATTGGAATATAAGATTATGATTTATGCCTTAAGTCATTGGTGAATGGTGAATTGGTGATTGACTGATTTTAGCATACTTTTAAATTTCCAGCTTGCATAGGGTGATTGTCTGATTGAGTTGTGATTTGTGATTTGGATTTTTGCCCATTTGCCATTTGGGACCTATGATCTCAATTCAAATAATGTGTACTATGTTTTTTTAATCAATTGAGCTAGAAAAATAAACTGAGCATTTTGCAATTTTAGATTATGGAACGATTTTTTCAACCAAAGCGGAAGTCTATACCTGTTTCTTCCAGTTCTAGTGGTGCATCTAGTCCCGCAACTGCTTCTAGTAGAGCAGCCAATATGTTAAATAACATAAAAAGTCTCGGACTCAATTCAATTTGGATGATCTTGTATTTGATCCAGGGAAACGCCCCATATTAAGTCATATGATCCTAATGCCAGAGATGATATTAGGATGACATACTTAGAAAAAGGTCATTGTCAACCATATGGACATAACTTTCCAAGAAGACGAATGGGAAGTGATAACAGGTGTTTTAGGAAAGAATGGTTTGCTGAATTTGATTGATTGGAGTACAGTATCGAAAAGGATGCGGCGTATTATTTGTATTGCTGCTTGTTCAAACTGGATAGAGAGGGTCAAGGGGGTGGACATACATTCACTAGGACTAGCTTTAGGGATTGGAAGCACAAACAAACATTGAAAGATTATGTAGGTCTCTTTGATAGTGCTCATCATCAAGCATTTGCAAAATGTACTAACTTGATAATATTCTAGGTCAAATATTAGGTTTTTCATATCTTCATTTATTATTCTTTAATAATTAATTTTTCTTCTCTTTTTTCTTCTTTTTTGATAAGATTTTCTTCTTGTTTTTTAAGATCAATCAATAATCATTATATATCATCTTTCAATTCTTCATCAAGTTCTATTAGTTCTTCATACTTTTCAATTTTCTTTTTTACTTCTTTAAGTTCTTCAGTATAATCTGGTCTAAAAGGTTTTTCTTTATTTAGATTTTATATTCTTAAGAAATTATTTTGTAATTTTTCTTTTTCCTCTTCATAACTTATTTCAACTCTAGTAATTTTTTCTTCAATTATTTTTATACCTTTTTCAATTAAAATGATTTTATCATTCATACTCATCATCTAGATTTTTTTTACAAGGTGGTTTAATATTTTCAAATCCTAATTTATCTATTTTATAATTAATAATATCTAGTTTTTCTTCTAAAGTTGCAATTTTATTAATACTATTTTTCTGTGCAATTTTTGATATTTGGTTTTGTATTTCTTCAAGTTTAGCTTCATCAAGCACTTCTAAATTATTAATTTTTTCTTTGATTTTATTAAATTGTTTAGACGTATTTTTACTTAAAACTTCTAATCTTTCTTTAGCTATTTCATCTTTTGGATCTATGTTATTAATTCCATCTATAGCTTCTATATCTTTAGTTTTTATTTGTCATAATTGTTGTTATAAAAATGCATTAGTCCAATTGGTAGTCATATTTAATAATTCATATGTATTTCCCCATGAACTTAAAGGTTGAAACATAGTTGTATTACCTCCTCTAGTTTGATAACTTCCTATTTGTAGTCTTATATTTTCGATTTCTTGTTTATCAAATCTTATTTTTGTTGGTAAACTCATATTAATCTGGTAGGTTTAAAGGATTTATTACTATATTATTTATCATTTATTCTATTTTTCTGCTTAATTGTTCTTTTCTTCTTAATTCTCTTGTAATTTCATTTCTTATTGATTCTCTTTTAATTTTATTCCAATTAAAAATTTCTCTTTCAATTTCTCTTCTATTACTTCTAGTTATTATTTGTTCTTCTAAAATTTTTATTTTATTATCACAAAATTTTTTAGTTATTCCAAGCATATTTTATTCTTATTTAATAGTTGTGTATTCTAAATATTCTTTTAATTTAACAAGATCTAGTTTATTGTTAATTATAGATATATAAAATTTTAATGTTAGATTAAATTTTAATTTCTTATATTCTTGTGGTAATCTATTCGAGGTGGGTTTTCTTATCTATAAGTTTTTTATGTGATTCCTTAAATTATATTTATGAATATTTTTAATTCTTTTATTCATTATCATCAAAACTAATATAAAAATCATATAATTCAGCAACATTATTATAATTATCATATTGCTCTATATTTTCAAATGTTTTTTTTCACTATTTTCACTATCTAACCAGAAAAATATAATCATTTTTATTATTTCTTTAGATAATATTTCTTTTAACCCAAAATAAGCAATTGTAAGACATTTTTTATAATATCTAGAATCTCTTTTTATAAAATTTATTCCTCTAGTATAACTATCATAGGTTTTTAGGATATCTATTATGTGACTATAATCAATACTATTAGTATATCTAAAAGGTACAATTCTATAATGCAATTCGTAAGTTTCCATAATGAAAAGTTCTTCAAAGTATACAATCCTATAAAAATTCTTATATAATAATTTTCAAACAAATCTTCAGACAATAAATATCTTCATAGCTTAAAATAAGGTCATTACCATGCTTCGCCAAATAACAAGAATGTTATATGTTCCTGGTCACCTTCGTCACAAGAGTTGGCCAAAGTCCAACAGCATCACAGCAAAACGGACACATAGGCACTCAAAACTCTCAAACAGACTCACTGCGTAGAACAACACTCAAAGCGTAATAAAAGATTTATTTAAAACTTAAAGACTTTATTGATCTGATGATAGCTAGAAAGCTATTATACAAAGATTTTTACAGAGATTGATACTCCGAAGAGTGGTTTCTACTCTTTCAAGAAAGTGGTTACAAAGATCATTTTGAGAGAATATATCTTTTTTGTGGATTTTTTGGTCATGCCTCTTCTAGTAAGAAGAGTCTTAATTTATAGATAGGCTTGCACTTCACCAAGAAGCTTCTAGCCTTTCGAAATTTTACAACACAAAAGTAAAAGTACAATAATTTCTTCAAAGTGGTTGCAATAATCAAAGCACTTGTCTGCTAGTGTCGGCAACTTTATTCCAGCTTTAACAACTGTCCTCTTTTTCTTTAATGCTCACATGGTGCTGTCTTGTGATGTACCTTTCTTATCGTCCTTTATTTGTGGACGTGTCCCATCAATCTGCAAGCTTCTTTTATGCATTCCTCACTCCCAAGGAATTGATCGTTCAAGATTTCACAAATCTTACCCTCTAAAATTTTTTATTATGTCTCCTCTACAGATAAGAATCCAATTATTACTCATTCCATACACCATGTATTTTTCTCCATAGAAAAATTGCATGGTTGAGCAAACTGATTTAATTCCAAGGGCTCGCCTGTAAATCATCCATTTTCTATTGACAGTGGGCATCTCTTTAAAAATATGAATCTCCTTGAGTGGATTTCCATTATTTTTTCGAATAGTGACAAGATGATGTTCTCCATACCATTCTGGTTCTTTATACTCAGGACTGATAGTATAGAATCTCAATTCAACTGGTTGTTTATCACTATATTTTTTGACACAGTTAATAAATTCTCTGTCAAATTGTTCAATTTCTTTTAGATCTGCTCATGGGAAGAGTCGATATAAGAATCCAAATGTTGCCAATTTTCGAACAATAATAGGATCGGCACCTTGAACTGCACTAATCCTTGGATAAATCGCCGTTGGAAGGGCTGTTAAATAAAGAGAACTTTATTCTCTGAAATTATATATCCATTCCGAGAATTCGTAATACTCTTTCTCCATAGGATGTAAATTGGTTCTAACATGGTGAGTTGTAATTATTCCCTTTGGTGATTTAAGGTCACCGGTAGATGATTTTTTATTTTCTTAGAATTCACTGATAACAATAGGTTGTTCCAATGGGCCTTTTGATAAGGATGTTTCACCTAAAAGGTGAGTGGCTCCTTTTCCACTAGTAAATTTTTCCAACAATTTGTCAATACTGACAGGTGATTGTTGTGGACCCTTTTTTATGACTTTTTCCTTTTGCGAGGTAAGAGAGTCATTTCTCTTAAATTTTGAATCTTCACTTGAGGTGGATGTATTAATCTCCCGAAATGGGATGTGACTAGTCTTTCGACTGTATTCACCTTTTTCTAAAGGAGGGAACTCCTAGTTACAAGTTACAAAAAAGTCTAAACATTCTGTCAATTTTTCAACTATTTTTTCTTTATTATTGTTTAATTTCTCAATCTTTTTTCCACTCTCAACAACCTTGTTTGATAAATCACACAAAGTTTGTCGAATATCAAGATGATCCTCTTGGACAGCAAGATAATCTGCATTAAAATCTGTTAGAAGATTTTATAATTCCTTGGTAAATGCTTCCATCTTTTCTATATTCATGATTCCTGCTCAAGAAATTAGCAAATAAATTATATTTTCCTTTAATATATTCAAATTTAAAATTATAAAAAGATAATAACACTTGCCATCTATGCAATCTTCTATGTTGAGGTGAATTTGGTAATTTATTATTTACTAATCCATTAAGTTGAGTATTATCAGTTTGAACAATAAATTCTTTAGGTAACAAAAATATTTTAAATTTATTTATACCTTTAACAACTGCTAATAATTCTTTTTCATTGGTTGAATAATTTACTTCAGCATTATTTAATGTTCCACTAGTATATCTACAAATTTCATTTAAATTGGTTTTTAATAAAGCACCCCAATATAAATCTGATGCGTCGTCTGTATAATTAATTTATCCTTTTCATCAGGAAGTCTAAGTTTAGGTAAATTTTTACAATTTTCTTTTAAATTTTTAACACAAAGAGTATGTTCTTCATTTCATCCTAACTTATTTGATTTTCTTAATAGTTTTTGCAATTTATTTCTTTTTTCTGCAAGTTTTTCTATAAATCTTTCAGCATATTAAGATATCCTAAAAATTTCTAAATTTGCTGCTTATTTTCTAATTTATCAGGAAACAAAATTATTTTTTCTGAAATATGAGGTTGTAATTTTATTCCATCACTATTTATTATCATTCCTAAGAATTCAATTTCATTTTTTGCTATTTCTGCCTTTTTCTGACTAAGTATTATGCCTTCTTTTGAGTAAAGTATAGCAAAGCTTCTAAAATATTTGAGATGATCTTCATATGTTTCTGAACAAACAAGTATGTCATCAACATAAACAATAAGAAAATTATAAGTTTTAAAAACTTCATCCATTCCTCTTTGATAAATCTGTGGTGCATTTTTTAATCCAAATGGCATAACTATCCATTCATAATGTCCCTGAGGGGTACTAAATGATGTTAATGGTATACTACTTTCTTCTAGCTTGATTTGTCAAAATCCAAATTTACAATCAAATTTTGAATAATATTTTTTATTCTTAGCTATGTTTATTAAGACTTCTTTATTTGGTAGATAATATCCATCAAATTTAGTATTTTTATTAAGTTCTTTATAATTTACTACCATTGTAGGTTTTCCTTTTTTTATTTTCGCATGATTTCTAACCATAAAGGCTGGGCTACTATGAGGGCTATTACTTCTTCTTATAAGTTTTTGATCAAGAAGTTCCTGAATTTGTACTTGAAATTCTTCTTTATCTTCTTGATTATAAAGCATAGGTTTGACTCTAATAATGATTGTAGTTTCAAGTAATTCTATTTTAGCTGTAATTTTTGATTTTTTCCATTTTTCAAGTGGATTATCATTATAATTTTTGGCTAAAAGATCTTTTATTTGGTCAAGAGTAATTGTTCTGATTGAGTATTTGAGTAATTTTGGTATAAATTCTATCTTTTCACTACGCTGAGCTGGCTGAACTCTGAATGGTTTAAATTCTCTAGCAATTTTTAGTAAATGTCCACATGGGGTCCTTAATTGAATAGTATAAACATTTTGACTATATTGACTAAACTGTTGTAAAAAGTCATTTCCTAGAATAATATCACGATCATTTATATTATATTGGTAAACATTTTTTACGGTTACTATTTTAGATCACATGATAACTTCTATATTTTCATTTTTGTATTTTAATGATTCTTTTGCTCCAGTTATTCCTTGTAGAGTTAATTGTTGTTTGTTTTCTATCCATTTTGGTAATAAGAATTCTTTAAATACAGTTATTTCAGCTCCTATATTTATTAAAGCACAAGTAGTTATTTTTGTTTCGAATACAGTTATTTGTATATAGACACTTATTGGAAATTTTATTTCTCTACTCATTTTTCTTTATGACAATATGTAGTTATTCCTTGATGTATAATAAGAATTTCTTCTTTGTCTATTTTATAATTATCTATACTATCTAAGGATGAATTTTCTAATAATATTGGATGTTCATCAAAATTCATATTATTATCTATATAACATTCTATGTTTAATAATAAACTTCCAAGTTTAATTTGAACTTGTCCTATTATATTACAAGAGTTTATTTTTCCTTCAAAATCTCTATAATTATAGGGTTCTACTTTTTTCTTTTTAATTCCTTCATCTATAAGAGAGCAAATATGATTTTGACTTGCTCCAGTATCAATAAGTATTCTACTTTCATTTGTCCATTTATTTCCATTAAAGAATTTTCTTTTTATTCCATAAACACTACTATTTTTATTTTGTTTTATTTTCGAAATACTATGTCTTGAAGTACTACTACTTCCAATAATTATTTTATTTTCCTTATAAGTTATTTGTTTTGGTATTAAAGGTTGATCAATATTTATAGCATCATCATGTCATATCTCAAAATTTTTTATTTCCTCTATATTTTGTTCTCTAGGTAGAATCGATTCTCCTATATCTCTAAATTCTTCATCGATTTCTATAAACAATTTTTCCTTATATATATTTCCATAATTACTATTTGTATAACAATATAATCCTTGATATAATATAGTAAAGACTTTATTATCATCTTTTAGTATTTTATTATGCATCTTAAAATGTAGAGTAAGACAATCATCTAAATTTTTATCATTTATATGTACACAATATCTTGGATAACAAGTAAATTTTAGTTTTTTATAGGCTAAATTTCCTTTAATTATTCCCAAATTTCCATTTTCTGCGGTTATACATCTTTCATCTTGTAAATTAAGTATTATAGGACTATTAATTCATTCTTTAAAACATGATTTTATTATTATTTGTACTCCAGCAAGGTAGACATAAGATATTTTATTTCTTTTTTCTTATTTTAATTTTCCTAGGAATTCATTAATATTTCTTTTTGTTATTAAATTTAGTTTTATTTTTCCATGGGTATGTTTTACATCTATGGCTTTTTCTATTTCGTGATATTCATTGATAACTAGCTTTTTTCTTTTAAAGGCTGAACCTAAAATATTAAATATTCTATTTTCTCCTGGAGGCTTAAGATTTAATTCTGCTTTATTTATTTTTCTAAATGTTTTCCAATCAAATTTTCCTTTTAAGGCATATCCTTCTATCCCTTCATAAACTTCAGTTTCTATATCCTCAGTATTTTCAATTTTCATGATCTCTAGGGCTCTGATACCATCTTAGAGGGGCTTTATGCAAAAATACAATTATTAACAAAAATACAAAATTAGTTAAAATCAATATCGAATGTTTTGGACTTAATTAAGGTGGAAAGAGTTGATGGTGAAAGTTTTAAATTTTAATTCCAAAAGAGTTTGTCGAATCCTAAATTAAAAGTTTTTAAGGACTGAAATAGAATTTATTTTATAATTGAATGACTTGTTTTTGAAACCTTTCATATTGAGGGTATTTTCGGAACTTTAAATCTTTAAAATGGTAAAAGGCCAAAATGAATAAATGGCCTTGTTTTTTAGGCTATTTCCATATATTTCCCCACCTTAGGTCTTGAACAACCGTGTTTGCCTTAAACGTTAATTGGGCCAATAATGAAAAAGGAAAATAAAAGTGGACTGGGCTATTTTTTTTGTGCACGCCGTCAATAATCTAGGTAGGTTTTTTTACGGCATGCCTTAAATGCACGCCGTAAATTGTCAAATTTTACGGCGTGCAAAAAATATACGTCATAAATACTTTATGCAATTGATCATTTACGGCACACATGCATCAATTGTACGCCGTAAACATATGCAGTAAAAAGTTATTTTTGTTGTAGTGAATGTGTGTTGAAAATGGGTTTTGAAAAAATATATTTTGAAAATAATGGAGTCAAATAGAGACAATTTTAGTAGATTTTGATAAACGTTGATAAAATGTACGTTTGAAAAGTTGTATGTCTCATAAAATATATGGTTAAAATTAATTGTTAACTTTGATTTAAATTAAAAGTTGAATTTTAATTTCTATCAAAGAGGAACTAAATATACGTTTAAGCCCCAGTTTTTTGGAAATAATGCATTTTGGAATAGTATTTTGATGAGGAATGTGTAGTTTTAAAAAAATTGATTTTACGAATAATATTATTTTATTGAAGAATGTATGAATAAAAATAAGATATGATAATTGCAACAAAAATCCCAAACATTTGAATCATTAGCAGACTTTCCCCAAACCTTTTAAACGTTGTAACCGTCACCTCTAACATTTTCAACCGTTGCATATGAGGCCCTTTTGGACGGATTTCATTTGTCTGTACATTGCATGCATTCTTAAAAAAAAAAAAAAAAAGAATGGAATTGCCCTGAGTACAGGGCTTCTTCTTATCGAGGCCTTATAGGGCACTCACATGTGGGCGGACCCCACATGTGTTAAAAAAAAAATTGCTCCCAGCTCCACCTGATGTGTGTGGCCGGGCAAGGAAAACAGGTCATGTACTCCAAGGGCGGACCCCACATGTGTTAAAAAAAAAATTGCTCCCAGCTCCACCTGATGTGTGTGGCCGGGCAAGGAAAACAGGTCATGTACTCCAATCACGGTTCAAATAAGAAACCTCGTCTCACCCCCCCCACCCCATCCCATCTTCTTGTTCTCCTCCACCTCATCTGTCGAAAATTGCAGAAGAAAGTGACTATGCAGCAGCACAAGTGGCAATCAAAAAAATTGTGAAGAAGACCACCTTGTAAGAACCCCACTGTTCAGGTCTCTCAAACTCCATCAAACCAACTATTTTCTCCCTTCAAAGCCCCAATGCCTCCCGATTTTCCCACATTGCCTTCTAATCACAGTTAAACTTCATTTTACATACACAGAATTTCCAACAAATATCAAAACCCTGTAATTTAACCCTCATTTTTTAGTGCGGACCATTTCGTTTTGCATGTTCAGATTCAGCAATTAATACCCTTATTTCACCTATTGCTACAATTGTGAGAAAATTTCTTTATTATTGAAGAAAAATGGGAGAGAAATCGGGGTCAAAAGGATGGTTTGAGTGGTTTATTGTGTTGATAATATTAACAGCAATTGCATTTGCAATAGCATTAACTGTAAAGCAAAAAATACACGAGAAAGAATTAGGGCTTGTTTGATACCCTTAATTTTCCCTAGAACTAGGAATTCTTTTTTTCATTTTCTAGTTTTTACCTTGTTTGATAGTAGAAATTTTCCATGGAAAATTTTTTCCCACTTTCTCTCACACGTGCACATTTTCCTTGATTTTGTTGAAATTGCTTTTCCACCTTTTAGGTGGATTTTCATTTTCAACTTTTTTTTTTTTTTTTATTTGGGGAAAAGTTCCAGACCCAATGGTAAAAAAATTTATCACTTTTATTGACAATTTTTATGCAAAACAAAGTCAAACGAATAGTATTCGGTATGGTAATTTTTTTATTTTTTTTTGGCAAGAAACAAATTCTAGACCTAATGGTAAATGAAATTATCACTTTAATGGACAATTTCCATGAAAAACAAAGTCAAACGGACACCAAACTTTCAACATTTTTCAGGTGAAAAATTATATCAATCAAATACAATTAATTACAATTTCTAGTAAAACAATTTTTAAGCAATTCAATTCCCTAGAATTCATTTTCCACCTTTGCAATCAAACGGATCCTTAGATTTTGAAGCTTGCTTATGTTTCAGGGCCTCCTAGTGCGATTACGCGGAAATATGCCGACACTCTCAAAATAACTATGCAATTTTATGAGCAAAGGCATGCGATGAGAAAGTTGATTTGTTTGAGTTCTTCTTAGGTTAGGCTATTCTCGATGCCCGTACAAACTGAAGCCAATATAGAAGAGTTCGTAGTTGAAAGAGAGGAGTATATTTGTGGTTGGCCTAGCTCTATTTTTTCGAGAAGACTCGAATGCTATTGTCAATTTTTTGCAGCAATGGGAAAAACTTAGGCTCCGTTTGATAGTCTTAGTTTTCCATGGAAAATGAAAACATTTTCCTTTTCCACCTTTAAAAAACTGTTTGATAGGTAAATTTTTCATGGAAAACGTTTTCCACATTTTTCTAGGTACAACCATTTGATGCATACTTTCTTGATTTTGTTTTCCCACCTATTAGGTGGGAAAGCAATTTCCACCTTTTTTTTTTTAAATAATGGCAACAAATTCTATCAACCATTGTAAAAAAAAAAAATTCACTTTTGTTGACAATTTCCATGCAAAACAAAGCCAAACGAATGATATTTGGTATGATTATTTTTTTAAAAAAAAATTTTATTTTTGACAATTGGAATAAATTCTAAACCCAATAGTAGAAAATATTATCACTTTAATGAATAATTTTCATAAAAAAGAAGTCAAACGGACTCCAAATTTTCAGTATTTTCCATGAAAAATTATACTAATCAAACACACTTAATTACAATTTCCTGTAAAACATTTTCTAGGAAATTTCTTCCCTGTAAAACATTTTCTTTCCACCTATTTTCCACTCTTGCAGTCAAACGGACCCTTAAATTGTTGTGGTAGACAGAGTTTAAGGGTAGTGTTTGAACCGGTGTTTTGCAATGGTTATGTCCATCCATTAATGATTATATTTTGAATGATTTACAATGATTATTGCAGCTATACTAGTTCTTTGTGGTGGACACCAAATCTAGATAGTGCTGACGGTTGCGATGCCTGAGATTTTGATTTTTGGTTTTGATTTGGGGAGGGTGAGGGTAGGGGGAATGATTGAAGAAGATGAAGTTTTTCTTTTTCTTTTTTTTAAAGAATGTATACAATATATAGATGATTTTACCCTTCCCTATTTTGTTACAAAATAGTCAAAAATTATTTTGGTGGTCAACTAATGACATTTTGGATAGAAAACATCCAAAATGACCTCACATGCAACGGTTGAAAAGATTGTGGGTGACGACTGCAACGTATGAAAGATTTAAAAAAAGTCAGCTAATATTTCAAAAGTTTTGAGGTTTTTGCTGCAATTATCCCAAATAAGAGAAAAAAAAATGTATTTTAAAAATAATGGATATCAAACAAGGGCTAAATATTGTTTTTACTTATGAAAAGAAAAATTTGTCTTCTGATTTGGAAGAACCAGAACACCCTCTATCTATTAAAAGAGTTATAAACTAGAATGATAATGTGAAAAAGTAGAATACATTTGTGTTTTGAAACCTTCACATTTCTCATCATTATGAACTTCACCTTGTCAGTCAAATAACCATGAATTCAGCTATATGTACATTCTAGCTTATATCTTAGATGGCATTTCCTCTATGTGGAAGAAATCTGTGCAATGAAGTGATAAATGAGTTAAAAATTAAGAGTGTAAATGTTACTACTGCTACGTGGAAAAGTGTAAAATGAGGTTGCAAGGGAGAGTGTACATATAACATAGTTGAATAACCATATACCTGAAAACAAGCAGATAATGAGAGCTCATTTGCAAGTAGAAAAATAAAACAACCACAAAAGATTTTCACCCTCAATAATGTTAAGGAATGAGTTTCATGCTATTTTCTCATCTTTGTCCAATTTTCATCAATAAAATTATGCATACGAGTATACTTAGCCCATGCTTGTCTTTCATTCTTTCAAAAACTTTTTTTTCTACATACTTATTTTCAATCAAACATTCACACAATAAAATATTATGTACATAAATCCAAATTTTTTTTTCCTATTTTTCAATCACTTTCAAAAAACACTATTTAAAATAATTTTTTCCAAAAAAAAAAAAAAAAAAGGCCACCAAACAGGGGCTTACATTTAATTAGGATGAATATGATACTTTTTTAAAAAAAATTATAATTATAATAGCGATAGATATATAAAAGTGGTGTAGATATATAATGTTTAAATAAATGAATTTAGTAAGGATAATGATAAATGTAATATGGATGAATATAAAACTTTTTAAAATTTTAAGATTTTAATAGGGATAGATATATAAAAATGGTGAATGAAAATATATAGAGGCCAAGTTTAATTCTTAATAAATTGGAATATATTTGGCTTTATAAAATATATTAATTTTACGAATTCCCAATCTCATCCCATATTATGTTACAGTTTTACGAACAAAGTGCACATAAATAATGACGTCATAATGAAATCAAGGTTACTATTACCGCTGAACCAAATACATAAAATTCATAATTATAACAACGTATTTTTCATAAGAGATTCACTTGCGATTTGCTGGTTGAATAATGCTACATTTACATGTAAATAATTATGTACAAATAGCCATTTGCAAATTTAATTACACAGTTGAAATCACCTTCACTTGCACATATAAGCCCCCTTTATAAGATTACAAACACAGGTTATCAAATCTCAATTAATTCGAACATTTCAGGGAATGTAACTTGTACAAATTACATTGTGTGGCTGGACTTTCCTGTGGTTTTCGATGAAGGTGATGATTTTCGACTGTGGTAGTTTCTAAAGACGCTGAATCTTTAGAAAGAGATTTCAACTTTAGAGAGAAGGCTTTCTAAGCAATGTTATGAAAAATGGTCTATTGGTCCGAAAAAGTATAGGATTGGTCAAACGATCGAATCGAGGTCTAATCGGAACATATCCAAAATCAAAGATAATAAATTAAAAATCTATATTAATTAAAACAGATTTTAGAATTTATTATTTAAGATTTATAAGTTAGGGAGCAATTTAAATCAGGGAAAAATACATAATTTCAAAGGATTTAAAATGCAATTTCATAAATTAAAAAAAAAAAATCAAAATTCAAGTTGTCTCATTTTGTGACATCTGATATAATTGTGTCAAATAATTCAAATTAAGCTTGTTACGGTCATTTGGTGTCACAATCACGTGCTAATCACAAATCACACGATGTCACAATCACAAGGATATTATCTGGGTGTCAAAATTACATATTTAGTCACAAATTGCACAGTAATTTTCATTCATATGAGAGATTATTAAAATTTTATATAGAAATTTAGTTTTGATCAATTTTAAATGATTATTTAAGTGAAAATCGTTATTTAGTGAATGAGAAATTAAGCCAATTTCAAGTCAATGAAATATGTGAAATTGTTGAAAATTATATAGGATATTATGAAATGGTCTAAAATTATTTGGATGAAAATTTGTGTCTTTGGAAATGGTAACTTTCAAAAGTAAGAGCTGTAAGAGACATGTCTCCTAAGACAAGTATTTTCCAGCTAGACATGTCTTTTTAGACATTATTTTTCTTTAAGTTGTGTCTTTTAATTCACAACTTTTAGACCACTATGTATTGACCCTACATGATTAAAATTAATTAATTCAATTTCATTTTTGCATTAACACACTAATGCATATTCACTCAAAATATTTGTTCATTTATTTTAAGTCAAGAATCATGAAAAAAATGGTTTAGAACATTAGTAAGGTACGTAATTTGGAGTGCTCCTATTGCGGGACGTGATCGTTTTATCTTGAAATACAAATATCAAAAAATCGTCAGCACCCGTGTAGGATATTATCATCTTAAAAAGAAAGAGTCGAAATCTTGTTTCCACCAAATTCATTTTCATGCATTTCTCGTTTCACCTTTACGTTTTCAGTTTCAGTAAATCTAAATTATGTCTACCTTTATGTACATAAAAGTTATGTTATTAGAATATAATTTATTCACGTTAATTTTTCCAACACAAAGTTCTCAGTATTGGAGTAGATTGGGTGGCATTAATTATCATTAGAGTGGACAGGAGTTCCGTTCTAGAAACTTGGAAGGTCTTGTTTCTTATATTTGGAGCAAGTGCGACGCGAATTGGGTGCTAGACGTTATCGTAATTTAAGTGCTTTTTTAAGTTCTTGGAAATGACTAACTGAAGTTATAATGAATTTTGAGACTCGTGATTTGTTTTGTTGAATTTTACGATATTGTTTTAACTTTTTGAATGTTGTTCTTTATATATGTTGGATTATTGTGGTAAACTTGGTGAATTTGTGAATTTGATACAAAGAATTTCTAATTATCACTTGTTTATTTTAGGGGAAACAATCATGAAAAGATTCAATAAAAAAAAAATCCTTGTAGAAAATGTCGATTGGTTGTATCAAATAGAGTGGATTTTGATGTTGCACAACTTTCAATGGGTCCTGGACTATAGACTCCGATTTTGGATTACAATGCTAACATCTGAGATCAAGTTCAAAGAATATATATACAAAAAGGTTCTTACCAGTGTCTAGATCATTATTTTTTTACGAGACCATTTGGAGTAAAATGTTCTAGACAATTTAATCCTTCTTGATTTAAAGAGCTTGGTAGCTTATTAAAGTATAGTATAGCTTTAAGATGCTAATTGTTTGTATTATTATCTTTTGAAAATAAGTAATGGGAGGAAACAAGGAGGAGACGACTCTTTTGTTGAGGAATGATTCATGTATGGGAAGAATAAAGAGAGACTTAATACTCATGTTAGAGTTTATGTAGTGCACATAATGAAGCTCACATAAATTATGAAGAGCAACACGTTCAATCAATTTTCTTCAAGCAGTCAAAAAAATACAAAATGAGTATCATATCCGTCGCGGCAAGGGGATTCATTTCCGAGTCATGATGAACGTGAGCATTCTCTTAATCCATGTAACTTCCCAGTCAAATTGCAATTTTGGATAACCAATAATGGTGATATTAAGGCCATCACTTTGAAAATTACTCTCGAAATTTCAAATTATCATCACATGATATTCAGAAGGATATAGTAAGTGCTTCTACTACTAAAATAATTGATTTTATTATCAAAGATGTTGGTAATTCATTAATTTCTATTTTAATTTATTAATCTCATGATGTCTCTGCAGAGCAAAAATTAATTGTTTTACATTATGTGAACAACATCGAACATTTTTAGGTTTTATTGTAATTGGCAAATTTGTGAACAAAAAGAACTGAAATTAATATGATGTAAAAGTCAAGGAGTAAGTTAGAATTTGTATAAATTGAGTTGTATATGTTCTAGGGTTCGAGTATGAAAAAGGGAGAAAAACAGCACCGCAATTTCGCTAGCTCATCGACGTGTCGTTTCTCGAGTAGCAGAAACAGAGATATCGTCGCTCGCTAAACCCTCGCTCGAGTGACAATGTCATCCAAAAAGTTTTAATTCGTGTTTTTAAGGATTTTTGTTCGGCCTATTCAACCTTAAACATACAGTATAAATACAAACAGGCCTCTAAACGATTTTTTTCTAAAGTTGAACATTGAGAGAACACGTGTTGCTCCATATCTACTTCATCAAATTCATCCATAGCTTTCAACCTTCGTAGTTTGATTTGTTCTTACTTCCTAAGCATCTATTATAGTTCTAAAGAACAACGGAAGGTGACTGGAGTTCCAATTGTTGGTGGAGAACATGGAGTTCTTCGTTGATCCATAGGAAATAGATGAATTTATAAAGTAGGGAGTTGGTGCAGGAGCACGCAATCCAGGAGGGTTTTGAAAATTGCAACCAGGAATTGGTGCAAGGGCATGTTGTAATAACCAAAATTTTCTCTACTTGACATTTACCTAAGTATAGGGACTGGATTGTTCGATAACCACAGTTTAAGGACCATTTTTATGGAGACTAAGGTTCAGGGACATTTTACCACGTCATCTATTATTTAGGGGTCAAGTTTTACGTCCGTCCATAGATGAGGGACGACTGTCATTTTATGAAAACCTTCCTTTTATTAATTATGGAAACCCTATTTTATTAATTAAACTTTCCTTTATTTTAATTATACCTAAAATGAAAAAGGTAGTTACCATATATAATATGCTAATTGCCGTGATTGAAAGAATAAATTAAGGAAAGTTTCCTTTTATAAAAATGGTAATATATATATATATATGCCTTCACAAACACACGAACATTTTTACAGAAAAACACAATTCTCCTACTTGCCAATTCAATTATCATATTCAAGATTCAAGGTAAGTGAAATACACGTATTTCAATGTTCAAAACTTACAGAAATCAAAATTATGATTATGTTATGAAATCATGGAGTTTAGTAGCGCTACGCACGAAATTAGAATCACGAAGTTCGATTCTTGTAATTTCGTGTCTCATCGAGTATGTTCACGAATTCATGGATTTCTGTTATTATTTTTCTGTTACGTTGTTTTCACTTATTGAGATTATCATCTCACATGAAATATGTAATTATTTTATAGGTAATAAGTAATCAATGATTCGAGACGGACGAAGATTAGACGAGCAATCGACGGTGGTTAATGGTTCAAATCATGTTATGGAATTAGGAATGTTTTACAATTTTATGATTTTTTTTTTATTTTTTTTTTTTGAATATCATTTGAAACGAATCGAAAACTTGAACTAAAAAAATCATTTTATTGAAATCATAAGGATCTTTATTGAAAATAAAGAGAATCAATAAAGAAATGTTTCATATTCAAAACCCTTCAAAAAAACTCTAAAACAATATCATAAAATTGTAAAACATTCCTAATTCCATAACATGATTTGAACCATTAACCACCGTCGATTGCTCGTCTAATCTTCGTCCCCCTCAAATCATTGATTACTTATTACCTATAAAATAATTACATATTTCATGTGAGATGATAATCTCAATAAGTGAAAAACAACGTAACATAAAAATAATAACAGAAATCCATGAATTCGTGAACATATTTGAATAGTTCGCTCCGGTTGTTCATCCGTTTGGGGTTGGAATGTTGTACTAAACTTTACCTTAGTTCCTATTGCCCGATGCAGACTTTTCCATAAGTTGGATGTAAACCTTAGATCTCTATCTGATACAATTGAGACTGGCACAACATGAAGTCTCACCACTTCGTTAACATATAATTGTGCTAATTGGTCCATAGAAAAGGTCATTCGGACAGGCAAAAAGTGAGCTGCTTTGGTCAATCTATCGACTATTACCCAAATGGCCTCATGACACTTCACTGACTTTGAAAAACCAACAACAAAATCCATTGTTACATGCTCTCATTTCCATTCCGGAACTTCCAACGGTTGTAGTAACCCTAATGGTCGTTGATGTTCGACTTTTACTTGTTGACGTATAAGGCACCTCTCAATGAACTCAGCCATGTCCTTCTTCATATTCTTCCACCAAAATTTGGCTTTCAAGTCACGATATATCTTTGTACCTCTTGGGTGTACAGAATAAGGAGCGGTGTGGGCCTCTTCTAGAATCTCCTTTTTCAATTCCTCAAAATTTGGCACACATAAGCGTTTCTGGTAATACAATGTTTTATCCTTGGTTACGGTAAATCCTTTCCGTTTCTCTGTATCAATCTTGGCTTTAATGAATTCGAATGACTGGTCGAATCAATAAAGAAATGTTCCATATTCAAAACCCTTCAAAAACATTTATTGAAATCATAAGGATCTTTATTGAAAATAAAGAGAATCAATAAAGAAATGTTTCATATTCAAAACCCTTCAAAAACTCAAACAATATCATAAAATTGTAAAACATTCCTAATTCCATAACATGATTTAAACCATTAACCATCGTCGATTGCTCGTCTAATCTTCGTCCGCCTTGAATCATTGATTACTTATTACCTATAAAATAATTACATATTTCATATGAGGTGATAATCTCAATATGTGAAAATAACGTAATATAAAAATAATAACAGAAATCTATATATTCGTGAACATACTTGATGAGACACGAAATTATAAGAATCAAACTTCGTGATTCTAATTTCGTGCGTAGCGCTACTAAACTCCATGATTTCATAACATAATCATAATTTTGATTTCTGTAAGTTTTGAACATTGAAATACGTGTATTTCACTTACCTTGAATCTGATAATTGAATTGGCAAGTAGGAGAATTGTGTTTTTCTGTAAAAATGTTCGTGTGTTTGTGAAGGCATATATATATATATATTACCATTTTTATAAAAGGAAACTTTCCTTAATTTATTCTTTCAATCACGGTAATTAGCATATTATATATGGTAACTACCTTTTTCATTTTAGGTATAATTAAAATAAAGGAAAGTTTAATTAATAAAATAGGGTTTCCATAATTAATAAAAGGAAGGTTTTCATAAAATGACAGTCGTCCCTCATCTATGGACGGACGTAAAACTTGACCCCTAAATAATAGATGACGTGGTAAAATGTCCCTGAACCTTAGTCTCCATAAAAATGGTCCTTAAACTGTGGTTATCGAACAATCCAGTCCCTATACTTAGGTAAATGTCAAGTAGAGAAAATTTTGGTTATTACACACGCAGTCTAAGAGGGCTTTAGAAATTGTAGTCAGAAGGTCAGAAAATACAAGTGATAGTCGTGCCTGACGGATTGTAAGTTTAAATTCGTTTATGGTGGATTTTTAATTGGCAAAGTACCCGGAGTTTTTATCCAGTTGGGATTTCTCCGTGATCATTATGTGCGACATTTACTATTTTCATATAACTGCGACATTTCAACATCGAGAAATTGAATTGATTGATTAACCATTTATAGACAATTAAAAGCGACTTGTTGCCACTTAATTGTTAGTTTTTTAAATTCCGCATAATCACTTATACACCCCCCTCTAAGTGTAATTTGGGTTGAAGCTCGTAATTTCAATTGGTGCCAAAGTCACGTTTCGATTCTTGACCCATAAATTAATTTAGATGAGTAATCACTACACGTGCCTCCGTTATTTGAGGAAACAACTATGCATACTAGAATGTTCGAATGAGAGAATTCCTTAAATCCTTAGATAAGCGTATCTGGCTTAGTGTTGTGAATGGTTGGGCTACACCTAGTTCTACAGTTAATAATGAAGTAATCCCCACTCACATTGCTAGTTGGACAAAAGAAAACTTAGATGAATGCAACTGGAATAGAAAAGAGCTTAACGCCCTGTTTGTGGTTATGTCTGCGAGGAGTTTAGAAAAGTGTCAATATGTGAAACTGTGTAAGAAGTTTGTGATATTTTAGAGACCATGCACAAAGGAACCAAAATTGTTAAGAACTCTTAACTATAGATGTTAACATCTAGGTTTAAAGAAATTAGAATTAAGGACGATGAATCGTTCGATGAATTCTATACAAAACTTAATGACATAGTAAACTCCAGCTTCAACCTAGGTGAGAAGATCCTCGAGTCCAAAATAGTTCGAAAAAGTCATTAGATCCTTACCTGAGAGGTTTAGACCTAAGATTACTGTTGTTGAAGAAACTAAAAACTTAGATACTCTTAAGATAGAGAAACTTGTAGAACCGCTTCAAACCTATGAACTTGCCATATCTCAACCAAAGAAGATTAAATCCATATCCATGAACTTCATTAGGGAAGAAGAGAGTGAGTCTACTAACGTCGAGACGCTTCGGGACGACGAAATAACTTATTTCGTTAAGAAATTTCAGAAAGAAATATATAAGAAAACCTCAAGAAAGGAAAAATAGTGTCCCTAGTAGATTCTCGAAAGATAAGCATGCTAAAAATAATCATAAGACTTCTAGTAAAAAAACTCAGCCAATTAGATGTCATGGAGTGTTAGGGTTTTGGTCACAATAGGAATGAATGTCCTAACTTTAAGAAAAACTTAAATGAAGGAAAGGGCAAGGCATTAGCAGTGACTCTGAGTGATGATGAATCAGATTTGAATGTTTAGAGTGATGCCTCTAGTTGTGAAGATGAACAAAACTTTATGTCTTTCACATCTATAGCTAAGATTGAATCTGATAAGGAACGTGAAAAGGTAGAGAATGATGAACATAATGAGAACTTTGAGGAAGATCGAGGATGAAACCGATATTCATGAGTCTTATCGATAGCTATTTGAGGAGAGTCTTAAAATCAAAAAAGTCAATAAAGATGTACTAAAAAGGGTTAATGAATTGAGAGAGAGAAACACAAAACTGGCCTCAAAGCTCTACCAAAAATTTGAGCGAGTTGAAACTTGTTAATGAGAACTTAGAAGCTTAAGTTAAATCATTAACAAGTGACCAATAAAAATCTAATACTCAACTTCATTCCTTCATGAGTGGTACTCAAAACTTGATAATCTGTTAGGGATGAACAAGTCTGTTGGAAATAAGAACGGTCTATGATACATTCAAAATGGTAATACTGCTGCTAGTACATCCAAGACCATGTTTGTCCCAGCCACCAAAAAAGTTAGGAATACTTCTAATCCTAAACTCAAGGACAAGAGTATTTTAGAATCGAGGCCTACTAGACAACATAGGACCAATCGTCCTATAAATCAACGACTACTATCGCGTAGTTCTGAACCTAAGTTTATTCCCACCTGTCACAATTGTGGTGCACTGGGACACACAGACATAGGTGACATAAACTTGATACTAGAAGTAGAAGTCAGGATAGCTTAAGCAAGGTAAACTTCCTCGCCAATCGGGTTAGCCACTTAATTGAGATGATAACTCAACTGACTAGGATTACATCTGTTTCTAAGAAGGTTTGGATTAAGAAAAATGATCTTCCTAGGTCTAATGAACAATTAAATTGCTATGTTGCCCATGTTGCACTTAAAGCTCAAAATAACTCTATGTGGTATCTTGATAGTACATGCTCTGGACATATGTGTGGTAATGAAGCATTGTTCTCTACTCTTGATGATTGGAATGGCGATATGGTTACTTTTGGAGATGGGGCTATTGCACCTATCTTAGGTAAATGTACCGTTAATATATCTGGATTACATGTTATCTCAGAGTGCTTTATGTGAAATGTTTAAAGTCCAACTTGTTAAGCATTAGTCAAATATGTGACAATGATTTTGAGGTTAGTTTTGTCTAGAAAAGGAGTACTGTGTATGATTCTGCTAGTAATGGTTTCCTCGAAGGTGTAAGAACTTCTAACAATTGTTACGGATTTCTTTCTAATTCCAACTACGTATAAAGTAGTGCCAAGGTTCATATGATTGAACTGTGGCATCAACGTCTTGGTCATATGAATTATAAGAATTTGTCTAAGAAGGAACTTATTAATGGTTTACCTAAACTTGAGAAAAATTGAAAACACTCTAATTGGACCGTGTCAACAAGTTAAACAGCTTAGAGTAAATTGTAAACAAACTTCTAAAATCTTGACAAACAAGCCACTATAATTACTACATATGGACTTAATGGGACAATCTAGGACCTATAGCTTTGGTGGTGAACACTATATTTTGGTTGTGGTAGATGATTTCTCTCAATATACATGGATTGAGCTGTTGAGAGAAAAATCTAGGGGTGGGCGCGGGTCGGTTCGGTTCGGTTCGGTTCGGTTTTTTCGGTTCTAGAAATTTTCGGGTATTTAGTAAATGGAACCGTCGGTTCCAGATATAATTCTGGAACCGTTCGGGTTTCGGTTCGGTTCGGTTCGGTTCCATTCGGTTCTGTTCGGTTCCTACTATAATTAATTTTTTTAACATTCATAATAACACTATATAAATACATTTAGAAAATTTTGTCAGTGCGTCTTGAATAATTAATCCATAACATATTAGAAAGTTTTCACAAAATGCTAACACTTTAGTACTAGACAATATAGATCACAATTTTTTTCATTGCTTCCCTCAAACAGTTACTGCTCCACTACTTACCTACCAAAAGGTAACATATAAAAGCATATAACTATGTTCTTCATTTTGAGAAGTGGTACCAAAATCATTCCTATTTTCTGAAAACATTGTGAGAAGTGAGGCAATCCCAACGTGCTCAGTCTTTTACCGAGTGAATCTGCGTGTGAATATTGACCAAGTTCAATATTAGCTTTTACAAATGAACGTAATATTTTAAAGTATTAAAAATACTTACCAACTATGTAATGTAATCATCGATTGCTTGACTTGCCATGTACCATTAAAATGTTAATAATTTCTTGAGTATCATGTAAAGAAAAAGAATCCAGTAGCTAGAGCTGGAAATCTCTGTGCAAAGCTTTTGGAAGGCTTAAAAAATTTGTCATTGTAAACACGATAAAAGAACGAAAACACTGTTAGCGTTAAGAGGGTAAAATCTCACGTCTCTTAAATATGAAAAGAATAATTACGAGAGTACTCCAGCTTAGTGTGGGAACTAGAAGGAGGAGGACTTCTTCAAGTTGAGAGAAAATGACTCATGACTGAACGAGAAACATGTTGTGCGGCAGGAATGGACTGGAGAGAGAAGAAGAAAAGAAGACCGAAAATTCTAGGGCTCTGTTCCTTTTATATTTAGTGGTTTTTTTTTTCAATTTTTTTATGTTGGTCGGTTTGGGTTATATTCAATATACTTGAAGCCCAAATGCTCAATTGTAAAAAAAAAAAAAAAAAATTCGGTTCTTATTCGGTTCTTCGGTTCTTGGTATAGAACCGAGAACCGAACCAAACCCGTCGGTTCTCGATTCGAATACCCGTTCGGGTTTTTAATTTAAGAAAACCCGTTCGGTTCGGTTCGGTTCGGTTCGGTTCGGTTCGGTTCGGACATTTTGCCCAGCCCTAGAAAAATCTAAGGTATTCAATCTTGTCATATCATTATGCAAAAGACATCGTCAAGCGTTTTGGACTCGATAACAAGAAACACACTAAAACCCCAATGAGCACTAGTGTCAAGTTGGATCATGATCCTACAAGTAAGAGTGTCGATCAAACACTATACAGGAGTATGATAGGTAGTTTACTTTATCTAACTGCAAGTAAACCTGACATAGCCTTTAGTGTTGGAGTATGTGCGCGATTTCAGGCTAATCCTAAGGAATCACACATGAGTGTCGTGAAATGTATCATTAGATATGTTAATGGAACCATAGATTATGGAATCCTGAACTCTTGGAATTCTAATTTTGACCTTGCTAGCTATTCCAATGCCGATTGGGCTGGAAAGGTCGATGATCGAAAAAATACTTTCGGAGGCTTTTTTATATTGGTACTAATCTTGTAGCTTGGATGAGTAAAAAATAAAATTTTATTTCATTGTCCATGACAAAGGTCGAATATATAGCTATAGGAAGTTGTTGCACTCAACTTCTTTGGATGAAGTAGATATTGAGTGATTATGGAATTGAACAAGATACGATAACTGAGTTTTGTGATAACACCAATGCCGTTAATATCTCCAAGAATCCTGTTCAACACTCTTGAACCAAATATATTGATATACGACATCATTTTATTCGAGAGTTTGTAAATAACCGTGTTGTAACTCTTGAGCACATCTCTACAGAGAACCAATTAACTTACCTATTTACTAAACCATTATATGGTATGAGATTTGAATCTCTTATAACGGCTATAAGTGTCTGTGTACCTCCTTAAGTAGGTACTTTGGTACATGTTCGTACTTTATCATTGTATGATATTGATTTATGCATACATCATATTTGTTTATTTGTTTTCTAGGAAGAAAACGCATGCATATTTTATTTATTTATTTATTTGTGTGTGACATTTTTTGTGTGTATTTGATGCATTCATGCTTTTAAAAAAAAATAGAACATTGAAAAATAAAAATGCAAGAAATTATTTTTACAGCATAATATATAATATACTTGAATTTGTTTATGTGATCAAGCATGAATTTAATCGATGAGCTGTAACATAATTTCCATTGCTGGCTTAAGTTATTATGAAGTACATAGTATAGGTATTTTCATTTACCATTTGTACTACATACACTATGATAATGTTAGTGGGACTCAACCGTGTGTGTGAGATTTGGAATGACAATCACATGTTATTAAGGTGACTTTGAACATGAATTAACTTTATTTATTAGACTTAAGTTCAAGTCTATCCGTGATAATAGAGGATCAATATCTTATATTCTTTTTCGGAGTCTATTTGACTCGAGCAATTAAACCTTCGGGGTCTGTCATAACCTGGTGCTTATGATCAACTGACTTGGATTAACCGGTCGAAAGCCGACTGTAGGAGTCATTTTAGTCTCTTAATGAAGAAGGACGTGTACTTAAGATGTGAAAAATAATAATGAATTTAAAATATTGAAATATGTGAAAATACAATTTGTTCAAAGTCCGAGGAAAAAGAAAATATCCATACAAAATGAGATTTTTTTTTATAGGTTCAAATGTGTTTTAAATTGTTTGACTTTCATAAATAGAGAAATACACTTATTGACAGTGATATTTAACATATTTTTTCTCACAAAATTAAGGTTTGAAACCCTACTTACAAAAGATTAGTGACAATTTACACGTATGGGTCACTTGTACAATTCACTTCATGTTAACTTGAACTAAGTATGTAGGAAGGTTTTCTATACATTGATTATACTTGTGCATGCTAACAACTGTATTTTTTAGTTATTATATGTTAATGTTGTAAGTTTTTAATTATCGGTCCCCTTGTCATTTGTGATAAAAAGGGTGAGTAGTATTCTTTTGATTGATGTTTTTGGTTTGAATTTTGATGTACTTAAAATTTTTGATTTGGAGGTAAAAGATATTTTCGTTTTAGCTAGATTAAGTTTTGATATTTAGTGATATCAATGTTTATTTTTATTTTTTTTTTGATATGTTGGTTTATATTGATATTGTATCTTAATTTAGCTGATATAACTTATAATTAATTGTATGAATTGTGTTTATCCATATTACTGTTTCACGTGCTTCTACACTAGGTATTTGAGTGGTCTATTTCAAGAAATAGGTTGGACAAAGGAAAAGCACATTTCAGCTGAGACAGTTGGTTTGGGAGTAGTTGTTATATTTGTATCTGTATTTTTAATACCTTAACTTTAGATTTGTAGTTTTATCACATAACGTTATAGGGAGAGCTTTTAGGTTTTATTGTAATTGGAAAATCTGTGAGCAAAAATGACTGAAATTAATATGATATAAGAGTCAAGGAGTAAGTTGCAATTTGTTTGAATTGAGTTGTATAGGTTCAAGGGTTCGAGTATGAAAAGAGGAGAAAAACGGCGACGTAATTTCACTAGCTCATCGTCATGTCTTTTCTCAAGCGACAGAAATAGAAACATCGTCGCTCGCATGTCGCCTTGTCCACGCTCCAACAACATCATGTCGTTCGCCTGTCATTAAGGCTTTTTGTTTGGCTCATTCAATCCTAAACCTACATTATAAATACCAGCATGCCTCTGAAAATTTTTTTCTAAGGTTGAATATTGAGAAAACACGTTGCTCCATATCTACTTCATCAAATTCATCTATAGCTTTCAACATTCGTAGTTTGATTTGTTCTTGGCAGTGAAAACATCATCCTCACTTAATACAAATATCAAACTGTTTACTTCCTAAACATCTGTCACAGATCTGAAGATCAAGTGAAGGTGACTAGAGTTCCAGTTATTGTTGAAGAAGGTGGAGTTCTTCGTTTATTCACAGGAAATAGATGAATTCATAAAGCCGCGAGTTGGTGCAAGAGCATGCAATCCTAGAGGGCTTTGAAAATTGCAGCCATGAGTTGATGAAGGGTCACGAAATCCAGGAGGGCTATATAAATTACATTCAGGAGGTCAAAAAGCACTAGTGGTAGTCGTGTCTAACGGACTGTAAATTTAAATTCGTTTATACTGAATTTTTTACTAACAAAGTGCCCGGAGTTTTTTCCCAATTGGAGTTTCTCCATGAGCATTATGTTCGTTATTTACTGTTTTCATAAACCTGCAGTAGTTCAATATAGGGAAATTGAATTGATTGATTAATCATCCAAAGATAATTAAAAGTGACTTTTTGCTATTTAATTATTAGTTTTTTTAATTCCGCATAATCACCTATTCACCCTTCCTCTATGGGTAATTTGGGTCGAACCTCGTAATTTCAAACATGTAAATGAGCATTTCATAGGTCTTGAAGACGCTTCTAGATTTCGTTATGAGAGAGAGAGAGAGAGAGAGAGAGAGAGAGATTCTATTTATTTGAATTGATACATTCATTTGATTTTGCATTTAATTTACAATTAATGAGAAATATCTTGGTGATTTCAAATGAATTGTCCAGATATTATGGATGAAAGATCAAAACTTTGTAAATGCAATGAAATACTGAAAATATGCAAATGACTACTCCAAATTATGAGAGATGACGAATGAGATTCTTTCTTGGAACAAGTTTATTCTTTCTGCCAGCAACATTGCATTTTTGTTCCTAACATAGATGATATATATATACATGCGTCATGCACCTCGTGGTAACTCATGAAATAATCCTCCAAAAATGACAAATTTGCATCAATTTCTCTTCCTTTATGTCCTGCCATGATATGCAATTTCAAGAGTTAAATGGTCATTCTTGAAGAATATACCGAGTTACTCATTTGTCTAGCTTATTTATGTCCACAAACTTCATTTTCTACTTTTGACAAGAGAAGATTTATTTAACTTGTTGGGTTTTATCTAGAAGATGTTTCAACAATAAATCTCTTGATACTTGATGATCAACTTGAAACTTATATTTTTATATGCGTTCCAGCAATGAGTTAGAAGAATTGAATGGCTTCAACGATTATGTAGAAGAGTTGTTATGACAGAGAAAATTGAGGTATATCTATTGATTTACGAACTTTAGACATTTTCGCTAATTTTTTCAGATGCCACTACTAATGTAGAGAATATTTTTTACAATGAATATTGTGAAGAATAGATTGTGAAATCGGATCCAAGGTCAGTGAATGAATAATAGCCTCATTATTTATATTGCAAAATATACACTTTTAAAGATTTTTAATGCAATCATTGTACAAAAATATTATAGTATAAAAACTCACAATGAACAATTGTAAGGTATGCTATTTTTAGTATTGTCATGTTATTATTATTAAATTGGTGTTTTGTATTTTTACTTTTATTAAAGCTCCTTATTTGATCCATGTACAAATCACTTTTATAACAGGCCATTTCGAATATCAACAAATCCCAAACGTAAAAGAACAAAAATATGAAAAACTTTCAACATGGTAGACAAGAATGTATGCTTACTTCGGGCACTGTGTTTGTGTATGTACGAGAGAGAGAGAGAGAGAGAGAGAGAGAGAGAGAGAGAGAGAGAGAGAGAGAGAGATGTCAAAGAGATGCGGACAAAAGAAACAGACGAGAATAGGAGCTTACAACATTGAAGTATCAAAAATGAGTAGACAAAAAGGCACCTAAACCCTCGAAAAGGGATTATATGTAGCACGTACAAATACTATAAAACAAAGCTGCTAAAGAGTGAATTAAGGAGGTATGTTACCTACTTCCAATATGCCTTTTGCTTGTTTTAATATGTGAAGAATAATATATTAAAGACAAGACGTGTCTTGTCATGGCCATCGACAAGTACTATCTTCTGTGTGCTTTTGACCTATTTTCATCCCCCAAAAAATGAAACTTGTTTTCTGATTCTTGTGTGTCCTACGGTTTTCATTCATACACCACATACATTCTTCTGTAGTTTCATTTTATTCTTGAAAAAAAAAGGAACAAATGGGTTTTATGATAGTGATTTTTTGGAGAACTTGTAGTTGAAAATAAATTTAAAAAAAAAAATAAATTCAAAGTATGGGGTTCAATTCAATCAGACAGAGTCTGCAAAAGTTTTCTACATATGATGTGTTTAAGTATGTTTGGCTAACCTTATATAAGCTTAGCCAAACATACTCTCTACTTAATTTGTAGGTTATTTTCAAGATTTCCCAGAAAATTAGGCCGATAAATGAAACTTCATTTAGGGAGCGGTAGATTTTCGCTTTTTTCAAGCTCTGTATCCTTAACGAGGTCTAATGTTGTCTTGTCTAACTTACCTTACGATCAAAGTAAATAAATGTATAATTATCAATAGAAAATTACGATCAAAGTAAAGAAATGTATAATTATCAATAGAGAACGGCCTTGAGAGTGTGCAACGAAATTTTTTTTTTTAAAGGTTGAAGGGTACAATAATTAAAGGCACAAGAAATAAATGTTATATTAATACTTTTAAAATTTTGACATTAATAAAAAAAATTAATTGTTTTCTATTTACGGTTTCTCCTTGATAAAGTTCCTATTAGTTAAACAAAAGTATTATTCTCAATCCAATTGGAAAATAATTGGACAAAAGTTTTATTACTTTTTTCAGTTTAGAAAATTAGCTCGTTAGCCATGCTCCCACGATTTTACTCTGTCCAACGCCCCAATTAACGATTAAAATGTAGGAACACTTCTTCAGATTTCGCATAGAGCACCCAACATTTCATGACCAACTCTGATTATCAACATGATTATAAGTATAATTAAGTTGATAATCTGTCAAGAGTTAATCACCGGCCTGAAAGAACACAACTGGAAATTAAAGGGAAAATGGCAACTGGAGAGGAGAAAACAGATATGTGCATGGTTTATTGTGAGAGCATGTGACTCACAGGCTCTGACAAAAGGGAAGTGAAATCCAAAATCCAACCCAGCCATATGGGATGGGTTTGAAAAAAGGGCACTCGTGATGACTGGGTTATCTGTACCTGAATCTGAATCTGAGTAATGTCTGCCGAGGGTTCTGCTGACCAGTCCCTACTCAGATTCAATGATTCATGCATGCTATTAGTAAAAACTCCAAATTTAGGCCCTACAATAAGTATGCTACCTCCTCTTATCCTGCATCAGATTGATGCTTTGGTGACTGCATTTTTCTGTCTTTACTTATCCTTTCCCAGCTCTCGTCCTGTAATCTTGAAAGTGACACTCCTTTAATTGGACTAGCAAAGGGAACAAGAGCTTAAAATCAAGGGGCGGGGGATTCTTTGATACAAGTATCCTATCCTGTTTAATTGTTTGATATATAATCCCTCTGTTTATGCAGGATTAGAATAAGGAGTATGGGAGAATTTTGCTATTTTCCCATTTCAGTCATAACCACGGTTCCTTTTTTGGTTACTGTTAGGCATTGGATGTGTGTCGCGTGTTATTCAAACTTATAACATTAGATCTGATCTCTTGCTCACGGTGGGTATGATGAAAACTTCTCGCTACTGATGTTACAAGAGAACCTTACTTATGGTTCTCTACAACGTCATATTTACGATTCTCTTTGCCTCATTAACAGTAGGATACTTTTATCGTATCACTGGACTGGAGGCAGTAGATCAATTCTACTTATAATATTAGAGTTTTTTTGTACACTTGACGAGGGATAAATAGAGTTTGAAAGTTGTGCTGCTGAATGACTAAAGATAAATAGAGTTTGAAAGTTGTCCTGCCACAAAAATGTTGTAGGTGAACTCAAGGTCAGCACAAAGAATTAAATGAGTCACCAAATTATTATATATATAGTCGATTAGGCTTCAACTACACCTTTATTCATCAATCAATATTCGATCTAACTTTATGTTTAACAAAATAAGTAATTTAAAAGGAAAGCAAATAATTGAGTAGACAAAGGGTTGACGAGGGATGACAAATGTCCTATTGTCACGCGGTTTTGTATATTGAGACATACATTAAGATCCACTTTGTTTGTACAAAGACAAAAATATTACATTTTTAGCCAACTTCAGATCAAGCTCCCCTTTCACAAACTTATTTCTCATAATAATACTTTTAAAATTAAATGCTGATGAGAATAAGACAACTTATGTCAGTCCATATCTTTGACATTCCGTGACCTTAAAAGCACCTCACCATTAATTCCTCAGTCTTTTTCCCTCTTTATAAAAAGCATGCCTCTATGTGTATATAATAGTATGCTTCTAGCTTTCCATTTGGAAGGGAAAAAACAGAGAGAGAGAGAGAGAGAGATGTCATCTAAAATGCAGAGGAGAATGGCACTGCGCAGAAAGCTTCACATTTTGAAAACTCTTACTAATTCAAAATCAGTAATACTTAATCATATGAGTTTATAACTCTTATTATTCAAACCTTATTTGTTTGTAAATTTTAATCTTTGATTTTCTATATTGCCTTGTTGTTTGTGAAGGTGAAGAAGAGTTCCATTATCATGGATGCCTTTCTCTACATCTACAAGTTGAAGCTCCAAGTAGAAGCCATCCAAAGAGAATACCAATACCTCATAAATCATATCCAAGTCTCTCTCTCTCTCTCTCTCTCTCTCTCTCTCTCTCTCTCTCTCTCTCTCTCTCTCTCTCTCTCTCTCTCAATAGAGAGTTGGGATTTCAAGATCAACCATGTTAGAAGGAGCGATTTAAGTTAATTTTTATATATTGATTATTGATTTCACCTTTAATTGAATTTTACATTGACCAACGCTACACAATTTTGGCATGTATGGTACGCAGTATATAATTAAAGGAAATCTTACTCATTTACATGTCAAGTAGTGTCCAATAGACTAATACGATGTACCAAAATGTCCAAAGTGAATGTTTGGTTCATTGTATTTGACAAAACACGACTTTAACTTTTGTAAAATAAAGAAGAAGTTAAAATTTTGTTTATATTACTTTCACGTCTCGTCCCAGTGAACGTGCCCTAATTAAATGTTAAACTTGGGTATATATGTGGGTGTTCATTATTAATTTTTCCAAGTTTTTGACTAAATGTAATTGTGCATGGATTGATCAGGAAGTGAAGGTAGAAAAGGATGGAACAAGATATGTAGTGAGGGTGACATGCAAGAAGGGACAAGATTTGTTGGTGTCAATTATTGAAGCCTTTGAAGAAATGAATCTTAATGTCCTCGAAGCCAGGGTCACCACCAAACACTTCTTCGGAATGGAAGCCATTGCAGAAGCTAAAGGCCAAGACATTGATTCAAGAATCCTGACTCAAACCATTCTAAATGTCATTCAAAGGTCAACTGGAAATGGAGCCAACAATTAATATTAGTAATTTGAGTGTCTTGTTTTGTGATATTGGAAATGTCAGTTTTTTTTTTTTTTTGAAGTAAAAATGTGATAAAATGACATCCCGGGGGGGGAGGGGGGGTTGCAACTTTCCCTAGGAAATTAACAAATCACCCAAGAAAGTTTTAAGGGGAATATAGAACTTTTGTGACTTCTTAGATCCATCGGTCTCCTCGCTTTGACGGTTCTTTCCGTATAGGCATCTTAATCCTTTTAACATGAAATCTTTAAATAATGTACATAGCTTAGACAAGAGGTTTCTAAATAATATTGAAGACTGAAAGGCCCAATACACACGATATTAAAATAGGATCTAAAGAATTAATCTCATAACATAAATTAAAATGCAGAAGTTAAAAGAATGAATACAAGATTTCTTTCGGCCTAAGTCCAGGAGGTTTGGCGACCAAATCTAATACCTGCATCCCCCGTTGAGCGTCCAAATATAAGGATATTGTTCGGTTGCACTAATAGCCAAAAATATGGCAGCCAACGATTACAATCAGTTCAAGAATACAAATCAAAGCCACAGAGACTTGTATTTTACACAAGTTTTGGATTGAACACACCATTTAGGCATAAAACTGGCACAAAGTTCTACCAAACACCTTACAAACCACTCGAACCACAAATATTCATGGCACCAAACTCTCAGAGAATCATTACTCCTCAACATTCAGAAGCAGATATAAGAGATTACACAGTTTACATGAATCAAACACTCAAGAATGTAAACCCTAGATAAGAATGATGTTTTCTCTTTAAAGGAAGAGAATAGACACGAGAACCCAAAAGCCAGAAGAATGAACTGAATCATCATAGCCAAAACATCTTGCACAAGATATAATCAGAAGCCTCTAGAACTTCATCCAACGGTGAGAGAAATGTCAAGTGTCAACAATCCAGCCAATGACTTCAATTAATAGAAGTGTCAATTCCAGAAACACGATTTTAACATAATTGTTGGAAGCACACTTTTAATAGGTAATCAGTGATTTGAATCACAACAATCTCCACCTTGCTTTCAACAATTGGTTTAGTGCAGCCAAGAGCAACGTCACGGATATTTCTCATTTGCTCCAAGTACCATCATCATTACATAGAATCAATATATAACAATTTCAAACATTTAAGAAACTTATTTAAAGGTATTATATTAGTTCCCATATCTGAAAGATTGAACTGAGTAGGAATTTTACCAGTTTTCATGATTCCCTTTGATATGACTTCTCTAATAAAATGATATTTAATATCAATATGCTTAGTCCTATCATGAAACATAAGATTTTTACTCAAGTGTATGGCACTTTGGTTGTCAGAATACAGAATAGCATTTTCATCAACAAAACCAAGTTCATTCAACAATCTACTCAACCATATTCCTTCTTTAACAGCATCTGAAGCAGCTATGTATTCTGCTTCAGTAGAAGATAGAGCAACAACTTTTTTGTAGTTGGGATTTTCAATTTATAGCAGTATCACACTAAGTAAAGAAATAAGCAGAAGTGGACTTTCTATTGTCCCTAGCCCCAACAAAATCAAAGTCAATAAACCCTTTCAACATAATCCCTATTTTATCTAGTTTAAACACAAGTCCTAAATTTAGAGTACCTTTAAGGTATCTTAAAGCCATTTTAATGCATGCTAATGTTCTTCACCAGGATTGTTCATAAACCTACTAAGTATACTAATACTATGTGCAATGTCAGGTCTGGTACAAACCATGAGATGCATCACAAAACCAATGACATTTGCATAAGGAATTTTTGACATTCTATCAAACTCTTCGTCAGTTTTAGGACAAAAATCAGCTAACAGTTTAAAATGATTTGAAAGAGGCAATGTAACGGGTTTACGGTCAAACATGTTAAATATTTTCAAAAGTTTAACCACATAATCATGTTGATGCAGAAATAACATGTCCTTATATCTATCTTTCAAGATTTGCATGCCAAGAATCTTTTTAGCTGGACCAGGGTCCTTCATATCAAATTCAGATTTCAACATACATTTGATATCATCAATTTCAGATTTATTGCAACTTGCAAATAACATGTCATCAACATAAAGCAGTGTTCTAAATAGCGGCAAAAAGCGCCGCTATAGCGCGCTATAGCGCGTAGCGCGGAGAAAACGCGACGCTTTGTGACATGCGTGTAAAATAGCGGTCAACGTTTCTTGTTGACCGATATAGCGCGATATAGCGCGATTAATCGTGCCAAAGCACGATTAAGCGCGATTAAGCGCGATAAGGCGAGATAAAGAGCGATTAAACCCCCCTTTAGAGTTGATGGATCTCACTAAAAAAAACATTCTAATAAGCCCAAAGTTGATAAACCCAACATCCCACCACCTAAACCGGCCCATCACTGATTTTACCCTTTTCAAAGAAGAGATCGATTTTACCCCTTTCAATTTTACCCGGCAGACCTTCGGCTTCTGGAAGAGGAAGACTGGACTCTCAAACTCGGCTCCTCCATTTTCTGCTCCGCCATTTGTGCTCTTCTTCGCTAAGTTCAATTTTACCCTTTTCATTCCCTCAGACGGCAGACCTTCTGGAAGACTGGAACTCTCAAACTCGGCTCCTCCATTCTCTGCTCCGCCATTTGTGCGCTTCTCTGTTGAGTTTGAGCTTAAAACTGCGTTCTCTTTCTTCGTTTTACTGCTTTATTTGTTTATGTAATTGATATGTGCCAAGGAGGCGAGCAGATGCAGTGAGGGTGGGCTGGTGTATTTTTGCATGGGTCGTGTGAATGAGGATTTAGAATAAGTAAAATCGAGTTGGTAATGCTGATTTATATCCTGAAGTTTAGAAGAAAAGAAATTCCTCAGATTAGTAATTTTGTCACATTTTAAATCTTGCGCTCCCAAATCAGTGCAGTAATTTTGTCACATTTTAAATTTTGCAGATGTTTCTGTATCAAATATATGTGGTGTAGCATATTGTCACTCTCACAGAATTCTCCATCGAGATTTGAAGCCTCAAAACTTGCTGATTGATCTTCATACTAATACATTAAAGCTTGCAGATTTTGGATTGGGCAGAGCTTTATCCATTCCTCTCGGGACACTTATGCACCAGGTAAATGTTGTAGAACTTGGTACTGATTCCACTTTCATCTGTTCCTTGGTTGATGTCCCTGAATGGCTATTTGTTGTGGCAAGTTCTTTAAGAAACCTGCCATGTACTGAAGTCACTGAATGGCTATTTGGTTGATGTCCCTGAATGTCCCTGAATGGCTATTTGGTTGATGTCACTGATTATTTTGTGGGACAAAATGAAACCTGCCATGTACTGAAGTCACATGTATATACATGCAGGGCTTACTACTGTAACTAGAGTAACTGAAGTCTGAAGGCACATGTAATGGAGCAAAATCATTCTTCAATGGCCTCTAATCCTAGTTTTGATTCTTTGGAAGATAGTGATTTGAAAAAGAGTTCTGGGGACATTGGATGGGAAACTGGAATTCTTGAAGATCCTACTAAACCTAATTATGTGAAATGCACATTGTGTGGTAAAGTTACAAAGGCGGGAATTAGTAGGCATAAAATTCACATAGCGGGAATTAAAGGAAAGGGTGTGACATCATGTCCGAAAGCTAGCAAAGAGCAAAAGACCAAGTGCCTTGAAGCAATTGAAGAGAATACATCTAAAAGGTTAGAGAAGGTATTGAATGAGGCTAAATTGAGGGATGATGTAGTTATGTCTTTTTCTACACGTGAGGAAGAAGATGATGAAATTTCTATCATTGAAGGAGGGTCTAGGAAGAGACCTATTCGTGTTGTTCCCATGGATAATTTCTCAATGCCAATCAAGGTAGATGGTATTAGTGCAAGTAAGATAACGAAACAACAAAATATCAATGATGCAATTGCTAAGAAAAGGACATTAGAAGTTCATCAATATTTGGCAAGATGGGTATATGAAGTTGGAATTCCTTTTAATTCCATTGATAGTGATAGCTTCAAATGCTTTGTTGAAGCTGTAGGTCAATATGGCCTAGGTTACACCCCTCCTTCACAATACCAACTAAGAGAGCCACTTTTGAAGGGAGAGGTTGAGAGAACAAAGGAAACTCTTAAGAAGCAGAATAGTGGAAGAATAATGGGTGTTCTATAATGACTGATGCTTAGAGTGATAGAAAAAGAAGAAGCATAATGAATTTGTGCGTGAATTGTAAATTGGGAACCACATTTCTTTCTTCAAAGGAAACTAATGATAATACTCACACTGCTCAATACATATTTGACTATGTCAATGAATGTATTAAAGAGGTTGGAGAGGAAAATGTAGTTCAAATTGTAACCGACAATGCTTCCAATAACATGGCCGCTGCAAATTTGTTGAAATTACATCGTCCTACCATCTTTTGGACATCATGTGCAACTCACACATTGAACCTTATGCTTGAAGGAATCTCTAAACTTCCTAGCTTCAAGGGAGTGATTAAGAAGGTAAAATCATTCACTATTTTCATCTATGCACATCACAAAACTTTGGCATTGATGAGGAAGTTTACAAAAAGGGAGATAGTTCGGCCGGGAGTTACTAGATTTGCATCCTCTTTCTTGACATTACAAAGTTTGCTCGATAAAAAAAAAAAAAGAGTTGAGAAATATGATGACTAGCAATGAATGGGATAATACTAAATGGTCTAAGAGCAAAAAGGGAAAAGAGGCATTTGATGTTGTTGTTCCCAACCATTTTTGGAACTTGATAGAGTTGTGTTTGAGGGTGTTCACTCCATTAGTGAAAGTGCTTAGACTAGTTGATGGGGAGGAGAAGCCTTCAATGGGCTTTGTTTATGGAGAGTTACAAAAGGCAAAAGATGACATTAGAAAGACATTGAAGAAGGAAAGTGATTACATGCCAATCTTGAACATTATTGATGCAAAATCTAAGGATAGACTTGATAGTCCACTTCATACAACGGCATATCTTTTGAATCCATTTTATTACTTCAAGAATCCAAGTATCAAAGTTGATGAATTGATAACAAATAATGTGATTATTTGTGTTGAGAAGTTCTTTCTCGATGTTCAAATGCAACATCATGTGATAAATGTCGAGTTGCAAAGATACACTCAAAAAGAAGGTGCATTTGGAAAAAAATTTAGCTATAAGTGGATGTGAGAACAATACTTCAAATTACAATCCGGGTATGTTTAAATTATTTTCTTTTCATTTTTTGTTAATAGTTAAATTAGTATACCACATGGATACATAATATATTATAATTATCTCTCTTTTTTGTATATACTAGTAAGTTGGTGGGACTTTTATGGCAATCAAACACCAAATTTGAAATTCATGGCAAAGAGGATCCTTGGTTTGACTACGAGTTCATCGGGTTGTGAGAGAAATTGGAGTGTCTTTGAAAGTGTAAGTACTAAATACTTAATTATGTTGCTATATTTTAGTTATTACTTTGGTAGTGGTTTGATGATTTTAAGTTTAGTAGTTTACTAAAAATTTTCAACTTCTTTCATGTAGGTGCACACTAAGAAGAGGAACCGCCTAGATGCTACAAGGATGAACAATTTAGTTTATGTCCAATTCAATGCAAGATTGATGAACAAAAAGAAGAGGATGAAAGATAAATTAGAAACTCTACTAGCAAGTGATGCTAGTAATGCACAATCTTGGATTGTTGAGGGTTGTGATGATGATGATGATGAAGAGGAGGAGGAGGAGGTAGAGAATGATATCTTACAACTTCCAAGAGGTTTTCGAAATGATGAAGATGAAATAAGGGAGCCCGATGAAAATGATTTTGTATCGGATGGCACAGAAGATGAGTTAGATGAAGAAGAAGAGATCGAGTTAGAATCCGATAAAGAGTTAGACAAAAGTTAGGCTATGTCGCTTAATGTAGAAGTGTTCTAACTTTTATCATATTTTGTTAGTATCCTATTGTATGTTGATAACTTGATAACTTTTATCTTATTTTGTTAGTTATCAACTTATCAATACCGTGAACATGAAGGTATTTTACTATTATGAATCTATGATATGCTATTATGAGATTATCAAAGTTTGTTTGTCTAGAATTAGTTCCTCAATGAATTTAATTGTGCAAGACCTCAAGAAAATCATATACTTAGTGTCCAATCATTAATAATTAATAGTATAATTAATGGTTATAGTAAATGTGTAGTTTAGTTTTATAATAAATAAAAAAATTGGTTTTTTTAATATAAAAATATATAAAAAAAAAAAAACTTTTAAAAAATATTAAAAGTACAAAACGCTTTATGACGCTTATTCTCAGCATTGACACGCTTTAGCTTATAATTCTTGATTCTCAACATCAACGCCTCGCAACGCATTACGCATTAGAAACACTGGTAAAAAAACATACTTATTTGGCACTTTTTGGAATTAATTAGAATTAAAAATTTTTTTTTTTAAATTCTGGTTTTGTGCAATTTTCACTTTTGTAAGCTTAAACCTCGATTGGACGAAGAACGGAGCGAAAATGAGAAAGAAAGGGACTAAAATTGTACAAAATAGTGAAGCTTGGGACCAAATTGCACATGCCAGAAAGATGAAGGACTTGAATACAATTATGAGAGGACAAATTGATATTAAAGTGAAATATGAGGGTCAAATTGTACAAGATGAAAGATGATGGACCTGGCGTGCAAATATTGGAAGCGGCTATGCTGCAATTTCGCATGGAGGTAAAAATGGGGCGGTTTTACATTTTTCTTGCGCAACTTTTATTATTTTTGGTTTTTGTTTAATGGGTTGATATTTTGAGAATTTTGGGGAATTTTAGTGGTCTCACATAATATACCAAGGAGACTCCAAGAAAAAAAAAAACTCTATTTTTTTCTTCTCTCCCACACGTTTTTTTTCCCTTTTTTTTTTCTCGTATTTTCCATTTTTTTTAATTATTAGTTGTTCTTAGTTTATTTTGGGAAGAATTTTCATAGCAACAAGGAGATTTTATCAAAGGATGCTTGGAACTTCATTGGAAGAATCAAAAGTACACTAAAAAAGGGGTTGTATTTTCTATATTTGCATTCCTTCAATTCATCCAATATTGTAATTGTATTGTAATATGATCATTACTTGTTGTTGATGATAGATGATGAACTAAGTATTTTTGTTGGAATTTATGGAATAAATTAACCTAATGCTTCAGTATGTCGATATTCTGTTTGTTAGAATTTTAGATGCATTGTATCAAAATAATAGTGTATACATCATGTTAGAAAATACCATTTATGTGACGACATGATATGTGGTAATTATGTGTTTATGTGATTGTTTTTATTGAAAGCATAATTAAATTACTAGACCGGGGGAAATTATTGATGCCATGGGTTTGGTTAGTGTTCTAGGCGCGTCTAGGTGATGTAGAAATATACACATACCTCATGTGATCCGTTGAGCATTTTCACAAATATTGAGATGCGATTAGTTAATTTTGTATCAAATAGAAATATGTGATATGAATTAATCGATTAGAGTTAATATACACTCGAAGAGGGTATAATTGAAATAGGAAAATCGGGTCTGACTCTAATCTTTTGATAATTTTGCATCGGCGCGTGGATCGAATTGACAAATGGAGTAAGGTTAAAGGGAAAGAAATTCCAAATCTTTTCAAAATCCAAATATTTTTACTTTTATTGTATTTTATCAATTTTAATCAAATTTGTAGTTGTTTAGGTTTTAAATCTTATTTCTTTTAAATCTGTGTGTGTTCGTTAGATTAAGACGGATAAACTTAAAATTGAATTCAACACTCTCTGAGGGACCGACTTGGACTCTAAAGGCCCACTTTACTACTTGTACACGACCCGTGCACTTGCAGGCATACGAAATCTAGCGAAACATAATATCAGGAATATGTAGTACATTTGTCAAAGTAACAGTTTTGTCGGAAGTGAAAATTTGATATCCCACATTTCCTTTCCAAAATACCTTTAGATCGACTCATTACACCTACAAATTCTCTTTTCTCCATCAACTCATAATAAGTCTTGAATAAGGATTTATCATATGATACATGTACGTTGCACAAGTATGCATACCACAACGGAACCTTTCATTGATCGATTGATTTCGCTTAGGTGGCCACAGTGTTGTCTTCCTTGATGGAGTTCACTTTTCCTTCGGTGTTGTTCCTTTTTCAATATCGATATTGTTTTGCATAATGAATTCTAGAAAACAAAGATGTACAAGTAAATCGATTGTTTACATTGAAATATGACCTAATATCAAAATTGCAATTACTAGCTGTAAAATGTCACTTTGAATACAAAGTTAAGAAGTCGAATAAAAGCACTTATACAATCATTATTGTAATACAAAACGACTTCAATATCGTTTCAATATGAAATACACACTGCTTTACTGATCGTCGTAACGATATTGAAATCGTTCGCGTAACAAAAAAAACGACATGGATATCGTTTCAGTATAAATACACGTTGATTTTTGTAACGATATGGACATCGTTCCTGTAATAAAAAACGACTTCAATATCGTTTTTGTATGAAATACACACCACTTTACTAATTTTCGTAACCATATTGAAATCGTCACTATAACAAAAAAATGACTTGGATATCGTTTCAATACAAAATACACACTAATTTACGTAACGATATGGATATCGTTCCTATAATAAAAAACGACTTCAATATCGTTTTCATAATGATGTAACTAGAACGACATAGAAGTCGTTTCGTCCCATATAAAACGACAAATATATCGTTGTAGTGTCAAACTCACGAAACAAAGTAACGACGTCCATATTGTTTTAGTACAAATTAGTGAGTTGGAACTCGCTTCAGTCAAAATCGTAATTAGAACGACATATATGTCGTTTCTTCTCATATGAAACGACGATGATGTCGTTGTAGTGTCAAACGTACGAAATAAGTAACGATATTCATATCATTTCAGTACAAATTTGACGAGTTTGAAATCATTACAGTTCAAATAATAACTAGAAGGACATTAGTATCGTTTCTTTTTACAGAAAACGAGAATTATATCATGATGCCTAAAAAACGACGATTCGATCATCTATGGCCACTTGACGTACATTCTTCGATCGTCCTACGTATATTGAAGGCATGTTGGGTGGTTGTGGACGATCGAATCGTTATTTTTAGCCAAAACGATATAATTATCGTTTTTCATGACAAGAAACGATATCTATGTCGTTATATTTATTATTTGAACTGGAACGGTTTCAAACTCGTCAAATTTGTACCGAAACGATATGGACGTCGTTCTGTTAGTTTGTGGATTTGATACATAACGATATCCATATCGTGTCAGTACAATTTTGACAACATCGACATCGTTTTAGTTTAAATCATAACTAAAGCGATACATATATCGTTTTAGTTTATATAAAACGATAATTATATCGTTTTTGTTAAAAACGACGATTCGATTGTCCACGACAACTCGGCATGCATTCGACATATGTAGGATGATCGAAATTGGTTATCAAGTGGTTTCGATCTCACTTAAAAGAAACTATGATAATATTTGTGTTCTCGTGACTACATACAACCTTCAAACTATTCCAATAGAAAGAAAGTATATTCGTTAGTTCTTTCTAAGTCATTCGAGAAATATCAATCTACTTGATGACCTTTTTTGATCGACGTACGTATGTTGAAGGCGTGTTGGGTGGTTGTGGACGATTGAATCGTTATTTTTAGCCAAAACGATATAATTATCATTTTTCATGAAAAGAAACGATATCTATATCGTTGTAGTTATTATTTGAACTAGAACGATTTCAAACTCGTCAAATTTGTACCGAAACGATATGGACGTCGTTATGTTATTTTGTGGATTTGATACATAACGATATCCATATCGTTTCAGTACAATTTTGACGACATCGATATCGTTTTAGTTTAAATCATAACTAAAGCGATACATATATCGTTTTAGTTTATATAAAACAATAATTATATCGTTTTTGCTAAAAACGACGATTCGATTGTCCACGACAACTCGACATGCATTCGACATATGTAGAATGATCGAAATTGGTCATCAAGTGGATTCGATTTCACTCAAACGAAACTATGACGATATTTGTGTTCTCATGACCATATAGAACTTTCGAACTATTCTAATAGAAAGAAAGTATCTTCGTTCATTATTTCTAAGTCATTTGAGTGCATCAACCCACTTGATGACCTTTTTCGATCGTCCTACGTATGTTGAAGGCATGATGGGTGGTTGTGGACGATCGAATCGTTATTTTTAGCCAAAACGATATAATTATCGTTTTTCATGAAAAGAAACGATATCTATATCGTTGTAGTTATTATTTGAACTGGAACGATTTCAAACTCGTCAAATTTGTACCGAAACGATATGGACGTCGTTATGTTATTTTGTGGATTTGATACATAACGATATCCATATCGTTTCAGTACAATTTTGACGACATCGATATCGTTTTAGTTTAAATCATAACTAAAGCGATACATATATCGTTTTAGTTTATATAAAACGATAATTATATCGTTTTTGCTAAAAACGACGATTCGATTGTCCACGACAACTCGACATGCATTCGACATATGTAGGATGATCGAAATTGGTCATCAAGTGGTTTCGATCTCACTCAAAAGAAACTATGATAGTATTTGTGTTCTCGTGACTACATACAACTTTCGAACTATTCCAATAGAAAGAAAGTATCTTCGTTAGTTCTTTCTAAGTTATTCGAGAAACATCAATCCACTTGATGACCGTTTTCGATCGACATACGTATGTTGAAGGCGTGTTGTGTGGTTGTGGACGATCGAATCGTTATTTTTAGCCAAACGATATGATTATCGTTTTTCATGAAAAGAAACGATATCTATATCGTTGTAGTTATTATTTGAACTGTAACGATTTCAAACTCGTCAAATTTGTACTGAAACGATATGGATGTCGTTATGTTATTTTGTGAATTTGATACATAACGATATCCATATCATTTCAGTACAATTTTAACGACATTGATATCGTTTCAGTTTAAATATAACTAAAATGATACATATATCGTTTTAGTTTATATAAAACGATAATTATATTGTTTTTGCTAAAAATGATGATTCAACTGTCCAGACAACCCAACATGCATTCGACATATGTAGGATGATCGAAATAGGTCATCAAGTGAGTTCGATCTCACTCAAAAGAAATTATGAGAATATTTGTGTTCTCATGACTATATACAACATTCAAACTATTCTAATAGAAATAAAGTATATTCGTTCGTTCTTTTTAAATCATTCAAGTAACATCAACCCACTTGATGACATTTTTAGATCGTCCTACGTATGTTGAACACATGCTGAGTGGTTGTGGACGATCGAATCGTTATTTTTAGCCAAAATGATATAATTATCATTTTTCATGAAAAGAAACGATATTAATGTTGTTATAGTTATTATTTGAACTGGAACGATTTCAAACTCGTCAAATTTGTACTGAAACGATATGGACGTCGTTATGTTATTTTGTGGATTTGATACATAACGATATTCATATCGTTTCAATATAATTTTGACGACATTGATATCGTTTTAACTTAAATAATAACTAAAACGACATATATATCATTTTAGTTTATATAAAATGATAATTATATCATTTCTGTTAAAAACGATGTCATTATCATTTCTATTAAAAACGATGTCATTAACTACCACGACATGAAAGTTGTTATGTTATTTCGTGAATTTGACACATAACGATGTCGTTATCGTTTCAGTACAATTTTGACGATATGGATATCGTTTCAATTTAAATTTTAATTAAAATGACATATATATCGTTTTAAGATATATAAAACGACAATTATATTTTGTAAGGTATATAAAAAGTATATATTGCACGTCGTAAAAAGTTTACGTGAGGATAAAGGGAAACAATAAAAAAATTAATGGTTGGACCGGTTGATGATTACTTAAAAATATAAAAAAATTATTTGAAATCAAATTAAAGATTTTAAGTTAATTGTCACTAATTATTTATATATTTCGAAATCATAAATTTTGTAAACATTCAATTCATCTTAATTAAAATTAATCTTTTAATGCATAATACGTATATAAAATAAAGTGAAATATTTGACTATAATTTTTCAATATATTCAGAAATATAAAATTATACATATGTTATTGCATTAAAATAAAAAATATTGTTCAATGTTTTAATGGTGAGAAAAGAATAATTTTTCTTAAAGGTTGAAGGTTCAAATCTTTGAACTTTGTAATTATTTATATAATTTGTTAAGATATATATATATATATATATAGGTTATTGCAAAAAAAATTAGCAACATTGTTCAATGTCCTAGTGGTGAGGATAACATTTAAAAAAACTTTCTCTCAAAGGTTGAAGGTTCAAATCCTTGGACCTTGTAAATTTGAATATGATTTGTTAAGATATATATATAGGTTATTGCAAAACAATTATCAATATTGTTCCATGTCCTAATGGTGTGGGGAACATTTTATTTTCATAGAGGTCAAGGGGTCAAATCCTTGAACCTTCAAAAATTTCTTTTTCCTCATTTATTTGGTCATTTAAGAGAGGGTAAAATAGACATTTGAGATTTTTAAATAATTAATTCTTTTTTCTTTTTAAAGAATTTGGTCAAAGGCCATCTAAACAAAAACTTGTTGAGTGGTGGCCATTCCAACTCATTTCCCCATGGACTAACGCTGCTAGTTTTAGACATTTTTTTCTAAAATTTCAACTTCAAAATAACTATTTTATCATATTAAATTTAATCACAATTTGAAAATAAATTAAGATTGAGTACTAAAATTATATTTTAGACATCTAATACTTTTTTTCTAAACTTTAATTATTTTAGGCATCTAATACATCTAATATCCTCCTCTTCTTCTTCTTCCTTATCCATTACATGGGATACTTAAATTAATTTTCATATTTAGCCCTAATTTGGTAAAAAATAAAATTTAGATTTTAATTTAAATCAAAATTAATAATTAGTTTTAATCACATATTTCGTAAAATCCACAACTTTTCAATCATATATTTCACCGACTGTTATCAAAATATACTAAAAATTTGATTTTAATGGCCATCAAACAGTAGCTGAAGGATCGCTTAAGTGAAGCTAACACAGTCCATTCCAATTTTCTTGTTCAATTTTTTAATTGTTGCCTAGGATTTAACTATAATACTCCTATGTTAACCCATTTGATTCCACAAGATTTAGAAGGCAAAAAATATTCCACAACTTCTCAATCAGAATTTTCCATCTAAATGAAAGCAATACAAATAATTAAAACTTGTTCCTAACAGCAAGTAATGTAAAGCAACGAGCACGGGGCTCTGGAGATACAAAACATTTCTCCCTGTCATCTTCTTCTGCACACATACGTACATGAAAAGATATGGTTTATGTCAAACAACAACCGCCTCTCTTCATAGCTGATACATCTTTGCTGACATCGATTTTCTCACCCTTTGAAGGGACGTTCGATGCGGCTCCATTTTCTCCTGTCTCCATTGCCTTCTTGCTCACAATACGGTATATCTGAGAAAGAACCTCAGAAAAAGCATTTTCCACATTAGTAGCTTCGAGTGCAGAAGTTTCCATGAAGTAGAGTGACTCCTTCTCAGCAAAAGTCTTTCCATCCTCAGTCGAGACTGCCACTAGATGTCGGAGATCAGACTTGTTCCCAACGAGCATGACAACTATATTGGGATCCGTGTGATCCCTCAACTCTCTTAACCACCTTTCAACATTTTCAAATGTGGCGTTCCTTGTCACATCGTAAACAAGCAAAGCTCCAACTGCACCGCGGTAGTAGGCGCTGGTAATTGCACGGTACCTAGACACCAAAAAGAATAGCGAGCTATTAAAGATTGCCTACAAAAAAACAAAAAAAAAAACTTGTGATGGAAAATTCTGCAAGGCCTCAGTGTATATCACCATAATAACTACAAAACAAACACCCCAAATATCTCTAAAAAAAAAACTACATTTTTTTCTTAGAACAGAAAATTTCTCCAATAACAATTACCCTACAAAATGTTCTAAATCAATGCTTTGCGCCTTCAACTAGTTTAAACTAGATATGCAAGCCAGAGTGCACGTGTGATGGCTGTGACAGGATAGTAATTGCTTACTCCTGTTAATTACACATAAGAGGTTCACGACACACTAATGATAGTAAAGCTATTAAATTAAGTTTTTGAAACAGCTAAGTGAAAAACTAAAGAAGGCCCCATCATCTTGAGGGCCTCCATCTCTGGCTTGTCGTCCATTGCTGGTGAACAACTACAGTCTACAGCAAGGACGTAGCCAGGTTCTTAATCTTGAGGGGGCCAAAATACGGGAGGTGAAGGGGGGCGGAGCCCCCGAAATTTTTTTTTTAACTAAGAGAATTGAAAATGACGATTTTGAGTACCAAAATAGTACTGAAATTCAATGTTCGATTCAATCACTACTGACTATTCTACTACTTAATTCTTAAATTCAAATATTCAATAACTAACACAATTACACAAACTAACAGCAACTACTCTACTTAATTCTTAAATTCAAATATTCGAGAACAAGTAAACATGCATTATGCATAAACAAGGTTGAAAATTGAGTTTTAATTAGTTGAGTTTGGGAATTGGGAACTTAGGTTTTGGATTGGATTTGGGCTATTGATTTATTTAAATAACTATTGGATCTTTTGTTTAGATCTAAGATTTTTGTATGGTTGAATTTTAAAATGTAAGTTATTTACTCAATGTTTATTAATGGAAAAAAAATAAAAAATTTCAAAATTTTGGGGCGAGTCAAAATCTTGGGGGGGCGAAACTGAAAAATACATTACAAATTAACTAGAAATAGTGTACCGCGGACAAAGTTAGGGGGGGGGCGGGAGGGGATTTGGGGGGGGGGGGGGGGGGCGAAAACTGAAAAATACATTACAAATTAACTAGAAATAGTGTACCGCGGACAAAGTTAGGGGGAGCGAAACTGAAAAATACATTACAAATTAACTAGAAATAGTGTACCGCGGACAAAGTTAGGGGGGGCGGTCGCCCCCCCCCCCCCCCCCCCCCCCCCTAGCTCCATCTGACTCTACAGCAATATGTGACGGCAAGAAGATGTCGTAATTTACAGATAGCATATTAAGGTCTAAAAGGTCCACTGGGGGTTAATTGCAAAGCACAAAGCCTAAGGTACAGTTTTATCCATAAGCATTTGGTGGTGAAGGCAATCTTCATAAGGAGTTTTGTCTTCAAATCATCATCGTCCATAGTTGGATGAAATTGCAACAGAGAGATCTTATGCTAGAACATATTCTCTCGTGTATCCTTCAAATGTTGGGGCTACTAAAACATAATTCTCTCGAGAAAAGATATCAGAACAATTACAAATCAAAAGCAAGCCTCCGGGGATTTATTGCTAAATGCTTTCTTACAAAACAGAATGAATAGGAACAAAAACCTCTAATTTATCCAAGGATGCCGTTCTAGCACAACAACCTCTAATCTATCCACGGAACCTTAGTTAGGAAGTCTCTTAGTTGTCCTCAAAAATTCCTTATTGGTCAAAGATTTTAAAGTAGCCTACTTAAGAGTCCTAGCTATATACTAATAGTATGACAAGTCTTTTAGGTCTATATGTACTTTTCTCTTCATTCCCATAGAGTTGATCAGTGTGAGAAGTTGATATTCTCTGTAACGAGTTTTGAGCTGATGACTTCAAGTCAATTGACTTGAGTCAAATAGGTTTCGAAAAAGAGTATAAGATGACAAGCATTTTATTTTATTTTTGAGGGGAATTTACTAGAGCTACAATCCAAAACAAACAAACAAACAATTCAACAAAATGGACAACCACCACACGAGAATCGGTAAAGAAAACAAAGATCTATCAGTGCAAACAACAAATGAACACTCGAACCAAGATTCTTGAATGGACAAAGTATGATCCACCGTCTAAATCAACTTCAAAACTTCTTTATCAGAACCCAACCCCGAATTTGAACCATTTCCTGATTAATACTGAACGTTCTTTCCCTCTGGAATCAGATCTCTTCAAATTATGCCACATCCTCTTCTACTCAATTTCAAACTTTACATAAAAGAAGCATTCGGCACCATCAAAGTACACTAAATTCTCGTTAACGCATAAATTCGAGCCGCATACGCACAACCCATAACAGATTTTAGCAATTTCGAAAACAAAGATCTCCTCTATCTAGTTTATCATTAAAAAATGCCAAGAAACTAAACAATGTAGGTAATTAAAGATGTAAACGGGCAGATCAGAACATTTTCAATAATTACCATAGTTACCTTTCTTGCCCAGCAGTGTCCCAAATCTGAGCCTTGATGACCTTTCCATCGACATTCAAGCTTCTGGTTGCAAACTCAACACCAATGGTGGATTTGGACTCAAGACTGAACTCATCCCTAGTGAATCTTGAAAGCAAGTTGGACTTGCCAACACCAGAATCCCCTATAAGAACCACCTTGAAGAGGTAATCATAGTCATCTTCTGCCCTGTACCCAGACATCTCTCTTTTCAAATTTCAAGACTGATTGAACTTTTTTTTTTTTTTTTTCTGAAGATGTAAGAATATCAAGTTTCAGTAAACCCTCTTTTTTTTCAAATTGTGGGATTTGGTGGAGATTTGGATTTATTTTTTATTGTTATGTTTCTAGAGGGTGAATTATTTTTATTTCTTTTTGCCTTTTGAGTGGGTTCTTGCGCGTGGGTGGCTGGGTGGGTCTATTTGACACCGGGGAAACGGAAAAGACTACGGTCCGCAAACATGCCAAGGATCACTATAGGAAAATGACAAATATAGCACCAGTCTGGGGTCACGGTTTATAATGACGAAAACCCAAAAGAGGAATGTTATTTATCATCGTGATATGACAACATATTATCTCTTACATTTATCTCTCTCTCTTCCCTTCCTTTCTCTATCATAAAAATTGAACTGTCAAATCATATTATTATATATAGACTTAGCGGTGGCAAACAAGTTGAGCCGGCTCATCGGCTCGCCGGCTCGTTTTAGACGAGCTCGAGCTTTTGACGAGCCCGAGCCCGAGCCGAGTGGTCGGCTCATTAGGCGAGCTCAGCTTGCTCGGCTCGTTTTTGGCGAGCCTTGAGCCGATCCCATGAGCTGGCTCGTTGGCTCGCTAGAATTTTTTTTTTTTCCCCTTCTTTAAAGGCTTATTACCTTTAAAAAAAAAGACATTTTTTTTTGGCGAGCTGACAAGCCGAGCCAAAGCTCAGCTCGCCTTGGGCGAGCTCGCCCAAGGCCAACGAATCGAGCATGGCCGGCGAGCCGCGAGCTCAGCTCGCCCGAGTATAGGCCGAGCCGGCTCGACTCGACCCATTGACATCTCTATATAGACTGCCACATTATCGATATTCTAACATTATTCAAACCGAGATCCTAAAACAAAGCCAAGTTGTGCTCCACAAAATTATATTTTATATTTGGGAACAATACATAAGTAATGTATTAAGTATTGACCATTTCAAAATTAAGGATGGATGTTTTAAATTTCAAAAATCGGGTTTTTATTAAAACTTATTTATGATTTAATTAACTAAATATATATTTAATTAATTAAATATATTAAGATCACATATCTAAGCAATTTGGTCACAAATTAACCATTAAATTAGTCACAAATTAATTAAATATATTAAGGTCACATATGTTAGCCCAAGAACAACTAACCAAAAGGGAATGAATTAGTTTGTTTGAAACTTTTTCGACACTTAGTCTCAAAACTATTCAACACACAAGATACAAATGATAAGTGTAATACAACAAATAAATATGCAAATGTGATAACTTAATTCAAGTATGATATGTAAATAGCAATTTAAAGTAAAGTGCAATAATGTAAAGATAGCAAACCAATTTAATGGGGTTCGATCCAATGCAATGATCTACGTCCCCGTTACCAAACTCTCCGTCACGACAATGCCAAATGCACTAAAGTGAATTGTAACTTAAAAACAAGGAGTATCGATCCTTTTACAACGTTGAGCTTTCCGGGACCTCAACACGATCTATACTATTGAACTTTACGGAACATTAATATGACCCACACGGTAACTTACAACAAGACACACCAAATCTTATACAATGTTGATCTTTAAGGGACTACAACACGACATACAATTCAAATGAAGTTTACAATTAAAATCTTCTCTTCTTTACGAATAATAAATTCAAAGTTGAGAACAAGAAGGGAATAGACAAATACTTCAATAGATAGCAAATGATAAAGTTCAAGTGTTGATGTTGCAAACTTTGATAAATGATAGATGATGAAATAGTTTGTATTTGTATCAAAATTTTCTACCAAATGATCTCTCTTAACAAATAATACAAGTTAAGTATGGAGAGAAATTTACACTTCAATATAAGTGTTGGCAAAGAAAAATTTTATCAAAAATTTGAAAATAGATGAGATTGAAAAGTTTCTTTGTAAAATAGAATTTTTTATGAAATAGATAAAAATTAATTTGGATCAATCAAGAGATTTTTTGTAATGAGATAGAATATAAAATCAAGTAAGTTCAAAGATTTTCAATAAATTTTCTCTCCAAAGATGTTCTTTCAAGTGAAGAATGAATGGGGTATCTATAGCACTCAAACCGGCCAAAAACTCTGTCTATCCGGACAAGGCGTCCGGACGTCCGGATGGTCTAAAATACTAGCCGTTTGAATAAGTCAGAACGGTAAAAAAAATGATTGTTAGTACGAACAGGACGTCCGGATTGACAAAAAGTTTTCCTGTCCAACTGGACGTCCGGTTGACCGTTGACCTTTTTTTTTCGAAGATGTGATCTAGTTCAAGTATCGGTTTGAAAAATCAAATCTTACTTTTGATCGAAAATATTTTATGCAAGTGATATAAAAATAACTTTGTGCACGAAATGATTTTTGAGTTATTGTCATTCATTACTAAAGATCAAAGTGTTATACATTTACACATGATCTCAAAAGTCTTGTATTTGATCTTGCTTCAAAGTTTCTTTCTGTCGGCTCTTAAACCTTTAATCTTTCTTGACATTTGACTTTAAGCTTGACATCGATCTTGACCTTCTTCATGAACCCGATTTGATAGTCTTGATTTTGATGTTTTAAACTCTCGTCTCGAATGATTTGACTTGAATACTTAACTTTCACTTTGCTATTCATTTCTAGTCCGATTTATGATGTGTTGATTTTGGCAATATTCGATAGATTTTAACATTGAACTATCATCACTCAAAATCAATTGTTAGAAACAATATTAGTCTTGTTTGTTATAATCAAAACATTGATGATGAAATCAACCATATGTCAACTACATATCTATGCAATTTGGTCACAAATTAACCATTTAATTAGTCACAAATTATTTTTCGATCACAGATCAAAATTTTTATGTGTCAAACTATTTTACGGTCACAATTCAAAAATATTGTAGGTCATAGTTTGTTCATCGATCACAAATTAAAAATTTAAAAGTTACAATTTCTTTATCAGCCACAAATCACAAATATTATAAGTCACAACTTATTATACCGTCACAAATTATCAAATTACGGATACAAATTAACAATTTTTAGGTCACATATTATTTTTGGGTTACTAATTAAAAACTTTTATGAGTCACACATTATTCATCGATGACAAAATCAAAATTTTTATTGGTCATGACTCAATTAAAACTTAATAAATTGTGAGTCACAGTCACAATTTTTAGGTCCATATTATTTATTTGTCAAAAAATAACCAATTATTGGTCACAATCAACCAAATAATTGGTCAAACACCCACCAAATTCCATCCAACATACGACCAATGCCACCGTCGCACCCACCAAATCCCATCCCACCCACGACACCGCCACTACCAATGTTAATGCCGCTACCACAACATCGCCATCAAACACCATCATTACACAACACAGCACATCACACCTCCACTGCACCACCACCACCCACAATACCATACCACCATCGCACCACTCGCCCAACCACCGAAATGCACCTCACACCACCACAACCACACCACAGCACCATCACCGCGCACAGCAACATCGCCATGATGCCAAAAACAGCATCGCCGTCAAACACCACCATCGCACTGCACAACTCCACCTCCACCGCGCCACAGTCTCCATCCAATAACTGAAAACAGATCTGCACGATCACCGCTCACAGCACCATCGCCATGATGCTGAAAACATAACCGCCGTCAAACAGCACAACTGCACTTCACAACTCCACCTTCACTGCACCACAGCCCCCATTTCCCGTACCACGGCCTCGTCCACCATACCATAGTCTCCATTCACCGCACTACAGCCTCCATCCAAAAAAATAAATAAAAAACAACAGATCTGCACTGTGCTCAGACCATGGATTGCATAAGGGAGCCGTCAAGGCACGGCTGCGCCTCTGATGCCGGATTGCTATTTCGTCAGATTGGGAGAGAGAAAGAGCGATGGGGTAGAGAGAGAGAGAGAGAGAAACAGGGTGAGGGGTAGAGAGAGAGTGAAGAAAATGAAAATGATTAATTTGAATTTGTAATATAATTATTAATATTAAAATTTTAAATTATAACTTGATTTTTGAATAAACAAACTTTGGACATGATTTTTGAAATTGGATCTTAAAACATAGGACTTGGTGTAATTTCCTCGTGATTATGTTATTTATCATCGTGATGATGAAATATCGGTGATGTGGCAACTTATTATCCCTTACATTTCTCTATCTCTCTCTCTCTCATAAAAATTGAACTGTCAAATCCTATTATTACATATAGACTGTCACATTACCGATATTCTAGCATTATTCAAATCCAAAATCCTAAAACAAGCTAAGTTGTGATCCACGAAATTATATTTTATATTTTTAGATGGGAAAAATTAGCCCAACGCATATGAAAGAAAATAAGAAATTTAGAATGGTTATTCAAAGACGGAAAACATAATGAAAAGCTAATAAAATTACATTTCCTGTGTCGTGTCATACTTCGCATTACCATCCAATGAATATAGTTTTCGTGTAATGATCTTTACACGACAGAAGACAAGGTTTTTTATCTTTTGAAAGTGCTCAGCTTCAATAATTATAATAAATACTAAAAAGGTCCAACTTCTGCAGCTGAGGGAAAACGAAATTAAAAAAGAAAAAGTTTGGTAGTGGTGGAAAAAACAATGATGTCTTATGTAAACAATAATAAAAATTTACAACTGTGATTATTTATGTCATTTTATTAATCGACATGTTATTGTTTTAAAGGATAATTATATTCACATCAATTTTATTAGTTGTATTACATTTAATTGCAATGAAAGTTCTTAGTATTTGCTTATTTTTCAACATATGTCCTCAATTTTTTATGTTTGTGTTGACGCAGAAAATTTGACCCAAGAAGTGAAGTCCCAAATAGGAGATCCGAGAGATAGGCCTAAGGAAAACTATGTAAAAGGCCCAAGGTAGAGCTATGTAATGGAGGCTCATTATCGCCCAAGTTTACAAGGCGACCAAGCTCTGGGCGAGTACAACATTTTGTTGATATCAGGGCGACAACGTTATTATCGGCCAAGCTTACGAAATGCCCAAAATTCGAATACATTGCTATGTCAAGTAACGGTTGCCAAAGCAGTTAAAAGGCAATTTCATCATTTCCCACGATACAGGAAGCCCCAACTATCAGTAGTTCAATGGTGAAGGTAATGATGACAGTTAGAAACGAAAGTTTCATGACAAGTCAGCCATGATAAAAAAAACGTGGGTAGTTACAAGACGACCAGCACTTTCAGACAGTTCTACAACGATTGTCTCAGGAGGAGTATAAAAGAAGAAGAGAAGGCATAGAAAAGGATCCCGAATCAAACATTTTCAAACAGAGATTATGTAATTTTCATTATTTTACTTTCATCGCATTTAACATTTAATTGTTCTGTGTGTTTGTGCCCCTTGAAAGTATTTCGTTTTTTCACCCATTGTAAATCTTCAATAAAACACTCATTTTGGAACTTTGTTTCAAGAAGTCTGTTCCTTACACAATTGTCTGAATTTTTCTTTAATTGTTAGCGAGATCCGACTTTCCGTGCGAAACCATTTGCATTTTAATTTTTACACTAGATCCTATATTTATTAGCACATCTTTCTTTGATAATGATTTTCATCCAAATATTGTGCTAATATATGTTGGAATGAGGAGTAAATATTTTGTTAAACTTTTGCATTTTTTTATTTTTGTTTACTTCATATATTTATAAATATGAGAAGCGAATAAGTCATTTTTTCACGTCTTCCTAACAATTCTTTTGGACAGAAATCATCATAAAAAAATATAAGGTGTAAAAATTAATTGAAGGTTGATAATGAGAACCTGACAAAAAAACTTGGGGACATAATACGAAATGAGCAAAAAATATGGACATTTATTTTTATTAAAAATTATGCAGTTAACAAAAATTGTATGTGAATATAATTACCATTGTTTAATATTGTGGGATGCAACGAATTATTATTCTGTTTGGATAAAATTATTAGATGTTTATAAGGATAAATAATAATGGATCCCATAAAATGAACAGATAATAAAAGAATAATAATTATGAATATGTGGTTGAAGTCAATGTTTGACTTTAACTAAAAATTTAAATTTACTAACAATTTTAATTAAGGTAAAAATATATTAATGTAATCTATAAATAAGTATACTACCCCTCAAAATTGGGGGATTTGCAAGTTAATGCTAGCCGGCCACTATAATGAGGGGGTATTTGATGGATATTATTGAGAAAATAATATATTTCAAATAATAATATGATGGGAAATATGTGGTTAAAAGTAAAGAAAAGTTATTGATGTGATGAAAAATATTATTTTATTAAAAAATATGTGATTGAAAATGAATTTTGATAAAAGAGTGTGTGTCGAGCTAATTAACAAATCAAAAGTAAATCTTTTATAAGGTCTAATGGTAGCCGGCCATTATTCTATAGATTAATCATTAATGAGTGAAATTTAAATAATTTTATTATTTCTTTAACACGCGTTCACAATTACACTTCGCACACTTAAAATCATAATAACTTATTGGAGACATTTTTTTGGCCCTTTCCAAAGGAAATGTGGGCAGGGTAGAGCTCGGTGGAAGGTTCAACTAAGGTTGGATATGGTCGGTTCGATTTTCTTCAGAACTGAACCGATTCAAAATTTTCAGGTATTTAATAAATGAAACAATTGGGTCCAAATATAATTATGGAACTGTTCGGGTTCGATTCCATTCGGTTCGGTTCCGTACCATAATTAAATTTTTTAACATTTATAACAACACTACGTAATACAACTAACGACATGTTCATTCGTAATTTTTACAAATTAACTTAGCCCAATTTTTTAATACTTGTATTGCACTTAGAGATCTAATCAGCAGCTACCGCCGTTGGTGAAATAGAGGAGCTTCAAAATCAATTTGGGAATATGAATGTATGTTTTAAAATTATCAAATGACTTGGGTTTATACGGAATTGAGTGTACTGTTTACCACATGAAATTGGAATGGAAAGGGGAAGGGGAAGGGGAAGGGAAAGGATAATGTCCAAATGTTGGGCTAACAAAAAATTAATTTGGCTAGACTTAATTGGTTTGTTTAATTAATTTGCTAATTTGTTTAGAAAAAAATAGTTATATTCGGTTCTTATTCGATTTTTCGGTTCTTCGGTTAGAACCGACTCAAACCCATCGGTTCTCGATTCATATACATGTTCAGGTATTTAACTTAATACTTATAAAGAATCACTCGGTTCGATTCGGTCCAATTCGGTTCGGTTCGGTTCGGTTCTAAAGTTTTGTCCAACCCTAGGTTCGAGAATAGGGTAGGGTCTTGTCCTTAAAATTCAAATAAGAAAAGAGTTCCAAACTTTTATGCATGCACCTCCAATGTATTTCGGTTCCTAGGTCGCACCCAATTGTCAAAAACTTAAACACGTGGTTGTTTGAGCCCCATTTTTATTTGAAGAATATATTTTGAAATATTGAATTGATGGAGAATGTGTGGTTAAGAAATATGGAAAAAATTTGAATTTGCGTGTAATATTATTTTATTGAAAATGTAAGGTTAAAAAAGAGAGAAAATGTATTTTGAAAATAATGTGGCTCGAATAAATACATATATTCGTTGTAGTGGTCCGATCTACTATTTCAAAATCGAGCAGCAATTAATTTTCGAAAAATGAAAATAAAATTATAGAACATGAATTGAATCGTTAAAAGATAAAAAAAAATAAAAAATAAGGTTTTTATCTTCTCCATCAATTTACTATTCCAAAATACATTATTCCAAAATAATGTACATCAAACACACATGATAATTTTCTTTACATATAAAAAATAAGGGGTTGTTCTCTTTGTATTTGAGCTTTATGTTTTGAGTTTTGAATTGATTTTGAATTTTGTGTTTTGAGTGTCCATTTTAAGATTATTGAAATTGTGTTCTTTTTGACATTTTGAAAAATTGTTTTGAAAACACCAAAAATGTGTTTTGAAAATTTTGACTTGATTATAACTGAAAACACTCAAACTTGTCGTTTTTGGTTTTCTTTGTAAATTTTTAACTTATTTTCAAAAATGCGTTTTCAATATTTCGAAAAATCGAAAACAGAAAACTAGTAAAAAGAACATACCGTAAGATTTTTATCTTCTAAAAGTGCTCAAATTCAATAATTATAACAAGAAAGTAAAAAAGAAACAAACAAACGGTCATCTTGCTGCTGAGGGAAATCGAAATAAAAAAGTTTGGTCGTAGTGGAAAAAACAATGATGTTAGACTTTAATAAAAATTTACAAGTGTGATTAATTATATCATTTTATTAATTGGTATGTTACTATTTAAAGTGTAATTATATTCACGTCATAGTTTTTTATTAATTTTATTACATTTTAATTGTAATGAAAGTCCTTAGTATTTGCTTATTTTTCACTTATGTCCTCAAACTTTTTAGTTTGCATTTTTACCCTAAACTTCAGTTAATTAGCACATCTTAATTTTTTTATAATGATTTTCATCTAAATATTCTGCTAATATACGTTGATAAGAGAAAATATTTTGTTAAACTTTTGTATTTGTTATCTATTTCTTTATTCGTAAATATAAGAGGCGAACAAGTGCTTTTTTACGTCTCCGTAAAAAAAAATTGGAAAAAAATCATGATAAAAAATAAAATGTGAAATTAATAGAAGGTTGATAGTAAAATTCGATGAAAAATTGTGGACATAAATATGAAAATGAGCAAAGATTATGGATATTTCTTACGATTAAAATTTTACGCCAGTAACAAAAATTATAGTGTGAATATTATTACCCTTGTTTAATATTGTGGTATAACAATGGTAATTAATATACCCATCCGAAATAAAATAAAAATCAAGCATTTTGTCTAGGAAGCATCGAACTATTATTCTGTTTAGGTAAAATTATTAGTAATTTGCGAGGATAAATAATACGGAATCCCATAAAATATATAGATAATAAAATTGACGTTTCAATTTAACTAAAAAATAAAAGTTACTAATAATTTTAATTTAACAATAAATTTTAAAAACATATTTCATGTACACATTTTATTAATTTTTATCAAAATCTACTAAAAAACTAAATTTAATCTCCAGCAAACAGTGACTATATTTCGGTTCCTCAATTGCACCCTAGTGTCAAAACTTAAATACATATGGAGAATTTTCATAAATGTCACTAAATTTGAAAATTCTCAAAAATTTGTCATTTTTACTTTTGGTGCTAAAAAAATGTCGCTTTTTGTGTGAATTGTTCAAATTACTTTTAGTGACACTTTTTTAGGAGCATTTAATACTTGATTTGAATGTCATTAATGTTATGATGTGATGATTTATTTTATATATTACAAACATTGCATATATGTATATTATATTGAGTAATATGAATTTTGTTAAAAAAAAAGAAGATAAAAAAAATTGAAAAGTTAACATAAGCACACATCTTCTTACCATTAATAAATCCCAACTTATTCTCCATCTTTTTCGTACTATTGAAATTCATCATCCATTTTGAAAGGTTAGTTATCACAAATTATTTATATTTATATTTTATAGCTTACTATTTTTGAAATATTAAATACAACATGGTCAAATGTAATGGGTTAAATTTTTGAAACTATTATTCATTGATTTGTTTGGTTTTTGAAATATTTTTAAAGAGTAAAGATATTAATATAATTTACAAAACGTGAAGAATTTCATATTTAATGAAGCATTGAATTATTCATTTTTGGGAAGATGTTGTCATGTTGTAGTTAAGAATTGATTATCACCATTAATGTTTTGAATAATTACTTCCAGGTACCAAATACATGTTTTCAAACTACCCGACAATTCCTACACTTCAATAGTCAAATAGTTCATCTGAAACCGTCGGATTAGACATGTGAACTGTCAAACTCTACTTTTAGGCCATGTTTGATAAGACATTATTTTTCACGGAAAATGGAAAACAAATTTCAACGTCCACTTTTGCCTTGTTTGATACACTTTATTTTCCATGAAATTTTTTTTTTCACCTTATGCTCACATGCTTATCAATTCTTTGGTTTTGTGGAAAACCAATTCCCATCATTTTGGTGGGAATTGATTTTCCATCTTTTTTTTTTAAGCAATTGGAAAATTTTTTAGATACAATGGTAAATGTTTTTATCAATTTTATTGACAATTTTCATGCAAAACAAAGTCAAACGAATGGCATTCGATATGGTAAATTTTAAAAAAAATTTAATTTTTTTTTGGCAAGCGAAACAAATTTTAGATCAAATGGTAAAAGAAATTATCACCTTAATGGACAATTTTCATGAAAAATAAAGTCAAACGGATATCAAACTTTCAACATTTTCTACGTAGAAAATTATACCAATCAAACATGATTAATTACAATTCCCAGTAAAATAATTTATAGGCAATTCAATTCCTTAGAATTCATTTTATTTCCACCTATTTTCCACATTTGCAATCAAACGGACCCTTAGAAAATGTCGGGATAGACAATTTAAATGTCGAATTCGACACTTGAAAACTGTTGAAACCCTTGATTTCACATTTTGCTAATGCATGGATTTAAATAATCGAAAGTTCCACTTTCATATTATTAAATATTAACATATTTATTGTGCAGAATTCTTACTGTTGCAATCCCAACATTTCAAATATGAGTAATCATTTGAGACTCATCGTGTCGCATGAGAAAAAGTTTGTTCGTGTGGATGACGAATAGAAGTGAAGATGGGACAAAACCACTTTCATTGTAGTTCCGATAAGTCCCTAGCCGGACTTGTGTTACAATTGAAGGGCAAACTTGATATTCACAATCGCTGCACTCAAATGGAATTGGAGTTATAAATCCCGAACATGAATATACATTCAGCCAAAATACGCGAAAATGAAAATTTAAATTGGTACATATTATATTAGTTCATAAGGAACTACTACATGCGTTACTATTTGGAAATCGAGCTTCCGATTGTTGATATGGGGGGAGACAAATTTCCAAAGTCTTTCGTTTGTCATGGCACATGTTTATCGAAACGTACAACATGATGAGGTCGATCAAATGTAAATTGTCTCAAACGATAATGCACCAAATACATTAATTTTTTTTATATTGGGACTGCACCATTATATGAGAACTTGGATAATCCATTATTCCATGTTCACATTTGATGATCAAACAATTAATTAGACAAAATTAGTTATAGGCATTAGTCATGTAGAAATATTATTACGGGCATAATAGTTTATTAGATAACATATTTCATTAACTGTTGGTTCTGACAAACAATATGAGTAATTCTCAACGGTTCATTGCAAATGAGTAAAGTAGACTGAACATTCGGGCTTAATGGATATTCAGATATACACCATTATGTACATACGTTACCTCGTGAATTTCTGACATAAACTAGAGGCCATAAATATAGTCGATCACCTAAGCACAAATTAGTCGCAAAATTAACAAATTTAGCTATGTTACTGTTGAATCTTCTCGAGAAGCACACAACATTTAAGTGGCAGTTATACCAAAATGAAACAATTGTGCACATCACTACTAGGTACTTGAAAACAAATCTAAAGTAAAAAGCTATACAAAAATACTATAACGATATGTTTCCATTGTGAAATAAACACAGTCAAAAGTATTATCTCGTCATGAACTACTCAAAACAACAGCTATGCTATTCTTGAGAATATGTGACTATTTCCCCTAAATAACTCCTACAATGTATTTGATATGTTGCTTCATTTAACGTTGCTTGACTCTTTTTCTTTTCTCCCTCGTGAATGGAGTCATGGTCGATGCAGCGGACACTCGACACTTGTTGATCGTCGTCTATTTATGTTAACGTCATCGTCACCTTGAACAGGTATGGTTGATGCGAATGATACATCGGTATGTACTCCTATACAATTGCGTCGTATTAGTTAACAAAATTTAATAATGGAAAAAAGTAACAGATTCTACCAACATTTGAAGTATAACATCGAAATGATACATTTGTCTTCAACTAAATATACTTAACGTAAAATGTTAGAATTTGACATTGTATAACTTCTCCCATAGTCCACCTCCATTACGCCACAAGCATTGGGAACTTCGTAACTGTCCAAACATGTACCTTTCGGGTCGACACATTCATATGAAACAATAAAATTTCAAATGACAAGGTTAAGAAATCCAAACAATTGGGCAATTACTTTTTAAAACGAAAGTAGTAACACATACCAATTGCCTCATTTACCCCACTAACTGATGGACCCTCTGGTAGTTCGGGCTACCACCTTCCGGTCAGCACCTTCATACGAAACAACCAATTTTGAAATCATAAGGATAAGAACTCCAAACAGTAAGACAAATGCTTTTTTTTTTTTAAAATTAAAGTAGTAACATATATCAATCCCCTCATTTACCCAACTAGTCGATGGACCCTTCGGTTGTTCGGGCAAGCACCTTTTGAGTTGGTGTCTTCTCCATTTAGAACAACACTTTATGTCTACAGATGGTTCCATAACTGTGACATTTATATTTCATGAAGTAATAATGATGCTCAGATGATGATATGTCATACATTTTAACCCTTAAAACCACACGTAGAAGAGAAGCTTAAGGAAATTTGGCTTACAGAACCAACTGTTGAGATAAGTAAGTCAACTGTCGATAATTTCAGAGCCTAACTATCAAGAACGACTATTCATCTCGACAGATGATTCCATTACTATAGAGATTGAGATTTACATTTCACATTCATATTGGTTTTTCAAGACAAGGGTCGGGTTATGAAAAACATGATTGAGTGTTATACTAATAGTTTCAAATAACACCACTTTTCATGTACTTAACCATAAGTTGTACATGTAAATTAAAAGACATTTCAAAGAATGATCTAACACTTAAACAACATGCACATAACCATGCATAAAGGCACACATGCATACTACAAAATGCAATATAGCCGAGCTTATTTATGCATAGTTGACCAAAATATGACTCAGTTCAATCTTGACTCATTTTATAAACTCAAATTCAATTTACCTAGTAATGACCAATAACCATTATTTACATGAAAGAAGAGCGAAAAACATAGTTATAAGAAATAAATTTATAGATAACTTACATAAACCCTACTGTTAGCATTTTCGTAGAACTAGAAAAATAGACAACAAAAATAGGAAAAATAAGGCATATTCTACCAATTCAAGGTAAAAAATGTGAATAACAAAAAATCTAACACACCTAAATTTGAAGAATCATAAGAGAAGAGAGCAAAAAATGCAAAATGAAAGAAAAAAGCAAACCTCGAGATCTTTATTGACGGTGGGCTGATTAATGGTGGTCATCGATGGCGTGGACTGTTGATGATTCGAATAAGAGAGAGAGGAGGGGGGGGGGGGGGGGCGAGTTTAGGGTTAGTGAGTGTTTGAATGATAGATTGAGTTGTATTTTTTGTTTTGGTTTTCCACTTTTTTTTTTGTTAAATTTGAAAGTTGAGTTATTTGGATGTAACATTTTTTTGTACAAATTTTCATGTAGTCAAATTTCATTTAGTGAAGAACATGTAGAACATTTAAATTCTCAAGAGAGGCAAAAAATGTTTAAAAATGACAATCTTGCAAATACTTTAAAAAAGTAACATTTTTGAAAATACTAAGCCAAAAAATGACATGTAGTACAATTTCCTCATTACATATATATCCGTTGTAGTGGTCCAATCTACAAATCCAAAATTGAGCGGCAATTTAGTTTCGGAAAATGAAAATATAACTTATAGAACATGAATTGAATCATTAAATGTAATGTTGGTCTCTAATCATGCAACCAACTCTATAATTACATAGAGGACAGCCATACACGTTGTTATCAATTATCACATACCCTTTAAAATTTCATCTCTAAGGCACCAAGTTTAGAAATTTGTCTCTTTTCTGAAATATATCAAAATCAAACCAATCCCAACCCCCTTTTTCTCATTCATTATCTTACACTAAAATACAATTCTACCAAATGTCCATCTCTGAAATTTCATCATCTTCACCAAATTCATTGACTGAAGTTTCGGTTTCGGTTTCTTCACAGAGAATTCAATTGGTATCCAAATCAGTTTCAGAAAGATTACTTTTCAAATTTTCAGATGTTTCTGAATTCGACTTTGACTATTCACGAAGTGGATTATGGTCTCCTCCGATTCAAAGAAACGTGTTTATGAACTCCCCGGGACAGATTTTCACAAAACACGACATGGTGGCGAAGTTGAGAAGCGCATTGGAAACACATCCTCGGAGAAGAAGATCTCGGCTTTCTTCTTCTTTTAATGTACGTATTTGTATTTTCTTTAATTTTAGCTGTTATGCAGTTTTCATGAATCAAGAATGCATATATACTGTTTTGCAGGCATGCTTGTGTTCTCCAAAGAGATGCTGATGCTCATGAGGCATGTAACATTTTTATGGTCGCATTTTATGTAAATTCTCTATGAAAAATTAATTCTAAAAATTTATGTTAATATTCTCTGTACATCAAGATTTTTTATTTTTTGATAAATGATTTTGTTAAAAAAAAAAAATTTTTTGAAAGAATGTCTGATTTAAAAATAGAAAATTTTATGAATTCTAGTACAAAATTATTTTATTGAAAGAATTTATAATTGAAAACTAATTTGGAAAAAGCATATTAAAGGTTTGTTCGAGCTTATTATAATTATTATTATTATTTTGAAAAATAGATTTTGTAATAGTAATTTTTTTTTTAAGTAAAGAAGCAAAGAAAAGTTTTGAATTTACGTAAATTATTTTATTAAAAGAATGTGCAAGCAAAGAACAAAATTGAATTCATGTGTCAATCTACCATTTGTCAGTTTAAAATCAGTTTAAAATACAATCAATTTGTTTATCTCATATTTTCTCACCGCAGCATATTATGCAATCCATTTCGTATATTTTTTACCTGCAAGTAGCAAAATCGAAATTAAATTAGTGTTTGGACCACCAAATTTTCTGACATGTGAGAGATGGTACCACAAGAATATGGTTTATGTGAAGGAAGAATCCCAACAGTTCCTTCCTACATGTTCATGTCCAACCAACCAACCAATATTCTTATTTACTGATAGGGATTAAAACTTCAATTTTAATTTATGTTAAAGTTAATAATAAATTTTAGTCACATATTTTATGAGTCCATAATTTTTTAATTACATTTCATCAATTTTTATCAAAATCGATCTTAAAAAAATCCGATTTTAATATCCATCCAATAGGAGCGGTAAGATAACACACGTCAATATTGTTGGTACTCATTTCTTAGAAACAAGCCTTCTATGCACAAAATAGTAATCGTATTTTTAATTCTTTTTTTTTTTTTTTTACTTATATAGATTTAAGAAAATTGCACCATTGATTCTCCATATGGAAGCTTTATATATTGCAATTTGGTTACTTCTTAATTAGTGGACAAATTCCATCATTTTTGCTTGTCAATTCACTGTTGTATTATTTTTAAAATTTCAACAGATAAAATACAAAAAATAAATAAAAAATAACATTTTTCATCATCAACCTCTGCAAAATATTTTAAAAAAAAAAAATCTATCTTTAAATTTTTTTAGTGTAATTCATCCTGGACCTTTTAATTATATAAAAACTCATCATTCTTTTCACTTTAGTCATTAAATAAAGAATTTGCCATTCTCTTTAAATGAACAAAAATAAATAAACTAGTAAAACAACAAAAAATAAAGAAATATTATAAATGGAGTCCCAAACATTTCAGAAAATACAAATAAATATCACATAAAAAATAGAAATTTTTCTTCTTTCTCGACCAAGTTCACTCATTTAACAACCCATCCTAATCCACCCCCACTAGCAGCCAATATCACCTTGAGTTGTTCTGCATGTACAGGATGAGGACTCACATAGAGGTGGGTCTCGCGTCAATAAAAAAAAATTATCCACCCCCTATGTGAGTTGTCGGTGGGAGTTATGTGAATCCCCACTCTATACATGCAGAACAACTTTATCGCCTTAAAATTAATGATTTTTATAAATCAAATATTTCGGTTTCCTGTTAAAAATAAATTGGAGTACACTTATCACTTAAAGTGAAATAGATGATAACAACAACAACAAAATGTTTGGTTTACATTTTCCACGATTGTCATAGCTTAATTAATTTTCTGATAATTACATAAAATAGCTATTTTCTTTACGTTCGTTGCCACGATTGATTAAAGTAAATTTTCAATTTTATGAAATAATAAAAAAAAGTCAATCTATTATTATTATCTTAAGGAAAAAAGTCAAACCATTTTGTACTGTGCCATGCTAGTCTTTGGCCGCGGGCAGGGGTTGGAGGATGGATGGGGTGAGTGTTGATTGGGGTTGGTAAGTGAACTTGGGGAGAAGAAGAGATGAATTTATTTATTTTCTATTTTTATGTGTTAATAAGTATATAATTATTTTAAGTATGATTTGTTTGTATTTTTTTGAAAAGTTATAAGACTCCATTTGCGATTATTTCTTATTTTTGTTGTTTTACTGCTGCTTTCTTTTTAATTTTTTAAAATTTATAAAGTATGACAAATTCGTCATTAAATGGTCAAAATGGAGAAAATGGCATGTTTTATTATATAATTAAAAAGTTAGGGGATAAGTTATGCTAAAAAAGGTTGACGATAGATTTGCTACGTATTACGACAAACAAGAACAAAAAGTCCAATTTTTTTCAAAACTAAAACACATTTTGAATGAATACACGTCTTTTGTGATCAAAATTTGTTTAAGAGGGAATGGAAGTGAATGGAAAAGCTTCCGTTTATGGTCCTAGTTTGGGAAACTAATTTTCTTCATTCTTCAATTGAGAGCAGAGATTTACACTAATAGGTGCTAAGAGAAAAGGAGAAATGCTCGCTATTCCTACTACAAAAAAGTTGCCATTATCTTGTATCGCTTTTTATATAGAAAGCTCTAACAATGAAGGACTTTGAGCCTCAATGATAAAGGATCGAAATTTAGACCACTCATATAAACATTTCATTTTGTTGTAGATTTGATCCAAATATTTCATTTGTACCATCTACACTGTCAAATTTTTCAAAGATTAGCACTTGGAGTCCAATTTGACGGAATCTGTTGTTCATCTGTTAGTTGACCAAAAGTCAGGTCAACAAATTTTTTTTACTAATTTTTAAAGTGTAAAAGGGTCACATAGATGATCTTCAAGATGTAGTTGCAAAGTATAAATAGTCGGATAAATTTTCGATAAGTTAAAAGAAAAAGTTCTCCACATAGCCTCAGGTGGAGATATCCATCTAGTATAATGGTAAGCAAAAATTCCGTCCATCTCCTTATTTGGGTTGTTTTTGTCAATAGAGAAATTAATATGATCATATCCTTTATACAGATATTTGTATAAATATTTTACTACTTTAATAGAAGAGCATACTTCAACATTTATATGACAATCAAATTTTGCGCTCAAATAAGGATTATATGGTATGACCAATTGATTGCCTAATATTTGACCTCTAATTTTAATAGAAATGTCATCATTACGATGCTTATATAATGGATATGGGTTATCACCAAATATAGTATTGGTAGAGTAGTCTTTATGATTTTTGTTTTTACAACAGTTAGATGCTAACATACATACATTTTTAGGATTTAACTTTTCACAAGGACCATGCATATTGTGTTTTATAATAACTACATGAAGATGTGGGTATATATTTTTATCTGGAATTTCGCATGACACTATCCTATCAACTTGATCAGTATAAGAAATTTTATGAGAAGCATCAAAATTAATAATAAATGTGCATGTGTGAGCCCTCTTTTTTGGAACTCAATCATGTATATATGAGCAACAATATAACCAAAAATATGTTCTTTGTATAAATCATTTTTTAACTCTTCTAATTTTGTTTCAAATATATACGTACAACTACATCCAGTCGATTTTAAACTTCATCATTGTGTTTCAATTCTTGCTTAATCTTTGGCCAATTTGGATTACATGTTACAGTTAAAAATATATCTGATTTTCCATAACATTGTACAATAGACATCGAATTTAAATATTTTCGTAACATATCTCTAGGACCACATGTAAATATTTGTGGAAGAATGATTTTTGTAACCTCTTACTTCCCCATCTTGAATACTTATCTATAATACATTGGTAAAATTTTGCACTGATTTGTTTTTGATTGTTACAGAAGTAGTCCAATCTAGTTGTCTCAATTTTGATGTACATGTCTACAACATATTGTTGGAGAAGTCTACCAGCATGAAGTAGAACACACTTACCGGGATGCCTGATCTGTAACTTGTACGAATAATATTCATGGCAAGAAACTTGACACCATTTCTTCGTTTCAGTAAGCACTGCAAAAAGATGATGACAAGAAATATCATATTATTATATAACATTTAATATAAAAATAAATTCAGGAACGGAAAAGAGGAAAATGTGTATTAATAAACCTGCTGACTCTTTTCCAATAAGGTCTACTGCAGAATGTACTGTGTTGCTACATACAATATCAGTAGGCAAACTTTGAGTTTGCAATGACGGTTTCCTGTATCTTTGAATACCTTCATGCCAATCAGATTTTTCAAATGGAAAATGTAAAGGGTACTACAATGAATCATAACAACCGTAATAATAATTGACTTTATGTGTATCATCAGAATGACCGTTAATAGTAATACCATGAGTACGAATATTTGTATTTTCATTATCCTCGGTCCATACTACAGCTACTTGAGATGTTGAAGAAGTATTGAAAACTATTTGATCAAGTCCTGGGTCACATCTTATTTGTATTTGATGGTCATCCAAATTAACCATATTATTTAAAGATCTAAAAAATTTAGTATATGGATTAACTTTAAGAATTTCCATTAGTGTAATCAAAGTAGATTCAACAATTTTTTTAAAACTTTTCATACGATTTTCAACTTCACTATCTGTATCGTAAAAATATAATTACATATAGGTGTGAATATTGTTTTTTGGAATAAGTTGATTTATATAATAGTACATTTGTCCTTGAACTCTAAATGTATAAATACTTTTGTATGCTTTGAAGGGATCTTTATCGTATTTTACACAATGAAGTAAAAGCAAAATGATTGTTATACTCGCGTGAAAGCTTTTTGAAGTCCATACATGTAACTTTGTTAGATGTAAACATATCATATAATTCAATAAGTGAATTAGGTATAAAAAATTTTACTTTTCCATCGCGACAACAAAATCATTTACTTTCTCTTTACAATTTTTGTGCACCACAATATTGGCAGTCAGAAGATGAAGGTAATACATGTGGAGCAAGTGGTATGTTTGACAAAGCAAAACTTCTTTGTGATTTAGAATGCAACTGAATATTTGATTCTTGATTTAGAATAGAAACTTCAACTTGAGAAAAGCAAAACTTCTTTGTGATTTAGAATGCAACTGAATATTTGATTCCTGATTTAGAATAGGAACTTCAACTTGAGAATCAGCTGCATATGGGAAGACGGAATTGCTTTAATCCGACAACGTAGAATTAGTTATCCTTTTACGACGATCAGTTTGTCGAGTTTGAGTTTGTTTCCTTCTATCTGTCTATCGTCGCATTTGTTGGTGATAGATCGAATCAACATATGGTTCCATTAGAATTGCGACATCATGTGGATTTTGAAAAGGATTGTTTATGTTGACACTATGTTGTTCATTACCAGACATGGTATAATCCATCTTCAGCGAATCTTCAACTTCATCGTAATAGGGAAAGGAAACCATCAACAAGCATGTATGGGAACACTTTTTCAATATGAACTACAATATGTGTTAATAAGAAACGAGGCGTGGGAAGAAAACTTGCCTGATTGTAGGGAGGAACTCGGTCGGAAATCACTAAAACTATTGACCAGATGGAGCACTTAATATAGTGATGATTCATAATGCTAACGCGAGGTAATTGAGCGCCTCAATTTTCAGTATGGAAATCATGTAATATTTCTTTATGATTGTTATGGAAGTAGGGAACTAAATAAGTTCATTAGTACATGTAAATTGAAGACGTAGGAGTTCGGTGGTCAACAATTACGACCACATAGACTTTTGTTTTCAAATGCCTACTGCGTGCCGTTTCACCAATGAATAATAATTATAAATGTGCCCGGTGATAACAAAACTGAATGGCCAAGAAATACACCACACGTTTTTTCTTTTCCAGATTAACAGTAAACTACCAAGAACACTTCGTGTGTGTGTGTGTGTGTGTGTGGGGAACACAAATGCATGCTTTCACCATAGAAACCTTCCACCCCAAATTGATAGAACCCAATAGTCAACAATTGAGGTCCTAAGATGTCCATATATGAATGGTATATTTTGAACAAGTCAGTCAACAAATATATGAGAAATAAATGAAGGATTGATTTTTGTTTTCTTCTTTTGTCCGATAGTGAAACAGTAATCCGTGAGTAGGATTTCCAAATGAATAGTGAACCTGAGAGCCTCTCTTTTAAGAGAGTAGTTATAATGCATTATTGTTCAAGATTTAAGTGGGCCGCGAAAGAAGCCTTAATTAAGTAGTTTTCAAGTTTATTTGGTACCTTTTGATGGAAAGTTTCCAAGATAGCCTATCTATTTGTTGGCACAAAGCCCATTTATATTATAAAGCTACCAGAAGTTCTAGTCGTATAAGTCACCTATGAGGTACAACAAGTGTTTTAGCATGCTATAACATATGACGATGTTTTTTCGTTCACTTTATTCTTACTTTAATCATCATAAAAGCTCGGGAAGATTTACAATAAGGAACCGTACTTGACATGTTTAAATATGCTCGTAAGTGTCAATTAATATATTCATGAAATCATTGTTTGATCGCATACATGTAAGCTTTATAATATGCTCATTGTTTGATCGCATACATGAAAATGGAATTGTAAACATGTAAGCTATGTTTAATAGCACATATTTTTTAGGGAGGTTGGAAAGTTTTTTCCATTTTTCACAAAATGCATTGTTTGATAGCAAAATTTTCTCGGTAAAATTTTTTCTTCTTTCCTCCACCCACGAGCCTGATTTCCTGGAAACGTGGGAAAATGTTTTGCTTTTGTATTTGTGGGAAATGATTTTCCAGCTTCTTCTCTCTCTCTCTCTCTCTTTTTTTTTTGGCAATGGAAACAAATTCTAAATACAATAGTAAAATTTTTTATCACTTTTATTGATAATTTCCATGCAAAACAAAGTTAAAAGAATGGTATTTAGTATTATAATTTTTTTTAATTTTTAATTTTTTTTTGCAAGTGGAACAAATTCTAGACTCAATGGTAAAAGAAATTAGCACTTTAATGGACAATTTTCATGAAAAACGAAGTCAAACAAACAAAAAACTTTCAACATTTTATATGGAAAATTATACCAATCAAATATAATTAATTACAATTCTCAGTAAAACAATTTCTAGACAATTCAATTTTTTGAAATTCATTTTGTTCACTCATTATCCACATTTATCATATCTTTGCATTTAAAACACACAGCTTCAAATAATCTTGGCAAATAAAACTCACATAAACATACTTAGTCACAGTTTAATTGCAATACGAGATTGATAAAATTCGTGTCAAATAACGTAATAACCATATGTTTTAATATTTAAACTTTTAGAGGCTTTTCTTCTTCTTCTTTTTTTTTTTTTTTAATGTGACTGATTTTTTTGTAGAATTTAAACTTTTATTAAGTTTTATAGACTTTATAAAATTAATGAAAATCTTTCATGGACTTTTTATAAATTTACAATTAAAGACTATAAAAAAAATTATTTTATTTTTACATACTTTCATTCTAGAAAAAGATTCTTTGTATATAAAGTTATATGTTTGTATTACTTATTAGATAATTTTTTTTTAAAACATTTATTTATAATTTATGTACTACAGTTAATTAATAATATTTGGAATCGCTATTTGCATGACCAAATGATCTTTGATTACACGGTAACTAAATTATATTTTCATGTCAATAAAAATATATTATTTAAAGATTACAAAAAATAAATTCACCTCAATTGGAAAAATAAATTACCGAAATACAGGGAAAAAAAAAAACTATAACATTTCAATACTATTTGATGAAAAAATAAATCTATATGTTCAATATTATCTATTAGACCAAGAACCTGTAGAACGTTATTTAATTTAACAAACAACCAATATATAAAAATTTAATTACAAATTATTATTATTACTATTATTATTTTGAGATTTTTAGTTAAAGTTGTTCATTTTACATACAAAAAATTAAAGGAAATGGTGACAAAAATCTCATATGTATTTTATTTATTTTTTAATAGAGGGAGATGAAAATGATGAAACAAAAGAGACGGAAAAAAAAAAGATGATGATGACAATATATAAGGGAGTAATAATGCTAATAGGCTGAAGTGAGAGAAAATGTTGATTTTTGTATAATGACTCTAGGGCTTTTGAAATAAAAGAGGAAAGAGCAATATTAAAAATTAAAAGACATTTTCCTTTTCCTCCTTTTTTTTTTCGGCGAAGGTCTTTCAAAATATTAGGGGTGAATGAAAGAGTCGTTATGAGATTTTGGATTTGTACATTTTACTTAAAAGCTAGTACATGGAGAATTTTGTAAAAAGTAAAATAGAAGGCATTGAGATTTGAGATTTTGAATACCTCATTACTTTTGGGAAATTATTGAAAATACCCCAAATTCAACACTACCCTTTCCAAAATACCCTTTGACTATTCAAAGGTAGCAAACTACCAAAAATACCCCTAAATATAAGATTTACAACCAAAGTAATCATAATATGAAGAGAATAACAATTTAGTCCTAAGAGATTTATTTTAATCTTAAAATAATTATTTCTTTTCAAAAAACTAACCAAAACTATGACTAATAATAAGATGAAAAGGCCTAGATCTAAAAGAGGTCCATATAAAATTAAAACGATTGTAAAAAAATAAAAAAGAATTTGAATTTGAAAATGAAATTGATAAAATAGGATATCAAGAACAATTATATGCTGCTCAAGAAATATTAAAATGTTTTAAAGAAAATTTAATAGAAAATTTTGCCAGAGGAATTATTAGATCTATAATTATAAAAGATATACAAGATATAATAGATAAATTAGAGAAAAGGAAAAAGAATATTTCAAAGTATAATATACCTCTTGAATCAAATATAGATATAATAACAGATCTTGATATTATGAATTCTCAAACATTATTAGATTTTGAAGATTTAATTAGAACCCTATAAATGAGGAAACCTATTACAAATAGATTACCACAAGAATATAAGAAATTAAGATTAAACTTAACTTTGAGATTTTATATATCTATAACTAATAATAGATTAGAATTTGATAAATTAAAAGAATACATAGAATATACGACTATTTAAAGAATAATTAGATTTTAGATTTTAAGTTTTATTTGATTTTTGTTCGCTCTAAGTAGCACCCCCAGTTGATGGTATCAGAGCCATAGAGATCATGGACATTACAATTACAAAAACAGATTGGTATTACAAAATAGAAGATAGTAAAAGTAATATATTTTTAGAACATATTCCTAAGAAAATAAAAACAATAACGTTAATAATAATTAAAGATTTACCTCAAGAAATAAAAGATCAAATTATAGATAACCTTATAATAGGAACATTGAAAGATGAATATATATATGAAAAAATTATTATTGAACTAGAAAAATAAGAAATGATGTTATATTGCAAAGATTATGAGTAATAAAATTATAAAAATAGAAAATTATTACACATTAGAAACAGAAAGAGGAAGTTATATATTTTTAGAACCTATACCCAATAAGTTAAAAATAATAACATTAAGAATAATTAGAGAATTACCTATGGAAATTAAAGCACAAATATTACATAAACTAATTATAGAATCAATAAAAGAAAGATATATATATGAGAAAATAATAGAAACTTTTGAGAAAGAAGAAATCAATTTATATTATAAAGAAAAATATGAATCAGATGATTTGTAAAAACTATTAATGGAATTAATGGAAGTAAAAGAAATTCTAGATAAAAAATTAGTAAGAATAAAAGAAATAAATCTACAAATACAAGATGAACTTTTAAAACTGGAGATATAACAAACTCACAACAAAAACAAATATTAAAATTAAAACAAGAAAGGTATAAAATAAGAGCAAGTTATTACGAAAAAATGAAAGAATTAACAAATAATAATTATGTAAAACAAAGATATGATAAAGTAATAAAAGATTGTAAAGATATTGAATGTAGAACATATTACTTATGTCAATCAAAGAAGAGATAAATGTCGATTGGTGAGTATATAGAAGAATTAAAAACACTAATAAAAATATTAATAGATGATGTTCAAAACATAAATAATGAAATAAAATAAGTAAGAAATGATATTAATATCCTAAAAATTGAAGTAAGAAAAATAAAAGAAAATAATAGAGGAAAAGAAAAGACAATAGACAAAAAACTAATAGAAAAAGAAATGTCTAGAATAGGGAAAAATATACTGAACAAGAAAATATAAGAATAGAAGCAGGTAGTATGGATGATGAATTTAGGAAGAAGATTTTACCAAAAATAATAGAAGAAGAGGAAAAAATGGAAAAATCTAAAGAAAAAGCAATAGGAAAATTAGAAATTAAAGAAAACCAAGATGATATAGAAGATAAAGATGAATGAAGAATTAGATTTACTTATAGAAAATTTTGATCAATTAAATTTAGAAAATTTAGATGAATATCAAGTCCTAATGAACACTGGAGGAGGACCAAATAAAGCAGAATCCTCTAATAAACAAGAAATATTGGATCCAGATGAAAGTTATGCACCTATATACATTAAACCATATAGACAATATTATGAAACAATAAGAGATAGACAACCACCTAAAGGAAACAAATACAGAAATAGATTTGAACTAAATGATAATTATGATAAACCTGTCAATCATGGAGGAGCAAAATTAGACTTAGATTGTAAAATAGATATTAAAAAAGCCTTAGAAATTTGGGCAAACTCAATGATATTATTCTTTTTATATAACAAAGATGATACATGGGAAAGTACTGAAAGAAGAATAGACTTTTTAGTAGCATCCTTTGAAGGAAATGTTAGAAATTGGTGGGATGGAATAAATAATGATACAAAAACACTAATAAGAAGAAATATACAAACAGAAATAATAAAATCAGATAGAGAAGGTATAATATAATTTTTGATATGCCAAGTTTCCTTCTATAGTTCCTAAATGGCTATCTTTTAAATTTATTATTCTTCCATCATGTAAACTTACGGTTAAAGGTGAATCTATTCCTTCTCTGAATAAGGATTTAAACATTATTTGTATTCCTGCTAAATAGACATATTGAATTTTTTCTCCTTGTTTTTTACTAATCTTGGTTAATAATTCATCTACTGTATTTCTTGTTAAAAGATTTAATTTATGTGTTCCTTGAGTTGTTCTAACATTTATAGCTTTTTCAATTTTATGATATTCATTTATTGCTATTCTTTCTCTTTTCCATATTCTATCTAAGGCTTCCCATTTTCCTATTTTTAAATCTAAAGATAATTTTCTCATTTTCTTGAATTTGTTATTATCAAATGTTACTTGTTTACTTCCAAGTATAATACTGACTTTATCAGCACTATTAATTATTTGTGTACTTTCTCCTGTTACTCCTGTTATTTTTATTTTACTAGTTTCATTCCATGATTTTATTAAGAAGTTTTTAAATATTGTTATATCACTTCCTGTATCTATTAAGGCACATGTTGTTATATTTGTTTCTACTATAGTAATTTGTATATATACGGCTAATGGAAAACTTATTTGGTTATTCATTTATCTCTTTTCGCATAATATAGTTTGATCATTATGTGTTATGTATAATCCTTCTCTTTTTATACTATAGTCTTTTAATCCATTTAGAAAACTCATTCCTAATAATATATGAGGATCTGTATTCATACTATTATCCATATAACATGGTACTACCATTTTAATTCCTCCTATTTTTATTGGTACTTTGACTTCTAATTCTGTAGTATGTATTTGTCCATCAAAATTTACATATCTATATGGTTCAATTTTATGAGTCATTAATCCTTTATTTCTATAGTCATAATCTTGTCTCCTGGTTCCATTATATCATTTCTATGTAACTTAAAATGTAGTCCTAAGACTTCATTGAAGTTCTTATCTGTAATTGAGACATAATATTTTGGGTAACAAGTAAATATTAATTTTTGATATGCCAAGTTTCCTTCTATAGTTCCTAAATGGCTATCTTTTAAATTTATTATTCTTCCATCATGTAAACTTACGGTTAAAGGTGAATCTATTCCTTCTCTGAATAAGGATTTAAACATTATTTGTATTCCTGCTAAATAGACATATTGAATTTTTTCTCCTTGTTTTTTACTAATCTTGGTTAATAATTCATCTACTGTATTTCTTGTTAAAAAGGAAGATATCATCAAATTTCTCAATTTCTTTTAAATCTTTTCCTGGATAAATTAAATCCAAGAATCCATAGTCTGCCGCCATTTTAACCATGTTAGGGTCTCCATCGTTTGTAATGATCATTCTTGGGTAAACATGTTCTCCTGGGGAGATGAAATATGATTCATTATCTTGTAGTTCATAGACAAGTTTTGCAAAAGCTTTATATTCTTCTTCTCTTGGTGTTAAAGGGGTTTCATCATCTTCATCTGCTCTGATTTTGATCACCCTTGTATGTTTTTCATCATTTTTTATTGTCACCTTTCGGGGACTTTCCATGATTGTATCTCTTTTTATTTGACTGGGTCCACCACTGCTTCCACTTGGTGTACCTGTTTGTATTCCCTGTTTGGTATTTTGAGATTGTGCTAAAGCATCAATCCCTGTATTTTTGGTATTTGTAGACTCTAATTGTGCTTCAAGAGCATCAATTCGGTCTTTTAATTCATTGGTAACTTTGGTATGGGACGTACTGATCTCAAGTAATAATTTGACATTATAACTTAAGGTTTCAGCTAATGCCTTCATTCCAACTTTTATATCATCAGCTTCATCTTTGGCAAAATGCTGCCGCAGATTTTATTTCTGATATCTCCTGCTTGATATTATCCATCTCCAAACTCGATATTCCTGCTTGATATTATCCATCTCCAAACTCGATATTCCTGCTTAAAAAATCAGCAAGATAATTGTTTATACCTTTAATATGAATAATATCGAAGTTATAAAATGACAAATATGCTTGCCATCTGTGCAATCTCCTATATTGAGGCTCCATTGGCAACTTATTTTTAATTAATCCTGTAACATTAGAATTGTCAGTTTCAACAATAAACTTTTTAAATAATAGGAATAATGAAAACTTTTTTATTCCTCTAATAATTGCTAACAATTTTTTTTCATGAGTGGTATAATTTATTTCTGCTTGGTTAAAAGTTCCACTTGAATACCTGCAGATTTCATTTAAATCTGTTTTTAATATGGCTGCCCAATATTTATCAGAAGCATCTGTATTAACAACCAAATTATCCTTTTCATCTGGCAATCTTAATTTTGGTACATTTTTCATTCTTCTTTTAATATTTAAACTATTTCTGTATGTTCTTCACTTCATCCTTTAGTATTTGTTTTTTTTTTTTTTTTTTTTTTTTTTTTTATAATTTGTCAATTTACAATAAATCATTCTGCATAATTTAAACATCCTAAGAACTTTTGTATTGTTCTTTGTGATTCTAATTTATTTGGAAAACTTTCTATCTTTTGGATATATGATTTTGCAATTTTATTCTTTTTTTATCTATTGATAGTCAGACAATCAAATTTCTTGTTCTTCTATTATAGCGTTTCTTTTTTTGAAAGAACAATTCCTTCCTTTTTACATTCATTTATAAATTGTACTCCAATGATTTCTATGTTCTCTTATATAGAACATATTAATATATCAATCAATATATTAAAAACTCATCAAACTTTTTAAATATATTATCATTTTCTTGATATTTTGTGTGGCATTTTTTAACCAAAAGGCATTACTAACCCTTCATATTTACCTTGAGGTATACTAAATGCAGTATTTGTATACTATCTTCTTCCATTTTAACTTGCCAACAGCCTGATTTACAATCAATCTTGGAATAATATTGTTTTTCTTTTGCAAGGTTTATTAGAACTTCTTTATTTGGTAAAAAGTACCCATCAAATTTAGTATATTTGTTTAATTCTTTATAATTGATTACATTCTGGCTTTTTCCTAACTTGCTCAGAATGTTTCATAACTATAAAGGCTGGACTACTATGGGGTTCATTACTTGGTCTAATAAGTTTTTTGTCTAGTATCTTCCCCCTTTTTATTCGGGTTTTAAATCCTTGTGTATCTTGTATAGTATATATCATTGGTCTAACTCTAATTATAACATTCCCTATTAGTTCTATTTTAGCTTTAGGATGGTATGGTTTCCAAAACATAATGCCATTTTCTCCACATTGTCTTTTCTAATTGTTCTATAATTTTTTTTATACTTATTTCTATTTCTACCTTCAATACTTTTTTTTGTTAGGGTTTTTGTATTTATATCTTTATTTATAATTGATTTTTTTGTCCCATTTATCACCACGTTGGGTTGGCTGAACTCTACAAAATAAGGTTTAAATTCCCTTGGGATTTTTAATAAGTATGCACATGGTGTCGTAACATTTTATATATTATTTTGTTTTATAATATTGAAATTATTTGGATAAGTCATTTTCACTAATAGTTGTCACAATTTAATTTGATTATAATTATATATCTTGTTTATTATTATTTGTTACTTTCAATATTTACTGACTTTTATCAGGCAACTATTAATTATTTGTGTTACTTTCTCATGTTACTCCTGTTTATTTTTATTTTACTATTTTCATTTCCATAATTTTATTAAGAAGTTTTTTTTTTAATATTGTTATATCACTTCCTGTATCTATTAAGTCACATGTTGTTATATTTGTTTCTACTATAGTAACTTGTATATATACGTCTAATGGAAAACTTATTTGGTTATTCATTTATCTTTTCTCGCATAATATAGTTTGACCATTATGTGTTATATATAATCTTCTCTTTTTATACTATAGTTTTCCAATCCATTTAGAAAACTTATTCTAATAATATATGAGGATCTTGATATTCTAGTAATTATCCATATAACAATGGACTACCTTTTAATTCCTCCTATCTTTATTGGTACTTTGACTTCTAATTCTGTAGTATGTAGTTGTCCATCAAAATTTACTTATCTATATGGTTCAACCTTATGTATTAATTCATTTACTTTCTAATTGAAGCTATATGGCATTCATTTGCTCCTGTATCAATTAGTGTATTTGGTCATTCAATATATTCTCTTCCCATTTTTTTTTTTTTATAATATTCTCCTTCTATCTTCCTGTTTCCAGCATTCCTATGAAGTTTGATTTCTTTTATATTACTAGTTCCTTCTAAACGTTTTCTAGGTAATCTAAGGCTTGTTGACCTTTACTTAATCTTCCATTCTAAACATTATTTTACAGAATAATCAATATTCTTTATCTTCCTGCTATTTCAGGTTTTATCTTTGAGTTACTAATTCATATTCTTTAGGAATAAACTTATTTGTTTTTGCTTGGTTCTATTATTTTCACTAATATCCTTGTATTCCTTATGGCAACTTCTATGTATGATTTTTTAGAGTATATATTTCCATAATTGGGTTAGTAAATGTTTACAAAGCTCTATATTCTATAGTCATAATCTTGTCTCCTTGTTCCATTATATCATCTCTATGTAAAATGATCAAATCTATGTTTGGATTCTACAAGTCAAAGTTCATTTTACAGGACGATGTTGAGCTTTGACAAAAGCTTTCCGACTCGAGTTTATTCTCGGTGATTGTAATCATTCATCCAAAGCAATGACATGTTCGGATTTAGTGAAGACCCTGCCTCACCATCTTCAGAGTTGATCCATCTATCTTGGCTGCTTTCCTCAAGTTTCCCAGGAGAAGAATGTCTCTCCACCAGTTGAGAAGCTTCATTAGGACATGGATTTATTGCATTCGCTACTGTGATGATTCTTTCTCCACACGCTGTGACCTCCGTACATGAAGCTTCATTAGGACATGGATTTATTGCATTCGTTACTGTTTTGAATTTTATCAACTTTGTTAGCTAAACCAAACGGGGGCTTAACAATACAAGTAACAAACCACCAATATATGCCAAAACAGGCAAACAATTCACTACAATAAAAAGCAAAACTTGATCAAAACAAACGGTCCCTCAATAGAATGGTAGACTTAAAAAGACACTTAAAAATAGATGAAAATTGCAACTAGTATTTGATACAGAAAATTGAAAAATCCCACCATAACAACATAGTCCACATTGCTCAAGCAGCCTCAACATCCTCCACCACATGGACAACCTTAGCAGTTGGCTTTCCCAAAAGATCATGTAGCATTTGAGTACATAGTCAAGAAAGAACTCTAACAGTATGCTTTCTCATCAACTTGCATAGTCAAGAAAGAACTCTAACAGTATACTTTCTCATCAACTTGCAAATGGAAATCACCATTAATAGGCAGAAAATGCATAATTAGACAGCACCTAAGAGAAGCATAACATATCTAACAGTCTCCATTTAACATACATATTCATTCTATCACAAGTACAATATTTGAATGAGAAAAAATTGCAACTCAGAGGTAGCCATTTTTATCATCGCTCTCCATTTCTTCAGCATCCTCGAACCGTTGATCACTAATTTGAAGCTGCAAGAGACAATAACATCAATTCCAATATAGCAAGCAATAAAATATATTTTCCATCCAAGCAACAATCACAATTGCTGCAACAAAATAGCGGGAATGTAATAGGCTCATATTTGTTGGCGAATGTTACTAGCTACCCAGAATGAACTTTTGAAGTGCAGATTGGGTTCTTTCCAGTTAAAAGACAAGAGTAAAGTATATCGAAGAAGGAAGAGAAAAGTTATGCAAAGAAAAATACAGTTTATTGGTTGGGGCTCTAAGCCGTTGATTGAATTTCTTCAATCAATTGGTGAGGATACTCGAAAAAAGTACTATAAGGTAGAGCTGGTTAAAACGATTACTCGATATGTTAAAAACAAATGCCTTAATAGCCCGGAAAAGAAGAAAAAAGTGATGGCCATAATTATGAATTATGAATTATTGTTCTTTACATGAAATATGGAAAGGCCAACATAAAAATCACATACTAGCATATAATGAACTGACACACCACAATTTAATTGAAGGGAAACTACTCAAACAGCAACAGGAAATCGATTAGGAACTTTACAAGTTTATATGCTAAATTCTTTTTTAGCATTTACTTAGTGGTGAAAAATGCACATCTCGTGTTTTAGCCAGTAATTTTGAAATCCCCTATTTACCCCAATATATTTCTCTTCTTTTTTCTTTTTCTTTTTTATTGTATAAATTATTCATTTCATTGTTGAACTTGAAAATTTGCTGGAATTATAAGTTAGAAATGGACCTCAAGGAGACAAGGACCATACAAGCTTTCCTCAACTCCAGAACTCCATGTCCAACGATATTGTTGTGTTTTCAAGGAGGCAAAATGCTAAAACCAAATACAAAGGGATGAGGATAAATCATAAAACTTATACAAAAGAGTATAATCAAAAGGATTAAGTGCGAATTCAATAAAATCTATCAATGCAATCAATAATAAATTAATTAATGAAGCGAAATCTCCTCATTTCAACCAATACAAATCGATCAATCAAATTTGATGGAAAAATATATCTGATTCCGAATCCGAGGAACTCATCACTGATATGTAAAAGCACGAACACATTTTCCATCACATTAGAGTAATATATAGATACAATGTTTGGTGAAATACTAACAGGATGGACAAAATATTAGCGTATTCACTATTGCACAAAAACAGAGCACCAGTGTATACAAAAACATGAAATAATAAAAGTTGGTGGTATGAAAATGTTATGATCAACAGATAATGCAAAATCCAGAAATAAATTGGAAACTTCGTCATATATAGATTCCTTGTAGCCTTTAATTTCAAGCCAAACAACACCGTCACCATCAGAAGGAAAACTCCAATTAAGATCATAAAACTATATAAACAAGCTCTCCTTTTTCTTTCAAGATTCAATTGAAGCAGTGAAAAATAATCAGCAAAAATTTTAAATAATCACAGAATTCGAGACCTCAGAGACAGATTCAAGAAACTATAAATCCCTCTTGATCCTGCAGTTGAAAAGCCTTTTCTAACTACACACGTCCTGGTTGCTTATTACGGTTACATCCGGCACTAATCATAGCATTCAGAATTAACAAGTTAAAGTGTGAAATGTTGACAGATGCAAAAATTACTCACCTGAAACTCCAAGCGTTTGCACTCTGCTATGGTCAAAATAGAGCTCAACGTCCAATTTAATTAGAAATTTCCTTCTTCACAGAGACATTACGTACTAGTACGACCTGCTCGGAGCCAAAACCTGACATTCGGAGGTGTTTCCGACGGTCTGATAGGCAGGCGATATTCGGAGGTTGAAGAGGAAGGTGAGGGGTGCGGTGGTAGGGGGTCCCGCGGCTTAGGTGGCTGATGGTGGAAGTTATTGATGAAGGAGGAGGATGAGGCGGCTCAAGCAAGAGGAAGAATTTGGGAAAAAAACGAAAAGAGGATGTTTCCCGTGTTTTCAATCTGAGCTTGTTTTGGGCACAAAACACGCAAAACGGCTTTTTGGCCATTTTCCGTTTTCTATAGAAATTTTTTTTTCGTTTTCAAAAATTCATTTTCGAAAACGGGAAAGAGAACGCGTTTTCATTGTTTGAAAAATTGAAAACAGAAAACGGTTTGAAAACGGCAAAGAGAACAGGCCCTAATTTTCTTCATTCTTCAATTGAGAGCAGAGATTTACACTAATAGGTGCTAAGAGAAAAGGAGAAATGCTCGCTATTCCTACTACAAAAAAGTTGCCATTATCTTGTATCGCTTTTTATATAGAAAGCTCTAACAACGAGAAATTGTTATTCAGTTCCAAGGAACGAGCAATGAAGGACTTTGAGCCTCAATGATAAAGGATCGAAATTTAGACCACTCATATAAACATTTCATTTTGTTGTAGATTTGATCCAAATATTTCATTTGTACCATCCACACTGTCAAATTTTTCAAAGATTAGCACTTGGAGTCCAATTTGACGGAATCTGTTGTTCATCTGTTAGTTGACCAAAAGTCAGGTCAACAAATTTTTTTTACTAATTTTTAAAGTGTAAAAGGGTCACATAGATGATCTTCAAGATGTAGTTGCAAAGTATAAATAGTCGGATAAATTTTCGATAAGTTAAAAGAAAAAGTTCTCCACATAGCCTCAGGTGGAGATATCCATCTAGTATAATGGTAAGCAAAAATTCCGTCCATCTCCTTATTTGGGTTGTTTTTGTCAATAGAGAAATTAATATGATCATATCCTTTATACAGATATTTGTATAAATATTTTACTACTTTAATAGAAGAGCATACTTCAACATTTATATGACAATCAAATTTTGCGCTCAAATAAGGATTATATGGTATGACCAATTGATTGCCTAATATTTGACCTCTAATTTTAATAGAAATGTCATCATTACGATGCTTATATAATGGATATGGGTTATCACCAAATATAGTATTTGTAGAGTAGTCTTTATGATTTTTGTTTTTACAACAGTTAGATACTAACATACATACATTTTTAGTATTTAACTTTTCACAAGGACCATGCATATTGTGTTTTATAATAACTACATGAAGATGTGGGTATATATTTTTATCTGGAATTTGGCATGACACTATCCTATCAACTTGATCAGTATAAGAAATTTTATGAGAAGCATCAAAAATTAATAATAAATGTGCATGTGGGAGCCCTCTTTTTTGGAACTCAATCATGTATATATGAGCAACAATATAACCAAAAATATGTTCTTTGTATAAATCATTTTTTAACTCTTCTAATTTTGCTTCAAATATACACGTACGACTACATCCGGTCGATTTTAAACTTCATCATTGTGTTTCAATTCTTGTTTAATCTTTGGCCAATTTGGATTACATGTTACAGTTAAAAATATATCTGATTTTTCATAATATTGTACAATAGACATCGAATTTAAATATCTTCGTAACATATCTCTAGGACCACATGTAAATATTTGTGGAAGAATGATTTTTGTAACCTCTTACTTCCCCATCTTGAATACTTATCTATAATACATTGGTAAAATTTTGCACTGATTTGTTTTTGATTGTTACATAAGTAGTCCAATCTAGTTGTCTCAATTTTGATGTACATGTCTACAACATATTGTTGGAGAAGTCTACCAGCATGAAGTGGAACACACTTACCGGGATGCCTAATCTGTAACTTGTACGAATAATATTCATGGCAAGAAACTTGACACCATTTCTTCGTTTCAGTAAGCACTGCAAAAAGATGATGACAAGAAATATCATATTATTATATAACATTTAATATAAAAATAAATTCAGGAACGGAAAAGAGGAAAATGTGTATTAATAAACCTGCTGACTCTTTTCCAATAAGGTCTACTGCAGAATGTACTGTGTTGCTACATACAATATCAGTAGGCAAACTTTGAGTTTGCAATGACGGTTTCCTGTATCTTTGAATACATTCATGCCAATCAGATTTTTCAAATGGAAAAAGTAAAGGGTACTACAATGAATCATAACAACCGTAATAATAATTGACTTTATGTGTATCACCAGAATGACCGTTAATAGTAATACCATGAGTACGAATATTTGTATTTTCATTATCCTCGGTCCATACTACAGCTACTTGAGATGTTGAAAGAGTATTGAAAACTATTTGATCAAGTCCTGGATCACATCTTATTTGTATTTGATGGTCATCCAAATTAACCATATTATTTAAAGATCTAAAAAATTTAGTATATGGATTAACTTTAAGAATTTCCATTAGTGTAATCAAAGTAGATTCAACAATTTTTTTTAAAACTTTTCATACGATTTTCAACTTCACTATCTGTATCGCAAAAGTATAATTGCATATAGGTGTGAATATTGTTTTTTGGAATAAGTTGATTTATATAATAGTACATTTGTCCTTGAACTCTAAATGTATAAATACTTTTGTATGCTTTGAAGGGATCTTTATCGTATTTTACACAAAATGAAGTAAAAGCAAAATGATTGTTATACTCGCGTGAAAGCTTTTTGAAGTCCATACATGTAACTTTGTTAGATGTAAACATATCATATAATTCAATAAGTGAATTAGGTATAAAAAAATTTTACTTTTCCATCGCGACAACAAAATCATTTACTTTCTCTTTACAATTTTTGTGCACCACAATATTGGCAGTCAGAAGATGAAGGTAATACATGTGGAGCAAGTGGTATGTTTGACAAAGCAAAACTTCTTTGTGATTTAGAATGCAACTGAATATTTGATTCTTGATTTAGAATAGAAACTTCAACTTGAGAAAAGCAAAACTTCTTTGTGATTTAGAATGCAACTGAATATTTGATTCCTGATTTAGAATAGGAACTTCAACTTGAGAATCAGCTGCATATGGGAAGACGAAATTGCTTTAATCCGACAACGTAGAATTAGTTATCCTTTTACGACGATCAGTTTGTCGAGTTTGAGTTTGTTTCCTTCTATCTGTCTATCGTCGCATTTGTTGGTGATAGATCGAATCAACATATGGTTCCATTGGAATTGCGACATCATGTGGATTTTGAAAAGGATTGTTTATGTTGACACTATGTTGTTCATTACCAGACATGGTATAATCCATCTTCAGCGAATCTTCAACCTCATCGTAATAGGGAAAGGAAACCATCAACAAGCATGTATGGGAACACTTTTTCAATATGAACTACAATATGTGTTAATAAGAAACGAGGCGTGGGAAGAAAACTTGCCTGATTGTAGGGAGGAACTCGGTCGGAAATCACTAAAACTATTGACCAGATGGAGCACTTAATATAGTGATGATTCATAATGCTAACGCGAGGTAATTGAGCGCCTCAATTTTCAGTATGGAAATCATGTAATATTTCTTTATGATTGTTATGGAAGTAGGGAACTAAATAAGTTCATTAGTACATGTAAATTGAAGACGTAGGAGTTCGGTGGTCAACAATTACGACCACATAGACTTTTGTTTTCAAATGCCTACTGCGTGCCGTTTCACCAATGAATAATAATTATAAATGTGCCCGGTGATAACAACTGAATGGCCAAGAAATACACCACACGTTTTTTCTTTTCCAGATTAACAGTAAACTACGAAGAACACTTCGTGTGTGTGTGTGTGTGTGTGTGTGGGGAACACAAATGCATGCTTTCACCATAGAAACCTTCCACCCCAAATTGATAGAACCCAATAGTCAACAATTGAGGTCCTAAGATGTCCATATATGAATGGTATATTTTGAACAAGTCAGTCAACAAATATATGAGAAATAAATGAAGGATTGATTTTTGTTTTCTTCTTTTGTCCGATAGTGAAACAGTAATCCGTGAGTAGGATTTCCAAATGAATAGTGAACCTGAAAGCCTCTCTTTTAAGAGAGTAGTTATAATGCATTATTGTTCAAGATTTAAGTGGGCCGCAAAAGAAGCCTTAATTAAGTAGTTTTCAAGTTTATTTGGTACCTTTTGATGGAAAGTTTCCAAGATAGCCTATCTATTTGTTGGCACAAAGCCCATTTATATTATAAAGCTACCAGAAGTTCTAGTCGTATAAGTCACCTATGAGGTACAACAAGTGTTTTAGCATGCTATAACATATGACGATGTTTTTTCGTTCACTTTATTCTTACTTTAATCATCATAAAAGCTCGGGAAGATTTACAATAAGGAACCGTACTTGACATGTTTAAATATGCTCGTAAGTGTCAATTAATATATTCATGAAATCATTGTTTGATCGCATACATGTAAGCTTTATAATATGTTCATTGTTTGATCGAATACATGAAAATGGAATTGTAAACATGTAAGCTATGTTTAATAGCACATATTTTTTAGGGAAGTTGGAAAGTTTTTTCCATTTTTCACAAATTGCATTGTTTGATAGCAAAATTTTCTCGGTAAAATTTTTTCTTCTTTCCTCCACCCACGAGCCTGATTTCCTGGAAACGTGGGAAAATGTTTTGCTTTTGTATTTGTGGGAAATGATTTTCCAGCTTCTTCTCTCTCTCTCTCTCTCTCTTTTTTTTTTTTTTTTGGCAATGGAAACAAATTCTAAATACAATAGTAAAATTTTTTATCACTTTTATTGATAATTTTCATGCAAAACAAAGTTAAAAGAATGGTATTTAGTATTATAATTTTTTTTAATTTTTAATTTTTTTTGCAAGTGGAACAAATTCTAGACTCAATGGTAGAAAACATTATGTCTAGAATTTTTTAATTTTTTTTTTTACCATTGTGTCTAGAATTTTTTCCAATTGTAAAAAAAAAAAATAGAAAAATTGGAAAATATTTTCTCACCAGAACATCGAGAATTTATTTTCCTCAAAAATGTGGAAAATTTGAAAAGTTAAAAAATATTTTCCCGGGAAAATTTTGTCAATCAAACACTACAAAAGTTGAAAAATGAAAAATATTTTTCATTGGAACGTATCAAACGGACCCTTAAAGCAGGTGGAAACTCGAGTGTAAGCAGCAAGGATCCAAGGTCGTTTCCCCCAAATTGCAGAAACCCATAGTGATAGCATAGCGCGGTCGTTTCCCCAAATCGCAGAAAAACATTTGATGCGAAAACTTTGTTCGAAGTTCATCTCTCTTCCATCTCGTCAGGTTAAAAGAAGCCGGTGGACATAGCGCGGCTGTTTCCCCCAAGCGTTATGTAAGCATAATCGTTTGAAGATTTCCTTTTTCCTCGATTTCACTGTTGTAGAAAAGTACAATCGTTTGACGATTGTACATTGGTTTGTGGTTGTTGGTTAATGTAGTTAATATCTCGTTTTTTCGTTTGAAGTATGCCAGGGAAGAACTCTGGTGTATGTAATAGTTGTCGTGAAAAGGGTCACTTCTTTGCGGATTGCTTAAAAAAACGGCACTGTCCGTGGTGTAAAATAGGCTTTGGGAAGTGCTTGGATGTCGAGAAGGATACAAAGAACAAGGAGAAACTTTTCAATTGTTGCAGTGCTAACTGCAAATATTGGAAATGTGTCGAAAACGGGGAATCAAGCAGTGGGGAATCGAGCTGGGGATCAAGTAGCTGTACCGTGAATTCAAATAATCATGCGGCGGTCGAAGAAGATGAACACTTGTCCCGCCTGTTACATACTCATTGTCGCGTAACCGAAGACAAAATCATTAAGATTCAATTGGTCGTGACAATACGCAATGCCAACGAAAGTGGGGAAGTGGATAAAAAAGGGAAGGGACCGTCATGATTAGTCTTCATGTTGTCATCAGTTTCGCTCTATGCCATTTGTGATGTGTAGTATATATTTTGTTATGAGTCTTGTTCTTCTAGTATATGTAGTTGCTGTTCAGTTGGGTGAATGTATTGTATGGAGAATGAGTAACTGGTGTTCAGTTGGGTGAATGTATGGTGACTGTAATTAGGTGACTGAAATGTAGGAGAATGTAGTGTAGGCTGAGGATGTTTGTAGTCATAACGTTATGTAATGTCTGTAGTGTAGGTTGAGGATGTCTGGAACTTCAACAATTGCATTTAGTTTGTACTTCCTTGCAAGCTAATACATTTTGAGACTTGACAGATCATTTATTTCAGTTGTTATCCAAACTTCTCTGTAGATCTGAATGATGAATATTTTAGCTACTTCTAACTTTAAATGCTCGCCCTAAAATTGAGATATAAATCCATTTCTACTACTATTAAACCTGAACTCAAAGTTTATGACAAGTAAACCATCAACATTTTCAATTTAGCAAACATGAAGAATCACAAATTAAAGGATTGTGAATGAGATTGACTGTGTTAATTCTCCAGATTCCACATGTATTTGTAGATGCAGTGATCCTGGCTTTGCGGGCTGTCCAAATGGCAGCTTGCGGCTTCAAAGAACCGCTTATACTACGAGTCTTTCCACCTTCTCAGCTACATGTAAACACAACATATCTCACAATTCCTTCATCATCCTTTTGTGAATTTCTTTTTCTAACCAGAAATCCTACTTACGCATAGATTTTGTAAAAAAATATATATTTCCTTTTCATCGTTGAACTTCATACCTACCTCGGGTATAATCACACCGTCTATTCCTACAATTCCATCATCCATGACGTTCGTTTTGTCCAAAATGTTGTCATTTTCGGACTCTAATAGAACAATATCATCCACTTCCTCCGAATTTTCCTTGGCTGTAGTAAATAAACCAATTGCAAAGTTAATTTTCCCACCTTCAGTAAAAAATAAAAATAAAAATCCAATTTCAAGCTTAAATGTTCAGTTCAACATGTTTACTATTTCTCCTAATTCAACTATTCCAGTTTCACAGAAGAAGAAAAGTATGAAAAATGGGTTGAACATTTAAGCTTTCCCCTAATTCAACTAATTTAGTTTCGTAGAACAAGAAAAGCATGAAAAATGGGTTGAACATTTAAGTTTTTTCCTAATTTTAGTTTCACAGAACAAGCTGGTACCAAGAATACCTTTCTCCGCCATCTACTCAAATCAATGAACCGGCGATAGCTTCTTGGCCAACGACTGCTTCTTAGCGGTAAGTTTCAATATTTGGTGTGGTAGAATTCGCGGGCTTCCATTCGTTCCATTCGTGTTTTCATATTCTAGCTCCATTTGGGTTTTGGTATACTAGCGTTTATTGATGACCCGACCAGCTTGTTTTAATTTATTTTTTTAAAAAGCATGCCTTTCCACGTCACCGTATGAACTAACAGGTCAAGCCAAAGAGACAACCAACAAAATCCTATTTCAAAAGTCTATATTGAGTAATTAAGAGTTTTGGAAAATCTTAATGGAATACACTATACTTTTTAAATCTATAAGGATCCGTTTGATTGGTAAGAGTGGAAAGAATTTTCAATTTCATGTAAATTGGAAAATAAAAACTCAAATACCCTATAGGAATACATTTTTCATGAAATTGGCAATATACAAATTTAAAGTGGTTGTACCTTGGAATTCAAATTTCATTTCCACTTTCGTATCAAAAAGCCAAAGTAGAAATTGAATTCCATGAATGTGACATTTTTCATGAAATTTAAAACAATCTAACAGACCCTAAAAGTTTTTAAAAAATGTAGATTGAATATACCACCCTAAATGTTGTGTTTTCTCGGGTAATCATTCTCTTTTATGTTTGAGTTACGTAAATGACCTAGAAAAGTATGTATAAACACTCCTAATACAGTTGTGAATGCTATTAATGGTGATTTACTTTTCTATTTTAGATCAAAATCTAATTCTTTCTTGTTTCTTTTCTGTTACTTAATGTTCAAAGGCTTTAGATACTTACAAGAATTTAGTTTACAATAGTTGGAGATTTTCACCTAATTTTTGGTGAATATTCTTCAAGTTTATACTCTTCCACTTTAGTCCTATGACAACTTTCCATCATTTTCTCTTTCTTCCTAAAAGCATGGACGTGACTTGTGGAGACTCGTAGAAAATAACAATAATCCTTCTAGAATATTACTTTGTTGTAGAGAGTTTCATAGAATTAATCCTAGTAGTTGGATAGGACAAATATGCTCCATCCTTTCTAATGAAGTGTAGCTATATAATGGTATAGGGGCATACTAATACAACATCATATGATAGGTCCAAGTAAAAAGAAAATAGTTATAGTACTTGTGTGAGAACATGTGGAATTTTTACATATTTGTATTTTTCCTCATTTTTTGCCTGAGATATTTTCAAGTGTGTCATCTAGTTCACTTGCAAGTGAGGCTAATCAAATGCTGATTTAACTAAGTCCACAGGGCATGGATTGAAGATCTAAGTGCCACATGGAAAGCTTCAAAATGCGAAGTGATATCATGCCTATATGGTTTAGACCGATGTAATAAGAATCTAGTTTATATGTCCATGAGAACTAGAAAATTGGTAAAAAGGTCAATTCGTGTGTTGATTTGTAATTTCAATTGAATGGCTAAGATAGCAAGATAGTTGAGTGTTATCAAAATTTAGCATGGGACATAACTACATACTCGAAAGTTTGATTGATTGTTCGTGGAAACCTGTTGCTATGTGATGGCTCTTTCTTTTCACTCATCGTGTACTTGTAGTGACATAAATAGTTATTTGCTAAAAGGTTTTGTTAATAAATCAGTCACCTGTTCATGTGAAGTTGTGTGCAACATCTTCACTTCTCCTGCTTGTACTTTAACCCTAACGAGATGACAACCAATTTCAATGTATTTCGTTCTCTTATGAAACACTGGATTACTGGCTACTCCCTCTTAAGATGGAGAATGTATCTTTAACACTCCCATCTTGCACAATAACGATTTGAAGCTTTCCCTAAAGGTTTTGTTAGTAAGTCAGCCACATGTCCATGTGAAGTCGTGTGCAACGTCTTCACTTCTCCTACTTGTACATTATCCCTAACGAGATGACAATCAATTTTAATGTATTTTATTCTCTCATGAAACACTGGATCACTAGCTATATGAATGGTGGATTGATTATCACAAAATAATAATGTTGCTCTGGTGTGTAAGACACTTAAGTCATGTAATACATTCTTCAACCAATTCAATTCACAAACTGCCGCTGCCATAGAAAGATACTCTGCTTCAGATGAGGATCTTGAAACTGTATGTTATTTCTTAGATTTCTAGGATATTAATGAACTTCCCAGATAAATGCAATAGCCAGTGATGGACCTCTTCGTATCTGAACATGTCGCCCAATCTACATCACAGTACTGATAGGAATGTAAAATGCATATTTTTCCCTCCTTATTTTATGCGCTCGTATGTTTATTTTGTGCCAAAATGTACTCATTACGTTCATATTTTGATTTAGGTGGCAATTCTATGGATATTGCGTAATTTGGAAGAAATATGTAATGACCAAAATGAAAGAAAGTGAAAGTTCAAGGACTAAAGTGCAAATATTCCAAACTTGTGTCTAACCTTGTGATGAAGATTCGAGACTGTTAGAGGTCAATTGGATGAAGAAAGGATTCAAAGGGATGAAATATGGCCAAGATATTTTCACAGATCAACTTTCAAGCTGAAAAGTTTTGCATCGGTTTTCAGTCTCATATTGAGACCAATGTTGGACATGTTAAAAGATCGAATCTGAAGATGGTCTCTGAATAAAAGCTTTAGCCCTTTGAGTTAGCTTTACAACGCATCTTGAATCACTTCAATCGGATATCGAAAGAAGAAGTTATGGCCAAAATACTAAAAGCTGTCCGGAGGAAGTTTCGTAAAACTATGCGGCCGCAAGCCTTTAATTCCATGCGGCCGCATAGACCATTCCCGAAAGTTAAAGTGTTGATTTCACTTGTTCCTTGCGGCCGCAAGCCTCTAAACCATGCGGCCGCATGGTTCATTTTCGGGACGAAAATTCTAGTTTCCTAATTTCAATCAAACCCTTATGGAAACAAATCTTTCTACACTTTATAAACCCTAGAATACAACCAGAACGTGGAAAACGCCTCCCAACTCTATTCTTCTCTATTTTTCTCTTATATTCATGAATTGTAACTAAACTTTTACACTTGGTCGAAGGAGATTGAAGCCTCGGAATCACATATTGTGAGATCTAAATGGTTTTTCTTAATTTAATTCATGTTCTTGAGTATTGAATATTCTTCTGCACTTATTTCCATGATTGTTATGTTTAATTGCTAGGAGGCCTACTAGTTTATTATTCGTTGCAATCTATCGCTAAGTTAAATCTCAAATCCGTAATTGTTTGAATCATTTAACTTGTGAAGCACTAGGATTTGATAATTTTCTGCGATAGAGGTTATTAAATTTTAAAAAGAATGTTTAAATAGATTGAATGCAACCGCTGGTGTTTGTATTATCTAGTTCATCGATTTCTCTATTGTTTAAAGCTGTTATTAAATTGAATCTTGAGCGCTGGTCTGGGGTTATTTAATAATTAGGGTTAATTAGAACGCTGGTTTCTAACTAACTAAAATTAAGAAGAAATATGAAAATTATTCCAATGGTGAATATTCAAAATATGAATTGAATTATCCTTGCATCTATGATCAATTGTGGATTTCCGAAGGTGGATATTGACTTTGACCAAGGTTAGTCTTTTGATTATTTTCGTTAATTTAGTTTTCATTGTTATTAATTGCGTTATTTACAATTGTTTACATACAAAAACCCCTCAATCATTGTACGAAGCATAAACTATTGAATTACACACTCTTCGTAGGATCGACCCTTACTTCCACTACTACATTAGTTTTAGAGGTTTAAGGACTATTTTTGGGTGCCTACGACAGCACACCAGTACCATTTAAGATGTAAATCTAGTTTGCTCTTAAAGAACAGACCATATCCAGAAGTTCCCTTCAAGTATCTTAACACATGATGTGCCGCTTCTAGGTGAGGTTATTTTGGTGATTGAAGGAACTGACTAAGAACCTGTATAGCAAATGAAAGATCGAGTCTTATTATTGTTAAGTCTAAGACCGTTCCTACTAGCCTTCTGTGTGTACTTGCATCCACAATTGTTTCCCCTTTATTCTTGCTCAACTTCAAGTTATGTGGTAAAGGACTAGTTGGTTTGGCTCCAATGTACCATGCTTCTTCTAATATTTACAATTCATATTTCCTTTTGCATATAGATATACCTTTTGAAGTTCTTGTCACCTCAATGCCCATAAATATTTCAGAATTCCTAAATCCTTTAACTTGAATTGATCATTCAATTCATTTTTGAATTGCTCAATGTATTACATATCATTTCCACCTATGATGATATCATCCATATAGATGAAGATTACGGTGAATGAGCAGCCGTCATGTTTTGATTGAACCTTTTCCTACATATTTTGATTGAAGGATAGGCACTTGAGATACAATGCTGCAATGATAGTCTAGTAAGTAAGAAGGAGGTCTTTTAGGCTTGCTAAACTTACGGAAAGTTGTGATATGTGGTGAAGTAGAGACTATTGGTGGAGTGAAAGCAGATGAGTTTCCTTCACTAGAGGTACTGGAATTTGAGGAATGATCAGATGAAAAAATAACAGACTCTGAAATTGGAAAAATGTCATCGGGATATGAATTTACCTGTGTTGGAAACAAATGAGGATTTCACTGTAAAGGAACAACATAATTTGACAGAGAATTGAGGAGAGTAGGATGATGGAAAGGAAATATCTTTTCATGGAAATAAACATCTCTGAAATGGAATGTTGTGTTGGTTTGAAAATTGTACAATTTGTATGCTTTCATGCCATAAGGATATCCAAGAAAAATGCAAGGTATGGGTGTTGAATAAAGAATAATCGGCCTTTAATTGTTTGAGATTCTGTGAAAGAATATATGAAGTAAGTTTGGTATTCTGCTGTCTTGAAGCTTGTTTGAGTCCATAAATGGACTTATTCAATTTGCACACTAGTGGCTCTCCATTCTTCCCTTGTTGCTCATAACCTGGGGACATTAACATATACACTTCCTCATCCAATTCACCATGGAGAAAAACATTGTTAATGTCAAGTTGATGAAGATACCATTGTTTTTAAGCTGCAACTCCCAGAAGAGTTTTTATCGTGACCAATTTAGCAACAAGAGAAAAGGTTTCTTCATAGTCAAGACTAGCTTGTTGAATGAATCTTTTGGCTACAAGACGAGCCTTGTTCCTCTCCTATATACCATCTAAGGTAAGCTTGACTTTGAAAACCTACTTACAAGCCACATGTTTCTTAGTGCATGAAGTGTTGTCACAGTCCAGGTGTTGTTAGAAATAAGAGCTTGGTGCTCTAAATCCATGGCTTGGCACCAATCTGGACACTGAAAAGCTTTACCATAAGACTAAAGTTCATATACAGTTGATAGGGCCGGAGTGTATTATCTTTGTGTAGGTGACAACATGCTATAATCCAAGTAATCTGAAATAGGATATTGCTTCCTTGATATAGAACCTTTTCCCACATATTTTGATTGAAGGATAGGTACTTGAGATAAAAGGCTGCAATGATAGTCTAGTAAATAAGAAGGTCTTTTAAGCTTGCTAGACTTACGAAAAGGTATGATATGTGGTGAAGTAGAGACTATTGGTGGAGTGAAAGCATATGAGTTTCCTTCATTGGAGGTACTGGAATTTGTGGAATGATCAAATGAAAAAATAACAGACTCTGAAGTTGGAAAAATGTCACCGTGATATGAATTTACCTGTGTTGGAAATAAAGGAGGATTACAGTGTAAATGAACAACATAATTTGATAGAGAATTGAGGAGAGTAGGATGATGGAAAGGAAATATATTTTCATGGAAATAAACATCTCTGAAATTGAATGTTGTGTTGGTTTGAAGATTGTACAATTTGTATGCTTTCATGCCATAAGGATATCCAAGAAAAATGCAAGGTATGGCCCTTGGATAACACTTTGTTTGTTTTCGTTTTAGATTAGAAGAATAACACAAACAACCAAAGACTCTAAGATGAGTATATGATGGCTTGAACTAATAAAGCATCTCATAGAGAGACTTGTCACCAAGAGCTGAGGTAGGTGTTCTATTGAGAAGATGTGTAGTAGTTAAGATGCAATCCCCTAAAATTGGTGAGGTAAATTGGTTTGAAACTTAATAGCTCTAGCTACATTGAGTATGTGTTGATGCTTCCTTTCAAATCACACCATTTTGTTGTGGTGTTTCTACACAACTAGTTTGATGTATAATTCCTTTTGAGTTATAGAAGTCATTCATGGAAAATTCTAATCCATTATCAGATCTGAGAATTCTCAGATTGCATTAAAAGTGTGTTTGAATCAGATGGCAGAAAGTTTGAATAATATATCCGGTTTAAGATTTTTCTCTCATGAGATGTGTCTGAGTCATTTGACTATAATCATCAGCAATGGTGAGGAGATATTCGGAACCATCTAAACAAGGGACAAAGTAGGGTCTTCAGATATCATAGTAAATGATATCAAACATCTTCGAAGCTTTTGTCTAACCGTGTGGAAAATGTAATCTATGTTGCTTAGCTATAAGACATATAGTGTAATGTAGGTAGATGCTTATTAAATTTAATAGCATGAATAAATTCATGTAAGATTGACAATTTGAAAACAGGAATATGTCTTAAACAGCATTGCCAAATGTCAATGTTAGTGTTGGTATTAACATTTCTCATAGAGCTACGATTAGAATAGCCTGCTTTATTGCATTGAAGACATGAAAAGAAATGATGACCAGCATCAGAAAGATATGCAGAGTTAATACTTGAAGTAACATCAGAAGGTGGTGCGAGTTGAAGATTATTAAGGAAAAGTTGGCCATTGTTTGAATGATCAGTTTGTTGGAAATGATATAGACCATCCTCAAGTTTTCCTACCCCAATCATCCTCCATGTCAAAAGATCCTATATAAAAAAAAATTGTATATGAATATCATAAAGCAACGATTCTTAAGGACCAATTTGTTAGCAGATATCAAATGGAATGTGAAACTTGGTACGACTAGCACATTAGTTAAACACAAAGTGTCAGACAACTTTACTGTTCCAACATGTGTTATGGAAGCAGTGTCACCATTAGGTAACCTCACATATGCCTCAATAATAGCAATTACAATACTTAAATGCCCAATAGAACAAACCATGTGTTTTGAAGCTCCTGTATCGATAATCCATCTATTTTCAGCTGTATTAACATTGGAACTAATACGATTACCTAAGAAAGCAAACACATCAGGCATTGAAGGTGAAGGGGATGTCATCTCTTGAGTTTGTTGATTACAGACTGATAATTGTGTTTGCAACTTTGGCATCAACATAGCTAGTATCTGTTGGCATTGATCAGGAGTAATGGTAAGATTTGAAACAGAGCTCATCACATCTGACTTGCTACCATGAGAGATCTGTCTAACTGAATTAGAAACCGGTGTTTTCCCTTTAGCAAGTCTATGACCAGGAGAATAACCTATTAGCTTGTAACATTTTTCTTTGATATGTCCAAGCATTCCACAATAACTACATATAGGTCTTTCCTTCTTCTGAGGTTGGTTATGCGAAGCTGGTCTTTGATTGCTAAAAGATTCGTGCATCATTTTGCTTGCAAAAGCTTCTACATCAAAACTTTGTTGCTTATTAGCAACAACTTCCTTCTACCTCTCATCTTTTAGTATTAGTGGAAACACTTTATTAAGTGAAGACAATTGATCCATCAACAAGATCTGACTTCTAACACTAAAAAATTGATCATTGAGATCCATGAGAAATTGCATAATCTAATCATCATGCTTATAATCAGTGCTACTGACATTTGGTTAATAGTTGTATAACTCATCCCAAAGTCCTTTGAATCAATTGAAGTAAGAGCTGACTCGACCATTTTCTTGTGGAATCGAAGCAATGTGCTTCTTTAATTCATAAATGCGAGGGCCATTACCCTAGCTGTAACTATCTCTAAGCTATGTCCAAATCTCTCTTGCAGAATCCTTGTGCATCACACTTGGATAAAGTTCATTTATGATGGAATTAATGATCCAAGATGAAACCACATGATTGCACTTCCTCCAAGCACTTTAAATGAGACTGTCCTGATGCGATTTTTCATTTGATCCATCAATAAATCGTTTTTAACACTTAGAGCCATGACAACCCACGACTCCACGTCGTATAATTGTCATCAGTGAGTACAATGGAGATAAGTTGCATCCCTGTGTTATCACCATAGTGTAGGTAATACAGACTATTCAGATATGTTATTAGCCGATTAATAAGAGAATTGACATCTCCTACAATCACGTCTTCAGCAGAAGACTCGTTGGATAAATTGAGATGATCAGATTGATTTTGAGTATGTGCTTGAACAGAATAATCAACCACCATTGCAAGGAAGTTTCAATGCTCTAATACCATGATAAGTTGAAGGGAAATCTAGAGAGGAAAAGAAGATGAAAGAGGCTAGAAATTCTGTTACTTCAAAAATATCAGTGAAGTTTACCAGCTCAATGTATATATACACGACAATACTACCATCAATCCTAACTGAATGAAAAAAATACACAATTACATAAATAACCTCTGTTTATCATAAAGAATTGCAGGCCGGATCTGAGGGATAGTACTACGATGGATTCTAATAGTGATAATAGCCCAATATTATTGGTAGAAAAGTGATGAAGGATTTCGTAGTAGTAGTAAACTTTATCTCTACACTATTTACTCATGGTAATCAAAAATCTCAATAGGATTATAATAGAACCCCATAGGCTCGTAATATATGATATGATGATATTGGAGAATATGATAAATCACATGACCGCAATATATGAGAAGCAGATACTGATGATGTTGTATATGTTGATTCAAATGTAGAACATATAGTTGAGACTCCTCCATATATTTACAGCTTCAACAGCTCTCAACGATAGATCTTCTAAACTATATCTAGAAGTGTAATCATATCCAACAATAACTTGATTTATTTCCACAAGAGTAACCATCTAATATAGTCTCTTGATGACATCATTTTTTCTCCATGTGATTTAGAAAGAGAGATGCTACACAAACAGGGTAAATGTCAGGGATTTTAACACACATACACCTGGCAGTTTTTTTATTAACATTTAAAAGAAATTTAAACAAAAAACTACCAATCAAAAATTACCAAATCAATACTTGGAACTTCAGCATGTCGTTGAGCCTGTTTGTCCAGCTTGTTCCATTTAGAAAATAGAAAAACGGGAAAATACGAATAATAATTCAATGAGTAACATATAGTATCTTATGTGTAAGATGAATATGCACAAGTGTGAGCTCTTTCGACTTTTTAATTTCTACCATGAACGTTCAAGAAGGTGTAGATTATCAACTCAATTGACCATTGTTAATGTTTCAAAACATCACAAGCTATTGTGTTATTCTATAGCTCGTCTTAGGATCACAAAGTTGTCTATGACATAATACAATACAACACGACAGATTCAGGATGAGAGGTGAGAATCAGCATAACCGAATTGCCACATAAATTGCAAACAATCATTTCTTCTTGTTAGCATTTTTCGTAATTATAAACAATAAGATGAAACTTGTCTAGCCATAACAATCAAATTTGAAATGACTTCTGCATAATATAATCTAGAATTTGAGATGATTTGGAAATTAAAGACATTAATCCGTGCACTGAAGAAAAATCACAATCTCTCTTATAAACAAGAAATGTATATCTCTTTTGTTAAGGGATATATCTCACATCGAATAAAAATGAAACATATGTCAAATTATAATAGTTTGGATTACTTATCGTATTAAGGTTGACATTTTAAGTTAAAACCCCAAGATCAAAGATCATTAAACTCTAACGAGTAATTTGATTTGATTAAGACTCCAAAAAATGAACACCCAAATTCCAAGACTGATTTGCTCAAACGAGCCACCATCTTGTTGGGACATCTTAAGGGATAAACTCCATATTGAATAAAAATGAAAATATAGACTAATTTATAAGAGTTTGGATTATTCTTCTTAATAAAATCGACATTTTAATATGGAACCCCAAATTTTTACATTTTTATTTCTTATTTACGTGTATTATTCCCATTAAAAAAAGTATAATATAGGAGTTCGTTGGGTATCTTCTGAAATCATGTAACGACAATATCTCACAAACTATCTTTTAGTAATTGAATGGTCACTTACCTTAATAGAAACATATGACGTGTTAAATAAAAGTAATTTTTAGATTGGATCAAAACTTGTGATTTGATTAGGCGTCGTTGTTTTAAAATTGTCACAGCAATCACTTTCTGTAGTTTACTCTATACAACTTGGTTGAGGCAAGACTTGTAACAGATATCAATCGCCTTAAAGATATACTGCAACAAAAACATGCTACATAGCATAGCATAATCACTTAATAAGAAGTATGTGGAAGAAGCGATAGCGAAGTGGAGTGATGACCTTGCAATATCATTTGCTTAGCTGGTTGTCACGTAGACAAGGACATAAGAGGATTGTTTCGTGGAGTGCTATGGTGCATCAGGATCTAAAACAAAGGAATTCTTGTTGTGCAAATGAAGTCAGTTGTACAAGATTATTGAATCATTAAGATGTAGCTATTTCTCATCACAAACCACATTACTAAATCAAAGTTGATTCTGTATTGAATTAAATTTAAATTTTCCATTGTTCATGTCTATTTAATTCCCAATCATTTTTATGAAACCTTTTCAAAGCAATTTTGTATTTAGTGGAAATGCTAGTAAATATACTAGATTTTATCAAACTCAGCTACATATCTAGCAATGGTCTGTGTTATGCCTCGTCACCAAGGCTCATATTGGAGGCCACATGAAGACATTGAGTCAAATATGATAAAGTCAACAAAGACCTAATGATTAAGATAAAAACGTCAAAGAAGGAGTTGATGTTCTTTACTCTGAAACTCCTTTTCGCCGAAGCCTTCTCCGTGGCCAAAGTCCTTACTCCATTCGAATCCCCTTTGGCCGAAGCCTTTGCTATCTTTTAAAGGATGTGCATGAAATATTTTTGAATGATTGATGTAACTTTAAAGATGATGAATGTCAGGATTTCCAGATTATGGTATAGGGTGACTGACTCGTTGAGTGATGTGAATCTTCGGCTTAGGAGATGAGGCCACATAGTTCGTATCCAACGATTACCACATCGGCCATGAGTCTATAAGTAAGCAACTTTTGTAATATTTGAATATAATGCAATTCTATACACATAAAAATACATTCAGTTTCCTTCTGTTCTTATCCCATATTATTTGCTTGAAGTTTAGTCTGTTATTAATTTGTTCGAGTTGTTTGTAATTGTTTGTTTTTATACAATCATCTTTGATCACATTGCCGGTGCTTGAATGTTTTTATCTTGTGTTGTAGAGCATCTTCCACGTTCATAAACACCATTTTTCTCATTCGGATCTCCGCTCAAAACGTGCTGGAATCTGGTTGTGTGATTTGAGTAAACCCCGCATCTGTGTCTACGCAACCATTGCGGAAAACAAGGTCGATGATTGGTACCGTCTATTGGAATATCGCACATTTAAACCACAAAAGACCCGTGGAAAAAGTTGGTAAGAAGATACATTTTTGGGAAGTTTCTTGCCTTTGAAGAAAATAAGTTGTTCTTGAAGAATGAACCACCAAATATCCCAAGAAGGATTGCTTATTGGATTTTAGTGTATTCTTTGAAAAAAGGAATATTATTCATAGTAAAAAAATCCAAGTTGAAATTAAAGAAAACGTTACCATGGGTTCCCGACAATGAAGAGTTAACGTCTTAGAGAGATAGGGAACATCCTGAAGAAGTGGAACCTTTACCATGTTCTAGGGACCTTCCATCAATTCCATCGGCACATCGACTAGGTGGATCAAGAGGTAGGTTTATAATATTTATCGGCTTACCAGGAAAGTGGTCACAATGGCCGCAAACATGAGGGATATTACCCAGCAGAATATTTCCATGCAAGAGCTGCTTAGCAGTATCCAACATCGGGAAAGTTATCCAATCCCCCAAAGTGATTATCACCCAAAACTATTGAACCGTTAGATGAGATCCAGACCACCAATCATTCATTCAAGATTCATATGAGCCATTCATCATGTCTGTTGCTTCGTCTTCTATGGTCCAGATTAGAGCGTCCGACTCACGCGTGCAACTGCTTCTCTCTCCCATAGAACACGCTTATATTAGGGTTGTAAATAAAAACCGCCAAACCGAAAAATCGAACCGAAACAGCATTTTAGAAACCGTTGGTTTGGTGCCACGTGGACCCATCAACGAAATGGTTTTGAACCAAACCAAATCGGTCAAAAATGGTTTTGTTTAGATTTGAGAATTTTAATTGCGGTTTAAAACCAAACCGGACCGGCAAAAAAATATATAAAAATAAAAAAATAAAAATAATGAATTTATTTTTAAAATTCATCCAAATATTTAAAATTCAATAGTTTTGTCATTTATGTATATTTTTGTCAATTTATAATTTTCTATTACATATATATATTATTATTACCAAATAATTTTAATTTATATCTAATAATCTCAAAACTAATCTAATCTATCAAAAACCCTTTTCTACAGTTGCTTTTGAGTCTGCATTCTCAACTGGAGGTCGAATACTTGATTTCTTTAGGGGTTTATTAGGTGCAAGAATGGTTGAGGCTTGTATATATGAAAAGAATTGGTTGCAAGTTAAGAATGAATTTATAGTTATGTGCCAATATTTAGATGAAGTGGAAGCATTTGATGATTCAATGAAAGTTGTGTCAGGTGGTTTATATTTTCTATTACCGTATTTTTAAAGATTCTCTTATCTATCTAGTATCCAATACTATGATGATGTAACGAATGCATTTGTTTGACAATGGAGACTATGAATCCCGAGTGACAACAATTGATATTTAAGTATATGTGAGAAACTGAATTCGTAACAATATACAACGGTAAACTTGTGTAATTGTTATGTTTAGATATTATAAACAATTGATTTATTATTATGGTTGGTTATTCTCTCTGTTTAATCAGTAGTTTTGTGTTTCAGATATGATGATCACGAGGTCATGTAGAACATCATTATATTTTTTGGACTTTATATGTAATTTAGTAAACTTGTATTATAACGTTATCGTAAAGTCTTAGCCTAAAATGTCAAACAAAAAACTATATTTTAGTTTATTGTGATTTCACTTTGATTTAGTTGGTATTTAAACTTGTAGTAGATATATTTAGTTTGTTTTAGATTTATTGGTAGTAAGATATAAATATATATTGAATTCAATGAATTAATATTATAAAAGTAGACAGACAAAAAAATATACGGCGAAACCGGCGGTTTAAAACCGGACCAAACCGTTAGGTTTAGGTTTGAGTTTTTTTTCAAATCGTTCAAAATGGTTTGGTTTAGGTTTGAGTTTTTCTCAAACTGGTCTAAACGGTTTGGTTTGAAAAATTGTCAAAAACCGGTAAAACCAGACCGCTTACACCCCTAGCTTATATCACTTATCATTTCTCATAAAATAGGCGATGGTTGTGTATATGGAAAGTTGAACCATTTCAATTGTCTTTTCTTGAAAACGTATAAGACAACAAATTATTTGGGCACAATAATTAATGACAGCTCACGTTCCTAACCGTTTAAAAAAAGACCCCTCTTCAGAATTAATGTACTACATCTTCAGAAAAATAGACGAGATACGCTACCTCGGCCTCCACATGGATATTTTCGATAAGGCGTCAGATATACAAAACCAATATCCTCAGATAAAAGGACCTCAGCTAGTGCTCCCCAACCTTTTCCAAAGAATCAGAAACTTCAAAGTACGTAATTTCAGATAACACCTTCGATAAATACCTTGAGCTACTTATAATAAGCTATACTTTCAAAATCAAATTATGATATAAATATTTATATTTAGACTTGGGAAACTATTTGTGGTTAAAAATAGCAACTCCAACAATTCTTTTTGTTTTTTATGCGTGAGTAAAGTCCATGCATTCATAAATAATCATGTATAGACTTGGGGGACTATTGTTACGTCTCGCCACCAAGGTTCATAGTAGAGGCCACGCTATACTCCACGTGGAGACATTGAGTCAGATTCACAATGTAATCCACGTGGAGACATTAAGTCAGATTCGACTAAATCAACAAAGATCCAAGTGGTCAAGATGAAGAAGTCAAAGAAGGAGCTAATGCTCTTTGCGTTGAACCTCCCTTTGGCCGAATCCCTCTGTGGTCGAAGTCCTTACTCCATCCGAAAATCCTTGGCCGAAGCCCTTGCTATATTTTAGAGGATCTTTAGGCAATCTTTTTGAATGATTGATGTAACATTAGTGATTATGAATGTCAGGATTGTCAATGGTGTGCTGTCGTAGGCGACCAAAAATAAAACTTGTACTCCTAAAAAATATATGAAGCGGTGCGAGTAAAGGTCATTCCCATGAAGAATGACTAGCCTAATTTTATACTACGTGAACAAGGATGGGGGTATTTATAAAACGAAAACACTTTAAAAAAACTAAGAGACAATTCAAATTAAATGATCGAAATCAATCAAAAGAACAAACACTGGTCTAAGTTAAAATCCACAATTAGAAATATACAACTGATCATTGATGCAAGTATCTATCAATTCACACTTTTAATATTAACCGTTGAAACTATTTTTCTTCTCTCTCCTTAGTCGTAATTAATTAGAAAACAATCTAATTAACCCTAACTACTAAACAACCCAAGTCAAGCGCTAAAGATTTAATCTAGTAGCAGCCTTAAGAATTAGAGAGATCGATGAAGCTAAAACACTACAGACACAAGTGGTTGCATTTAATTTAATCGAAAGTTATTCCTAAGTTCTAATAATTTCTGACGCATTGAATCATTAAATCTTAGTTTTTGTTTTACAAATTTAAGGAGTCAAACAATTACGGATTTGATATCTAACATAGCAGTAGATTGCAACAATTAATAAACTAATAGGCCCCCAAATAATTAAACGAGACAATCATGAAAATAAGCATAGAAGAAAATCCGATAATCAAAGCATAAATTGAAATATAATAAAAAATTAGATCTCAAAGTTTTATTCATTCCGAGGCTTCCGTTTCCTTAGACCAAGTATCAAAATTTAGCTACGCAGGGCCATGGATGAAAAACTAAGGAGAAAATAGAAAAGAGGGGGGAGGGGGTGAGAGGCGTATCTGAAGTCCCTTAGAAACCTACCAAATCTCCTCAAAATATTCTAAATATTATCCTAATATAAGAATATCTAAATCTGACTGATTAAGGGAAATTTTTTAAAAATGAAATAAAACCAAATCCTAATATTACTAGGAAAGTGGTGTCTTTCGTTGGAATTTTCGTACACCAAATCTCCAAGCTTCCAAAAACAAACCGCGTCAAATCAGTGCATTAGAATTGCGGCTAAGAAACATTCTAGTACAAGTACACGCCCGATTTCGACCTTGATGCAGCAAGTATCTAATGTGATCCAGGACGCCGTTGCAAAGGAGACAAGCCCGAGGAAATATTCATTGATCGTTGAAGAAGGACCGATGACTCAAGCTAGAGCAAAGCACGTGAAAGAGGCAATGACATTGTTGGTTCAAGCTACAATCGACGATAAGGCGTTCGAAATGAAGAATGGAGCAAGTTCCATGTTTGGGTCGATGTCGAAACCGGAGTGGAAGAGCTTCATACAAGCGGACGAAGGTGGAGGCAAAGGCTTGCACTATGCGACCGTATAGTGCAAGGCACCATACGGTCGCATGGTGCCTACTTGTGATAGAATCCTATTATATCACGACTTTTACTAGTTTTGACAAGTTAATTCCGATTTTCCCTTTAATTCTAGGGTTAGTATAAATACTTTACTTCATTCATTGTAAACATGAACCATTATTATTATTGAATTAATTGTGAGGCTTTATTGCTTTCAAACCTTTCGTTCTTCATTGAACAATCTCGAAGTCATCAAGAATCGGTGTTCTTGTGGCGTTCAACATCCGGGCTAGATTCATCAGGTGTGTGATCAAGAGGTCTTCATATCGTCGGCGATTATGTTGGTTGCTTAGTTCACAATTCTTGGGTCGAACCCAAAACCTCGATCTATTGACTTTCTTAGGTTGGTTCTAATCTCGTTGTTGGGTTGCGTAGCTACTATTGATACGTGGTTCTCATCAGTTGGTATCAGAGCAAGGCTCCAATAATCAAGGTTATATCTTTTCTTATTTTTGAGTCTTTTTTTCTTAGTTCTTCCCAGTCTTCGAGTTAGTCCGTATTTTTCTTGAGTCTTAATCCAAAAAATTACAAAAATTGTTTTCCGGGTTATTTACAAGTCCAAATTCAATTCCGTTTGTTTTACTGGATTTATAATCACAATCCTGAGTTAAAAAAAGTTATTGTTCATCTGTACAATTAAAAAAATTATTACCGAGATATTTTCAGCAATCCAATTTCAATTCTTGACTAAAAAAAGAGTATGTCAAATTCCATTCAAGAACCACTTTCTTGAATTAAAATTTAGTTTCTTCACTTCTACTTGTCCAGTCCTTTTGTTGTCCTTTTATTCCATAAATTTCTTGAGTCACACATCGCTCATAACCGGGTTTGAATTCTTCGAGGATAAGATTTGGTCGAGTTTGATTTTGACTTTGAAGCATTTGGGTGAAAGCATCGAGTGAAAGAAGGTAGAGTGGTGAGATTAATAGAGGGAAAAAGCCATATTGAGTGAGACACGAGTGAAACAGGTGAAGCATATAAATATTCTAGAATTAGGATGTCTATCAAAGACGGGTCTACTTCATGCGGGAATCAAGATCAAGTTGGGATGACGAATGACATGTATCTGCGGTTTGAAAGATTGATTGGTGACTTATGGGACGGGATGGCACAATAGGCTGCAGAAATTGCTGACTTACGTAGGGATCGCTCATGAGGAATTCCTAATGCAAGGAAGCAAGGTAGGCATGAGCGTAGGATGAATTTTGAGGATGAATGGAAGCGGGAAGTGGAACAGATGAAGATGCACTTGTGGATGTTGATTTGGAAACAATAAGGGGTAGAGTAGATAGGTATGAAAGAAGGGACAAGGATCGTGATGAGGATGATGGAAATATGGGCAACATCAAAATGACAATTCCAACATTCAAGGGCGGAAGTGATCCAGAGGCATATTTGGAGTGGGAAAAGAGGATTGAATTGGTCTTCGATTGCCACAAGTATTCAGAGATAAAGAAGGTAAAAAATGCAGTCCTTGAATTTACTGATTATGCTATTACTTGGTGGGATCAAATAGTTACTTCGAGGAGGAGGAATGGAGAACAACCTGTTAGTACTTGGGGAGAGTTGAAAAATATCATGAGGAAGAGATTTGTGCCTAGTCATTACTATAAGGAGATCCACCAAAGGTTGCAAGGTCTTTATCAAGGGTCTCGGAGTGTAGAAGACTATCACAAGGAGATGGAGATTTTGATGATTAGGGGAATGTTGTGGAAGATGAGGAGGCTACCATGGCTAGGTTTATGAATAGGGAAATAGTTAATGTAGTGGAGTTACAAAATTATGTGGAGATGGCAGAGTTACTACATGTGGTTATGAAGGTGGAGAAACAAGTAAAGAGGAAGTGGACAACTAGGTTTTCATCGGGTTCTTCGAGTTCTAATCCTTCATGGAAACCGAGGTGGGATGGCAAAGGTGATAGGGTTGTTCAAAATGGGAGAGCTGAATTTCTAAAGAATAAAGAGGATAATACTACCAAGGCTCCAATCAAGGCGGGAACCCAACCAACAAGGAATAGATATATCCAATGCTTCAGGTGTTTGGGAACGGGGCACATCGCGTCTCAATGTCAAACAAAAGGACAATGGTGGTACGCAATGGAGAGGTGGTCAGTGAAGGTGAAAGTGATTATGATGACATGCTAGAATTGGAGGAAATTGCCGAAGAAGTAAAGACGGAGTATGCTATGGGAGAGCTATTGGTCGCGAGGCGAGCTCTTAGTGCTCAAATCAAGGCGGATGACTTGGGGCAACAGCGGGAGAACATATTCCACACAAGGTGTCACGTCAACAATACGATATGTAGTGTTATCATTGATGGGGGGTAGTTGTACTAATGTAGCTAGCACCACACTTGTAGAGAAGCTATGACTGACAATGTTAAAACATCCCAAACCCTACGATCGCAATGGTTGAATGATATTGGTGATGTTAAGGTGAATAAGAGAGTCTTGATTAGTTTTTCTATTGGGAGTTATCGAGACGATGTTATGTGTGACGTAGTTCTTATGCAAGCGGGGCATGTATTGTTGGGGAGGCCATGACAATATGATAGAAAGGTGATACATGATGTGTACAAAAATAGGTACAGCTTTAGGAAGGATGGGAAGGCAATTAGTCTTGTACCATTGACACCACAACAAGTGTTTGAAGACTAGATTAAGTTAAAAGGTGAGGAGAGAAGAGTGAAAGAAAGGGAATGTAAGAGAGAAAATTGTGAGGTGGCTTGTGGAGAGGAAAAGAGAGTAGAGCCACATGAGGGGAAAAACAATGAGGTTAAGAGAAAAGAAAGAGCGATTGAGAGAAAAGAAAGAGAGAAGAGGGGAAAAGAAAAAGAGAGGAGAGAAAAAACGAGAGAAATTTTTTTTGCAAAAGGAAGTGAGTTGAAGAGAGCTATAGTTGATAGGCAACCAATAATTCTTTTGGTATACAAAGAATCACTCCTCAATCATGAGGAGCCTAACACATCCCTCCCTAGTTTGACTACTTCTTTGTTGCGAAAATTTCAAGATGTTTTCCCGGAGGATGTGCCTAGTGGGTTACCACCCATTCGAGGCATCGAATACCAAATTGATTTTGTACCTGGAGCTGTTATTCCAAACCGACCAGCATATTGTAGTAATCCCGAATAGACTAAGGAGCTGCAAAGGCAAGTGGAAGAATTGTTGAGCAATGGTTATGTGCGGAAAAGCACGAGTCCATGTGTCGTGCCGGTGTTACTTGTGCCAAAGAAAGATGGAACCCGGAGGATGTGTGTGGATTGCAGAGCCATCAACAACATTACGGTAAAGTATCAATATTATATCCCTAGGTTAGATGACATATTAGATGAACTACATGGTGCATGCATATTTTCTAAAATTGATCTTAAAAGTGGATATCATCAAATTAGGATGCGAGAAGGGGATGAATGGAAAACTGGTTTTAAAACCAAATATGGATTGTATGAATGGTTGGTCATGCCATTTGGTCTTACTAATGCACCTAGCACTTTCATGCGTTTAATGAATCATGTTTTGCGTGCTTTCATAGGTAAATCCGTGGTGGTATACTTCGATGATATCTTGATTTATAGCAAGGACTTGGATGAGCATGTAGAGCATTTGAAGTGTGTGCTGCTTGTGGTCTTAAGACAAGAGAAACTTTATGCTAATTTCAAAAAGTGTTCATTTTGCATGGAAAATGTTGTCTTTCTTGGATAAGTTGTTAGTGCTAAGGGGATAGAAGTTGATGAAAATAAAATCAAAGCTATTAAAGAATGGCCAACACCTAGGAGCATAACTGAGGTTAGTAGTTTCCATGGCTTGACTAGTTTTTAAAGGTGATTTGTTAAGGACTTTATCACACCTGCCACACCACTCACAGAAGTCGTTAAAAAGAGTGTAGGATTTAAATGAGGGGTAGAACAAGAACTTGCATTTAAGGCTATTAAGGAAAGGTTATGTAAAGCACTTATTTTAGCACTACCTAACTTTGATAAAGCTTTTGAAGTTGAATGTGATGCATCGGGAATAGGTATTGGTACTGTTTTGATGTAGGATGGAAGGCCAATTGCATATTTCAGTGAGAAGCTAAGCGGGGTAGCACTCAACTATCCTACATATGACAAGGAGTTGTATGCACTTGTTAGAGCTTTGGAGACTTGGCAACATTAGCCATGGCCGAAAGAGTTCGTGATCCATTCTGACCATGAATCTTTGAAGCATCTACGGGGTCAAGTGAAGCTAAACAGGAGACATGCACGCTGGATGGAATTCATTGAAACATTCCCATATGTCATTCGGTACAAACAAGGTAAAGAGAATGTAGTAGCAGATGCGTTGTCGTGAAGGTATGTGCTTCTTACTTCTTAAAGTGCGAAATTGCTTGGATTTGAATATGTGAAGGATATGTATACGAATGATGATGACTTTTCTGAAATATATAGTTCATGTAGTAAGGGGGCTGTTGATAAATTCTTTAGGCATGATGGCTATTTATTTCAAGAAAATAGATTGTGTGTTCCAAAATGTTCTATGAAGGAGTTGTTGGTCCGAGAGTCACATAGTGGGGATTTGATGGGTCATTTTGGGATCAAGAAGACATTAGAAATGTTGGGAGAACATTTTTATTGGCTTAAGATGAAAAGTGATGTAGAGAGAATGTGTAGTCGATGCATAACATATAAACATGCTAAGTCTAAGGTTTTAGCACAAGGACTTTATACACCTCTACCTGTGCCTAGTGAACCTTTGGTTGATATTTCTATGGATTTTGTTTTGGGTTTACCTAGGACTAAGAAAGGACGGAATTCAATTTTTGTGGTTGTAGATAGATTTAGTAAAATGGTACACTTCATTCTTTGCCATAAGACTGATGATGCTACAAACATTGCAGATTTGTTCTTTAAGGAGATAGTACATTTGCATGGGATTCCTAGGAGTATTGTATCAGATAGGGATGTTAAATTCATTAGTCACTTTTGGAGAGTTTTGTGGAATAAGCTAGGAACTAAGTTGTTATTTTCTACTACTTGTCACCCATAGACTGATAGACAGATCGAAGTAGTTAATAGGACTATGATTCAATTGCTACATACTGTGATTAATAAGAATTTGAAGAGTTGGAAAGAGTGTTTACCTTTCATTGAGTTTGCATATAATAGGGATGTTCATTCTACTACTGCATTTTCTCCATTTGAAATGGTTTATGGTTTTAATCCACTAACACCATTGGATTTGATTCATTTGTCTGTTAATGAGCGTGGTAGTTTAGATGGGAAAAAGAAGGCGAAGATGGTAAAGGCATTGCGTGAGAAGGTCAAGTTTCAAATTGAGCAGAGGAACAAGCACTATGCTATACAAGCCAACAAAGGGCGGAGAAGCGTTACATTTGAACCCGGAGATTGGATTTGGTTACATTTACAGGAAAGAACGTTTCCTAGAACAACGGAAGTCCAAGTTGCAACCACGTGGGGATGGACATTTTCAAGTATTTGAACGGATCAATGACAATGCTTACAAGCTAGATCTTCCTGATGAGTATAATGTTTCAACTACTTTCAATGTGTCTGACCTCTCTCTGTTTGATGCAGGTACATATTCGAGGACGAATCATTTTTAAGACGAAGGGGATGATGTGATCTAGGATGCCGTTGCAAAGGAAAAAAGCCTGAGGCATTGTTAGTTCAAGCTACGGTCGACGATAGGGCGTTCGTAATGAAGAATAGAGCAAGTTTCATGTTCGGGTCGATATTGGAACTGGAGTGGAAGAGCTCGATACAAGCGAACGAAGGCGAGGGCAAAGGCTTGCACTATGCGACCGCATAGTGCAAGGCACCATGCGGTCGCATGGTGCCTACCCGAGACCAAAGGGTCTCAAATGCTGAGACCTATACGACCGCATGTGGCCGCATAGGGTTATATTTTGCTAAGGATTTCCTTTTCGCGTTTATTTCCATATTGTGATAGAATCCTATTATATCACGACTTTTACTAGTTGGCAAGTTAATTCCGGTTTTCCCTTTAATTCTAGAGTTAGTATAAATACTTTACTTCATTCATTGTAAACATGAACCATTATTGTTATTGAATTAATTGTGAGGTTTTATTACTTTCAAACATTTTGTTCGTCATTGAACAATCTCGAACTCATCAAGAATCGGTGTTCTTGTGGCGTTCAACATCCGGGCTAGATTCATCATGTGTGTGATCAAGAGGTCCTCATATCGTCGGCAATTGTGTTGGTTGCTTGGTTCACAATTCTTGGGTTGAACCCAAAACCTCGATCTATTGGCTTTCTTGGGTTGGTTCTAATCTCGTTGTTGGGTTACGTAGCTACTATTGTTACGTGGTTCTCATCAGTATCTCTCAAAACTCAAAGCACGAAAGTTGTAGAACTTTTTCTTGGCGTTCTATAGCATCTTGAATCATCTCAATCGAAGCTCAGATGAGAGAGTTATGCCTAGTTTACAAAGAGATGTTGAAACTGTCCAGAATCATCCAATTAACTTCGTTTTGCACTTAACGCCTCCATTTGCATCCTAAATCAACATATAAGAATAATTAGTACATTTAGGCACCAAATAACTATAAAGTCCTAAGCATTAAGGGAGAAAAAATACGACATTTTACATTCTCATCAGTCAACATAAAGTATAGGGTGACTGACATGTTGTCAATTTAATACATGCATAGCAGGCTGAGTGATGCGAGGCTTTGGCCTAAGAGATGAGGTCACGTGATTCTTATCCAATGATTATCACGTCAATCAAAGTCCATAAATAAGCAACTATTATAACATTTGAACCTAATGCAATTCTATAGACTTAAAAACACATTCAGTTTCATGTAGTTCTTATCCCAGATTATTTGCTTATAGTTTAGTTTGTTATTAATTTGTTCGAGTTGTTTGTGATTTTTTGTTTTATGCAATCATCTTTTATTGTCGGTATTTGAACATTTTTGTCTCGCGTTGTAAAATATCTCTCACTTCCATAAACGCTACCCTTCTCCATCTGAATGTTCGATCAAAACATGGTGAAATTTGCTTGTTTAGACGCGAGTGGCTCAATATCTGTTGTCCATGTAACCATTATGAAAAATCAAGTCAATAGCCCGTGTGAATAAAATATGTAAAAATCATCAAATTATATGATATTGGGCGTCCACTGTAAAATTTTGAGGTAAGGCCAAAATGGCTCCATCGTGTACCATTCACCTTTCAATATAATCCCTACTATATTAAAAGAGCGAATCCGCCGGTTACTATTCATTTGTGAAGTATTTTGTATTCCCATTTTATCCTCCACCAATTCATGTGTTTTTTCCATTTTATCCCTACCCGTTAGTTACTATTCATTTGTGAAGTATTTTCCTTCCCCATTTTATCCTCCATGATTTACTGTTTATATTTGTAAAGCCACTGACATCCACGCGTCTCTTCAAAACAAAAGGGTAGCATGGACTTTTTCATTTCCTATAATTGTGGACTGTGCTGAAGAAAAGAAAAAAAAAAGTCATTTAATTATCAAACAAAAAATATCTCAAACCGACATAGTAATATATAAAAAAAAAAACAAAAACCTACAAACCGTTGATATTTTATCCTAATTTTCTTCTTCCACCATTTGTTCGGACAAATTATAAAGTTAGAAATTTGTTAAAAAATACGTAGTGATTATTAATTACTAAGAAAAAAATTATATTTTGATATTTTATTAAGGTAGAAAAAAAAATATTCATTTTCAAGTTGTAAATGTAAATTTTAAAAAAAAAAACAAAAAAATATAGCGAAACCGGCGTTTAAAAAAAAAGGAACACCTCTGCGAGCGGAGGTGTTTTTTTTTTCTCTTACTTGCATACATACATAGTCGTGACTTTTTTTTCCTTTTTTTTTAAATAATTCTACTTATCTACATTTCATACAATCTATAAATACAATTTCATTTAAAAATATTAAAAAATATTCAATTCCACACATACATGAAAAATCAAGATTCCTTTCGGGGGCGTTGCCCCCGAACTCTCACGAGGGGCTCTGCCCCCTCGACCCCCGTGACCTGACCGGGCAGGTCAATCCCCACCGGGGGCGTTGCCCCCGAACCCCTACGAGGGGACTTGTCGGGGGCGTTGCCCCCCAACCCCCACGAGAGGGCGTTGCCCACTCGAGATTGCAAGGATTTTTACATTTCTGTTGAACTCAAGAATTTAGTTCAAATAAAAAATAGGGCGTCTGCGTTGTTAGAGTTGGTACTGCGAGGATTTTCATATCTGTGTCGAAAATAGATCTTCTGCGAGTTGGTAGAAAATAGTGAGATAAATTATATTTGTTCGTGTAACATCCTAAGGTATGTGTATTTCTTCACTTATTTTCTTTAAATAATACCAATTTTTTAATAGGGACGACCCCTATTTCTTGTATTTTTTCTAAATAATATTTGGTTAGGTATATAATTTTGTCGTTTTGATTATGTATTATTTATTCAATACCTCACACACCAGTCATGGTTCTTTATTTTTCTTTTTTCTATTGTAAAGATTTCATAATTTAGTCTTTAATAATTATGGCTCAATTAAGTTCATTTCCTAATTTCATCTATTATATATATACGCTAATATAACCTCCAATAATATGACAGCCCATGCATTGCATGGGCCAAAACTAGTAAAAGGATAAGAGTCAATGTGTCACGTAGTGAGAATGCTTAACTCCCCATTCGGCACGGCAAGCACGCTAACAACTAGGCCTCTCACCATTGGTGCACTAATGATATATGATCATATGCAGGTATTCTCCCTTATATCCTACTCATAGCATGCGTGTATGCCAGTTGTTCGGGCTTGCCGACCACAGAATAAGGTGAGGGCAGTCTTGAGGCGTTGAATCTCGAGAGCCAAACCTGCAATCCGTGAAAGTTGGTATCAGAGCCAGACTGTTCGAGCATGCGGTGTTGTTATTGGACAATGTCGTGTGTTCTTGTAGAGAAAAGATTTTGGGCCATGGATCGTGTCGGCAAGCTGGCGGGACACAACGAAGGAAGCTGTGGGGAAGAAGGATAAGGAGGGCAGCGTTGCGCAATTGTCAATGTGCATTTCAAGGAGTTTTCGAAGAACGCACCGTGCATGGCACAATTCGACAAGCGTTGAGGCACTACGGTTTGAAGGTCGTCCATCCGAGGAACCAATGCTCAAATGGGCGGAGGGTGAAGGTTGGTGTCGAAGGCGACAAGTACGAGTTACTGCAGGTTTGGAGGCCTGTCCATTTGGAGTGGTGCCGTTGTTATCCTTGCAACGAGATGGATCCGTGTGGATGCGAAACTCTCTTTCGCTACGAGGATGTAAGCGAATTCGAATGGGGGAGAATGTCACGCAGTGAGAATACTTAACTCCCCATTCGGCACGGCAAGTACGCTAACAACTAGGCGCGATGCCTATCTTACTATTAGTGCACTAATGATATATGATCATATGCATGTATTCTCCCTTATATCCTACTCATAGCATGCGTGTATGCCAGTTGTTCGGGCTTGCCGACCACAGAATGAGGTGAGGGCAGTCTTGAGGCGTTGAACCTCGGGAGCCAAACCAGCGATCCGTGAAACAACGTCACGTCAAATCCCCCACTTTAGTCTAGTTAAAGAAGGCCAAAAATTAACCCCGTAAATACGCCAAAGTAAGTTTACCATTTGTAAAAAAAAAAAAAAATTGTCTGGCATTTTAACAAAAATGTGTCATATTGCTAGTGTTGGGAGGTCTTGAAATATAACTGCATAACTTAAAAAGGTAGTTGAACAAACCCTCTATTATCACATTCTTTAGGTTAAAAGTTTAACCATTCGAATATATATGTAAAGCTTGTATCTATTGCAATTAATTGCCAACACGTATAACTTTTTGACTATTGAAGCACTTTTGGCATTCTCAAAGGGGATTTTGTCCCAATGAGCCACGTACTCTTTAAACATGGTGAATTGTCTATGGACCAAGTGTACATATTCTCCCCGGCATTATCACCTCTCAACGACCCTTTCATGTCTATAATTTGGTTTAAGCCAAATGTACAGGGGTAGAACCCCTACACCCTTTCACATGACCCACCTCAATAAAAAGGTCCAAAAAAAAAATACTCGTTCACCCCTTATGTGAGTTGTCGGTGGGGGTTAGGTGTAGCACATCTCCTACAATTTAGGCATTTGAAGATCCATAAACACTATGTTGGACTTTTGTATCGTCTAGGATATTATATATGCATTTTAAGTCAATTATGGGGACCTCACCTGTTTTTTGTGTTCAAAATTTTTTTAGGGATTGGAGAACTTGTGTTTCTTACGAATTGTACTGTCAATTTCTTGATCGCTATTTTGATATATTTGATTTATTGTTCATTGATTCCATTCGTTTAAGCACAAATCTACAATTTTGAGTTCTAATTATCGTTTAGATAAAGTATAATTTCTTCGTTACCTAGTCATTGTATATGCCAACTATTACTCTTACGTAACATTCAATACTTGACAATTGAATTGAACGCGTGATATATATTGTTGTTGTTGGTATATTGCTTCTTTACATATAAAAATCAATTGTTGTGACAATTGAATTCAACTACTCTTAGGTAGCATTGAGTTCTTTTAGGTGGGCTGACTATGTTGGTTGCTTTTTATACTTTATTCATCTCAATTTTACATATATAAATCGCAATATTCAAGTATAAAGAATAAAATATATAATTTGTTGTGTGGTACGTGACCACACATTTGCATGTATTTTAATTTTATTGACTATTGTAATAGTCCCCATTCCATGACATCATAATTAAAACCTATCACAAATTTACTTTGGTCTCGATTAATAAAAGTAAACTATAGGATGATTTAATTAAAAATTATTTCTTTATTACTATCGTTTATGCAGAAACTACCTCTTATTTTATTGTACGTGAGAACCAATAAAATAAAATATTAGGTAACCCCTTTCGAGGGGTGGTCGTGTTGGTGGAGCAGGTGAACGCGAAGATCGAAAGTTACGAGTTCGAATCTCCTGCCAACACTTTCTCGGTCGAGCTGTTGCACCAAGCTTGCCTAACGCGGTTTCTCTCTTGTGTGGTTTGCGGGCTACTGCACATTGAACGATATTTACTCAATGCACACTCAAGGATCGCGGCTGCGGATTCCTACATTTAAAAAAAAAAAAAAAAAAAAAATTAGTGCTTAGTAAAGAGATTAAATTAGCTAATTTTATAAACTGCAGGATGATACAATTTAATTTTTGGATTATTCAAAGTGCTGAAAAAGAAAGTGACGATCTCAACAGAATACGCGTAGGCACGAGGTTAAAGAAACAATTAATTTATACATAAAGTCATTGAACTATAATATATCATGATTATAGGTATTATTGAACTATATAATACTGATAGGACTTGCTTAATATAAATTAAATATGATTATAGAGATTAATTAATTGGTCAACGACAACGTCCGATGTACAACACCACAACCCGAAAACGAAACCAAGTGAGCTGAACACAAAAGGGACAGCAAATTTTGTCCCGAAACTGCCTTGCTGCCTCGATTAAGACCGCGGGGCTCAAATTTTGGGTCACATTGTCATCACTATATCTTTCGTCAATTAAATTCATGTGTCTTGTTTTACCATTAACGGAAAAATTGTGAATGCACGTATGTTATAACCAACATCTTGATTATGGTGACTCATCATGTATATCTAGATCCCGAATAATTTAATAAATAACTTATTTCGACTTTAGTAGTTTACGCATTCAAAATAAGCAGAGATTATATGTTCAGATGTCATTGTCGCTCACAAATAAAAATTTATACATCAACGAGGCACGTGTGAGGAGAGTATTGAATACAATTTACATAAATAAATGTATCTTATTTGTAACAACTTCTATGTAGAATGAATAAATTTTAGCGGGGTAGTTTTAATTTTTGCAACATTATTTCTATGCAAAGTGAATTAAATCAGCTAAAAAAAAAAAAAAAAACTCGACAGTCTTAAGCAAAATATAGAGAAATATTCTCAATATTTTGCCTTGTTTTTTCTAACCAAAACTATGTAAATAAGTGAAATTAAGCCCCTAATTGAGTCCTATTTATTAGAATAAATTTCGTAAAAAATGAATATTTTTTTTTTTGCAGAATATATATTTTAAAATTTGGAAAATATTTGAGTTTACATGCTAGATTATTCTGTGGGAGAGTAGGTAAATGAAAATAAGTTTTTAAAAAAAATGAATTTTAAAAAATGGGATTAAAAGAAATTTGGGAGTTTGATACATGCATCATTGTTCTTACTGTTATGTGACAAACTTCTATCGTATCTCTCTCGTTGTGAATGGTCACACGAGAATTTCTTTCTTTCTTTCTTTTTTTTTTAACGACAAGGCAATTAGTAGCTTATAGTAATGAATCGGTGACAACGCTAATGAAAGGCGCAATTGAAAAACGAATACAATCAATGATCAAAGAAGGGAGGGAGAGGCAATTTTAGGTTGCCTTAGAGTTAGCTACAAGTTTGAGGGGCACTCTAATTATTTCACTATGACAAGAAAAATTATAAAGAGCCCGTCCAGCGGCACTGTTATGGTCATATACATACACACAAATTATTCTAAGTAGTGACAATTTCTCTAACCAGTAAGCATGTCGAATCTTATTGATCATGTCCAACAAACACTAGAAGTTCAAAAGGTTAACATTTGGACATGTACGTGCTAACAATCGGCAACAAAGGACTGACTTTTTCATGGTTTTTGCCATTTGTACAGAAATCAAGCTACAACAATGCACCAAAAAAGCGACAAGAGAAGTGTTGCATGTACAGAAAAAAAAAAATCGTAGAAATGCAACAGAATACTCACACAAGAGTGGGGCACGCACATTTTTTTTTTTCTTTTTAAATATACGGTGAGACCTACTGTTGTCTCTAATCTGTTGCATTTTTGTAGATTTTTTTCCGTACAAATTGATTTCTCCAAGACCCATTGTGTATTAAAAAAAAAAAAAAATACACGGGCCCCATATGGTGTGAGTGTTCTAGCTCTTTCTGTTTATTTTCCCTTCCGTTAATGTATTGTGTTTCCTTTTTCATTACACAAACAGTTACAATTTTTTTAACATAAGAAACCCCCAAAAAAAAAAAAAAAAAAATGTCGATTTGTAGTATGAATGAACAGCTCCCAGGCCAGCTGCTCTCTAATTTATTGGTTTCACTGATTAAGGACTAATGACATGTAATCCTTCCTGATCATGGGATAATGCACTAAAATTTGAAAAGCAGCCAGTCGTGCAACCATGAACTCAACTCTGTAATTATTAATTTAATTTAAACTGGTAAAAAAATTTAATTTCAACTGATAAAAATAATCTCGTTATTAACAACGGAAATTTAAGCATTTAAAAATCAATCGTGCTTATACAATTGTTTACATTATATCACGTTTGACAGTTTAAAAAAAATACATTTCTCACCCATAGTTTTTTAAAAACAAAAGGGATGTCAAATACAGCGTCGATCGTATGTTTTAACATTCTTGTTTAAAAATATCCCACCTACAGCATTAATAACTATCAACTTGCATGCTGTACGGCAGGAATTTTGAACCTTAGTTAAGTAATAATATATCTCAAATCTTAGTCTAATGGTTAGCGGTAAGAGTAATGCTAAGTAACTCAACTGATGTTACAACCACAGTTTAGTGATAGGTTAAATTAAATGTGATTTATTTAATTTCACTTATCATTTAATACTACATTAACGTCACTTAAATTGAGTTTGTAACTGCTCTTAAATAACATTATTGTAATGGTAATGGCAATGGCAATCGCCAGCGCGGCTTATCTCACTCCTCACCTAATTCAGCTTCCACGCGGCGTTTTGAAAACAAGAAGACACAGCCAACCACTCACATTGCCTAAAAATCAAATTATAATGTTGCAAAAAAGTCAAGTCCATAGTCTAAAAAAGTTCAAATTAAAATAATCTTGAAAACTTCAAATTTGACTCGGCCTCAACAAACTTTAGTCCCAAGAACCCCTATCTAGCCGTCACGCGTTACCATTACTAATTCAAACCTCTCTCAACACTGTATTTATACAACAACGTCCACACCAAATCCTCATCACACCTCTCTCTCTCTCTCTACTTACCAACAGAACCCAGAAAATTTCTCCTCTTTTCATCCTCTCTCTCTACCAACGTAAAATGGCTCAAAAAACCTTAGTACTTTTGGTGTCCTTAATGATGTTTGCAACCTTTGTGTCATCTACACACGGTAGGAAGCTCTTGGACGTCCAACATAACACTATGAAGAAGGTTCCATCGATGGACGATAGGTTGTATCTAACTTCTCTTCCAAAAGGCAGTGTGCCCAATTCTTCACCCAGCAAGAAAGGTCACGCCGAAACCAATGATGAAAAGCTCATCGTCCGCCACCTTGCAGCCGTCGACCGGATTCTCCGATCAGTTCCTAGTCCCGGTGCTGGACACTAGTTTCTTTTCATAACTTTTTTTTTTTATCCCTTTCTCAATTTTGGGTTCATTCTTTTAGTGGTGAGTATATACTCAGAGACTTTGGCCTTCAGGTTAAGATTGTATACATGGAAGCCGGTACCTAGGGTAGTTTTTCTGTTTATTGGATTATGTAATCTTCTTTTATTCTTTCATTGCTGGAAGTTTCAAGCAATTATTGAAACGTAAAAAGTTGTAATTAGCCAGCCATAATATAATTGTACCTCTTTTATTGGAAATTTTGACTGAGATACAATTCCTGTTTGTACGTTTATCAATATCTTCATATACTGTTAAGCTTTGTGTGATATGATTGGTGTTATTCTTTAGTGATCGAAAATTACGATGACGTGTTTGGTAAAGAAAATTTTATTATAATAACGTGTAAAATTGTTAAACTTCGTTTTCTAAATGTAGAATTCTATTTTACATCACCCATTATTCACGGCTTAGCATTCTATTTATCTTCAATTTACTCCTCGATCGAGTTAAAATCAGGGGCGGACGCAGAATTTTAAATTTAGGGGCACAATCGAACTTATAAAGAAGTTGTGAGAAATTTTACAATCGAAATTTTACATCCAAAAAAATCATACCCCATGTAATTTTGCATCCAAAAATTTACATGGGATGTAACTATTTCGGACGTAAAAGTTCAATTTTTTTTGAAAACTTCCTAATAAAATGATGAAAATTACATTGAGAAATTTGTATCGCAAAAATAATAAATGTTAATGAAATAATTGATTTTTTTTAAAAAAAATGCGAGTTAGACGATTTTTTAAGACTCACGTTTAACGTATTTTTAACTATTTTCGATATCTATTTGGACTATTCGATATGCTCATAATGTAGTTCTCGAAATAAACTTAGATGACATAAGCAATTTGTAAATTCGATTAGTGTATAATCGTCGAAGAATTTTTAAAATTAGCAAATTATCGAAATTGTGATTTTGCCTCCGTTTGGTGGAGATTAAAATCAAATTTGTAGTAAATTTTGATAAAAGTTAAACACTTATGGATTCCATGAAATATGTTATTAAAATTAATTGTTAACTTTGACTTAGATTAAAATTTAGATTTCAATCGATACCAAACATAATTTTATACCAAAATAAAATCTCAAATCCACCCCTGGTTAAAATAGTTTGATTTTGATTTATTACAGATCAGGTCCATGTTTGGTTCAACTTAAAAAGTGAATTTAAATATAATCATAATCAACAATTAAATATAATTACACATTTTATGGGATTCACAACTTTTCAATCACGTATTCCATCAAATTTTACGAAATTTTGCTAAAATGTGATTTTTATCTCAATCAAACAGGGGCCAAACACGCATTAGGACTTTGTCTAATAAGGTAAATCGGACAATACTAACTAGGATTTAAAAAAGAAAAATGGACTAAGTCTGTTTATTTTGGTAATAGAGTAATACCATTGAATGGTCGAGATCGACTCGTTAAAATCATCTATTTTACTTTATCATTTAAAATTGATACTTCAAATTTAAATAAACAAATGTAATAAGATTTTTGTTTCATATGGCAGTGTGATATATGTACTGTTAAATCTTTTAACTCAATAGTCGAAGAAACATAAAGTAGACTCTCTATATTTTTAAGGACCCTGTTACTTGTCCTCGGATTAAATCCCGGTTCAAACCAGGAGCGTCATTTGACACCTCTGATTTGACCCGAAATTTAATCCTTGTGACAAGAAGCATTATTGTATTTTTAATTCTCCTATACATTGATTTTATCTAATTCTTCGAATAGAAATCTTGTGAAGGTAGAAAGAAAAGGTAAACCAACGCGTTTTGCGGACCTTTTCCTTGTCTACATTTGTCGGTTGCTTAATGATAAAGTATCACAGCCAAAAGTTTCCAGGTTTAGTGCAAGCCATAGAGAGTTGGTAAGTTTATTGACTAGATAATTTAGATTTATTTCCACATTTTCCATATAGTGAATACTGAAATTTTGAGAGAGGCAAGAAAATGCATTTTTCTTGCTAGGAAAACAAAAATAGTGGATGGATAATAATGCTTTTGCTTTTGAGAAAGTCTTAAGTTGTTACTTCATTAGACACTTTAGAGTTGTGTCGCACGTGCTACTTGTTAGTGTCAAATCTTGTACCTATTTTTTTAAGTAACCATAACAAAAGGTCCATGTAAGTACACCGTGAATAAACTGTGTCATTTCGTTTGCTACATTGCCTCCACGACAACTCACATGTGGGGGTGGGTGGATAATTTCTTTTACTTTTTAATTGAGGCTGGTCCCACGTGGGACCCACCTCGTGTGAGAGGAACCCCTACTTCTGTACAAAGGTAAAAACCCTTCTGTATAATGATCATGAAGGTTGACAAATTGTTCAAAAGAAAACAATTTATTTGACCATTGCAAGTTATGTTACCATGATCATGCTAGGTTGCTTTAGATGCTCTCTTTTTTTTTGAAATTATGCATAATAGATTGTTATGCTTCAAAATCAAGGCTCAAGAAAAAGCCCACACCTCAAAACCGAGGCTCAAGAAGATGCCCAACAAAAAGCCCACACTCCACGACATAAAAAATTGAATCGAAGTCGTAGGTAAAGATGACGAATCGACGCCCCCACCCAAAGCGTCAAATGTAAGTAGAAGCTTCATGGCCAGTGCACCGTCACTCCTCTGCTATCTTAGCAACTAGAGGGGGGCTTTAGGGAACATAAATCTATAGAGACCAAAAAGAAAAAGTTGTTTTGGACAAGTGAGAACCAAATTATGATCGAGTTAAAAGAAAAATCTTGTAATTAGTGATTAAGGAGGATAATCTTTGGGTCGGTGGATTTAGTCTGGGCCAGGTAGTGAAGTTAGGTTTGAATTTGTTAAGAATTAGAATGTCATTATCCTAAAGGATTAAGGTTATCAAATTTCTTCTTCTAGTGGATTAAGATGGTCCCTTGTTAATAATCAATTTCGATTAAGTACGTAGCTATCTCAAAAGTTTACTTGGAATTGAATTTCTTAATTAGTGGACTTTATCGAGTGTTCTCTCTTTTCAAGCCATATCTTTAACTAGGGATAGCAGCAAAAAATATAAAATAATAAAAAGCCTCTTTCGACCCGATATTCATGGACCCTGCTCCTAGTGGAACGGAGGTGGGATGAGGACCATTGCCCAAAGTGGGTACAGGAAACCCCGCCCCGCTACTTACCTAATTTAAAATTAATTTAAAATTTAAGTTTTTGATTAAAAAAATAAAATATTTATCATCATTTTTAAAGAGAACATAAGTTGTTCTTAACAAATTGAAAAAAAAAATATTTACTAACTAAAGACATAAAATAAAAATAAAATAAATAATAAATAAATAGGGCGATAAACAGGACATGTGACATGTCATGTCCTGCTTTGATCAGATATGAGGATGGGGGAATGTGACAAAAAAACTCAACGAGACGGAAGTGGGAATGATCGACCCGTCACATTACCACTCCATTCTCATCCCTATCCTTCCCTATTGTTCATCCCGTTTCAACAACAAAAATTTTACCACAATTATTTATACATATTAACACAATATTTTCCAGCAATTATTTATACTAATCTTTGTTTTTGGAGCAATTTCAAGCAAATCTAAATTTTCAAGTCAATTTCAAAATTTTAATTTTCTCACTAATAGGTGAGGTGGTGCGTGCAGGAGCAAATTTTTTCCACATAGTTACTTGTGTGTTTTTATCAATGTTTTGAAAATTGACCCGATTATCGACCGGGAAAAGGTGAAGGGTCAAAAAGTTCAACCGGGATAGAACCAGATGCAATAAATACATACAAAAATAATAAAATACTATGAAAACAATAATTTTTAAAATTTTTCATATTAATAATTCAAAGTAAATCTAGCTTTGTTAATTAGATTCATTATTGATTATCCTACAATTAGTCTCGATACTTCAACAATTAAAAATCAATATATTTTTAAACTTATAAAAAATGATATCTAATATTAATATATTAATAATCAAATGTAGTTTAAGTTAAATTTGAAAATTGACTAAATGAAAGGATGAAGGTGAATATTACAATTTAATTAGTTGGGATTTAAAATCAAATTAGTCAATTAGACATACAGTTGAAAAATGATTTTGATGGGCATTTTAACATTTTTTTTGTTATGTCACTATCCCACTTTTGAAGTTTATGAAAGGGTAATTGGCGCAAAACGTCCCTACTTATGACAGGTTTTGTGGAAAACGTCCTTACGTTTGATTTTTTGGTGAATAACGTCTCTACCTTTGCATTTTCTAGCACAAAGCGTCCTTCCATCCAATTCCCGTTAGAATGCACCGTTAAATCCAAAAAATTTGATTTTTATTTCCCAAACTGAAGGGTAAAACCGTCCGAACACCCACTCCTAACTTCCATCCCTTCACTTCTATTTCGCAACTCCAAAAACAGAGACCTTGGAAGGGAGACAGACAGACGGACGTGAGTGTCTCTATATCACGCTAACCCTTCTCTTCCGTTCACCGCATTCTCCTCTCCGTTCCCCGCCTCATCATTCACGGTCCAGGATTTGTTGAATCCCCAGTGCGAAGCGAGCAACTGTAAGAAATGGGTGTTTATGATTTTTGACAGTTCTTTCGATTTTTGGCTTGGTAGAATGTTTTCATTTAGTTTTTTGGTGTTTCATCACAGTTTTGCAGGTATATACTCGAAGCACTTGCACTCAACATGCGTCGTCCGATTTTTAGGGACCCCGGAGATGATCCACCAGTGTACGGTATGTTCTTCAATCTGCATTTTTTCTATGTACATAACCCAAAAAATGATGTGCCTTCACCCAATTTCAGTGTGGGCTATCTCAATCGTGATGTGCAGTAACCACATTTTTGGAACTTTTTGACGTGTGAGAGCCGTGGAAACCATGTGAGAGTTGTCAGTTTCGAAAGTGAACAATTTTTTATGATGATTAGGTTTCTGATTTGTGTGCGAAATTGGGGGTTTTCTGTTGTTTCTGAAAAATGTTCATGAGGGCAATAGCATCTGTTTCAAATTCTTGCTGGATATTTGATTTTGAATTTCCTACCGTTTGCATGCAGGTCGAAATTCTCCATACTTCACTGTTGAAGTTCATCATGGTGGCAATTTTTTTACAAAGCCAAACAATTTGGTGTATGAAGGGGGGTTTGTGTTTTTCATCGATTATCTTGAGGCTGCATGGTTCACGAAGGAGAATTTGAATAAATTCTTACTTGTGGTTGGCAATGGCATGGTGTTGGAGTTCTATTATAAGAAGCAAAGGATGAGTTTAGGAAAGGGATTAATGAGATTGGAGAGCGAAAGGGATATTGAGGGCATGCTTAGGGACATGGAGGGTCGTTCGTTGTTACAAATATATCTCGTAGCCCCCAATGCAATCGTATGCATTGCCGTTGCATGCGCCTAAAGTTGATGACAACCAGTCATTTGCAGATTGGTATATACCCATTGTCGAAGAGATGCAAGGAGCGGCGGATGAAGGTACTTGGGCAGAGCATTTTTTTGAGGAACATGCTGAACAATTATGGTCATAGTACGAGGAAAGCTTCGAATACCATCAAGGTGAAGGTGCAAATGTGGGTGAGAATGGGGATAACTGGCGATGGTTTCTGGGGTTGTTGAAGGATGATTTGCACATGCATGTCAGTTAGCATGGACTTTTATTTCTGATAAACAGAAGGGGTTAATTAATGCAATTGAGACAACGTTCGAGAATGCGGAGCATAGAACGTGTGTTAGACATTTATACAACAATTTCAGTGCTTCTCACAAGGGGTTGTCTTTGAAGAATTGTCTGTGGGCTGCCGCCAGATCAACGACTGTGTCACAGTGGCTTCAACATATGCAACACATATTGGACTTGGACCAGGCTGCATACGAATGGCTTGAATCAAAACCGGCATCTCATTGGAGTAAGTCCCATTTTAGAGAGGGGAATAAATGCGACATGCTTCTAAACAACTTGTGTGAATCATTTAATAGTACAATTGTCAGCGCAAGAGATAAGCTCATTCTAACAATGCTAGAGGAGATTCGTATTTATTTGATGAAGAGGATTGTTGCCCGTAGAGAGTCCTGTGATCGGTGGACAGCATCAATTGGCCCTAGAATTCAGAAAATTGTTGACAAAAATAGAGCACTTGCAAGGGTGGACTGGGCTGAATATGCTGGAAATGAAAGGTTTCAAGTTCGACACAACTTGGCACCATACTAAATGCTGTGGACTTAAGGGCAAGAACATGCACGTGTCGTGCTTGGCAACTGTCCGGAATTCCGTGTTGCCATGTCATTGCCTCAGTAGCATCAAGGGGCCTTAATGTAATGGAGTATGTGGATGACATCTACAAGAAGGAAGCATACCTCATGACTTATACTCCATCCATCTACCCCATCACAGGCCCGGACTCATGGCCTAACCCAGGTCTCAATCCTCTCGATCCACCAGTGTACACAAAAAGGGCTGGGAGGCCAAAAAAAATAGAAGAAAAGAGCCAAATGAAGTGTCATCAAGTCAGTCAAAGAGGCCGAGAAATACTTTTTCAACTCAGTCAACTACTGACACATCCACTCCAAGTAAAAGAGCGGGGATGATAACTTGCAGGAAGTGTGGTGAACGAGGACACAATAGTCGGACCTGCAAAGGGGCACCACCACCAGCCCAGAATTAATCTTTTCCACCATGCTTTAGATTTTGTCCAAAAAATTTTGTTTTTGTTCAATGAATCAGTGCAGATTAATTGAATATGGTTAAGGTTCATTCATGACAGCAGAGTAGTGGTTAATTTCTGTAGGATATGCTGAATTGTATATGTTTTGTTGATGTTTTTGAACTGGACAGAAAGTGTACTGGTTTTTGCTTCATTGACCACAATAGTATATTCTCCTTGCTATTTTGTTGCTGAGTTTAGGTTGTTGAGTTTGATTGTTGGGTGCTGTAATTGCTAGGTTCGGTTATTGAGTTTGGTTGTTGATTATCGGTTTTGTTGTGTTCGAAATGGGTGTTAGGGACACTGAGTTGCAGGTCGTATAAACAGGTTTGTGGGTTGTATCTGACAGGGACGTTTCGCACAATTTTTTAAAAAGGTATGGATGTTTATGTAAAGGTAGGGATGTTTCTCGCAGAAATAATGTAAAAGTAGGGATGTTTCTTGCAAAGACATTGCAAAGGTAAGGATGTTTCTCGCAAAGACAATTTCATGCTAAATTGTCAGAACACCCGTTTCTGTTCATCGTCTTCTTCATTCTTACTCGAAACCTCCATTCACATAAGCACATTTTAATTATTTTTCTCACTTTATCCCTTATTTACATCCTTCGTAAGCACAAATGAGGATAAACATCTTCATTTTATCGACCGCATTCAATCCTCATATTTCCATTTTTTTTGTTCAGATTTACGGCACTCACAGTGAAGTTCAACAAAAAATACAGTGATTTCCGGCATTTTTCTTTATTTTTTACATCATCGAAATTAATTTTCATATTACTTACACTTTTTAGTTACGCATAGCATTTGAAGAAGAAAAAGGCGGGATAGAAGTGAAGGAATGGAAGTTAGGAGTGGGTGTTCGGACGGTTTTACCCTTCAGTTTGGGAAATAAAAATCAATTTTTTTGGATTTAACGGTGCATTCTAACGGGAATTGGACGGAAGGACGCTTTGCGCTAGAAAATGCAAAGGTATGGACGTTATTCACCAAACAATCAAACATAAGGACGTTTTCCACAAAACCCGTCATAGGTAGGGACGTTTTGCGCCAATTACCCTTTATGAAACCATTGGAGAGAAGAACGGCTATAAAAGACATCATCCCACATTGAAAGTTTATAAAACTATTGGAGAGAAGAACATCATAAAAGGCACCATTCTACGTTAGAAGTTTATGAAACCATTTGAAAGAAGCGCATCTATAAAATAAGCATGTCATCTAATATTTCTCTATGAGCCTATGAATTGTAATTTATGTGGCCTATTCATGATGTTAAAAATATTTAAGGTAAAAAAAACTAATGATCGAACCAAGCATGCTTTGGCCCGATTTTTGGTCCGGTTCCTAGTTTTATAGGTCGAATCGATCAGGGCGGGCCAGGTTTGATAACATTAGTTTTTATATTTAAATTTCTTTATTAATGTTCAGCTCCTTCAAGAGAAATTAAGGGACGGTTCAATTTATAAATTTGGGCATCTGTAAGGATGGCAAAAAAACTTGACAAATCCTATGCCTATGGGCCCCCGCCTCCAACAAGGCAGTGATAACCCACTTAATCGGGCATTCGGGTTAGGGACGGGACGAGACGGGAAATTTTGCCCCAGGGCGAGGACAGGTAACGACTGCCCCACCCCGTTTTGCCCCCATTTAATTTTTATTTTTATTTTTTTTAGAATTAAATACTTTAAATGAAAATTTTCACGAAATCTCATGAATTCAATAGAAATGACAACTAAAATTATTTGTCTAAGTTTAATGAATGGGGACAATAAACATAAATTATCAAAAACTTACAGGAAAAAAAGGGGTAGTAAACGAGGCAAGGGCCCCGCCCCGCCCCGCCCCGCCGCCATCGCCTTTGTTTTAAGCCTTTTGAATCTATGATATAATGGTTCTTAGTTGATGCAGACATTTTGATTTAGGAATAGAGTCAAACTAGTAAAGATGTTGCTGCCAGTTTGCCAACCATAGGCTCGAATGTCGTTTCTCCACATTGATGAACTGAAGTTCTCCATGACTTTTTTTTTTTTTTTTTCTAAATATGTCCTCATAACTTAATAGTTGAGACAATTAAAACTCATATTTAGCCCCTATTTGTAATCGTTAAAAAATCTAATCAAAATTTAAGTAAAATTCAATGATTAATTTAAATTACACATTTCATGAGACCCACACTTTTCAACTACACATTCGATCAACTTCTATCAAAAACTGTTAAAATCTGATTTTAATTTTTACCAAACAGGGGCTCCATGCTACTTTAAATTATGTATTTCTTGATTAATTCCTAGTGAATACAAATATGATAGCACGTGGATAATTAATTGAGAGAAGAAGACATAAAAAGAGATACTACAAGGTTACTAAATAAAGTTGGCTGCCAGTGTGTTTAATTTATTTCTTAATTCCTCCTTAAAGCTAGTGAAATGAATAATGTTTAAATTTATTGTACAAGAACTGTTTTTAAAAAGTACTTCAAACTAGGGATGAGCACCGTTCAATTTGAACGATTTATGACAAATTTTCAAAATAAACCATTTAAAGTAGCCTTGAAGTTATAGTTGCAAAAAGAAAAATTAATAACTTTAAACGAGCCTTCATGGAAGACAAACAATTTTCTATACATTTTATATACTCTATTCGTCTCACAAAGATAGACTTTTTTTTTCCTCAAATTATAGGTCTTGTTTTTCTTTTTTATTTGTTCCAAATTATAGATCACTTTCCTTGTTCAGAGTATAATTATTGTCTTAATTTCTTAATATATCCTTATTCAATGTTCGTTATTATCAACAAATATAAACTACCATTATTCAAGGTATGGATATTAGGAAAATATAAGTAAAATTTATAATTTCAAACCACATACGTTGGTTTTAGGACAAACATTGGAGTAGATTGACCCTATACTTGCCTCTGGAGAGAGACTGCACAATGAATCCAGTCCAACAATTAATTGGCAATGATTAAATCAAATATGGATTGAATATGAAAAGTGCTATCAAAGAGGCTATTGACAATCCACATTAAGCCTATGTTTGGTTTGGATTAAGATCCAATTAAAATTTTAAGTCAAAGTCAATAATTAATTTTAATCACACATTTCATCAATTTTTATTAAAATCTACTAAAATTCTGATTTTAATCTCTATTAAACAGGGCTAAATATGATAGTGCGACTTTGAAAAGAGTGGAGGCTTCACCTTCCTATCAAAACACAAGGAGATATGGCGGGAATACTCGTGGTTACTTTCATAGAGCTTGAGACGAAGATATGAATTTTCTCAAATTTGAAATGCAATTTGTAAAATCTTCTTAAAGTAGAGAGTCCAAACGTATGGCAGTTAGAGTATATCTAGGTGAATAAAACACGCCTTTTTTAAGACTTACATATCCCTCGAACGGGATAATTCTATCTTTTTTTGCACCTTTATCTATAGGCCCCTAAGTATGTAAACTGTTGTATCTTCGTATTTTTTAATAAAATTGCCATATTTTGTAGTTTAAATGATAATATAAAAAATCATCTATCTTAAAACACTTGTTGGCAGTAGCGGATTTACAATGGGGTCAACTGCCCTCACACTAAGTTTCAAAACTAAGATTTTGTACAAGATTTTCAAAAAATTCCTCATAGTTTTCAACTTTGCCCCCACCCCGCCAAGCAATTTCACGCGCCCGTCCCCGTCCCATTTAAGGCAAGGTGGGGGCAGGGCCCTTGCCTCATTTACTACTCCGTTTAAATTTCTTTTTAAGCTTTTAATAATTTATTTTATTGCCCATGTTCATTAGATTAAGACAAATAATTTTAGTTGCCATTTTCTATTAGAACTAATAAAATTTCATGAAATATTTCATTTAAAGTATTGAATTCTAAAAAAAGTGCCTCGCCCCGAATACTCGATTAATCGAGTAAGTGTTGGGTTTGTCGAATTTTTTGTCATCCTTTTATTCTCTTTTGAATTATGAGGATGAAGATAACCGTCTACAAAAAGAAACTTAAGAAGTTTTACATGAAAACAAAAAATTAAAAATAGTAAAACACATGGCTAATTTTCACTTGTACAACTTAAGATAGCCACACTATAAGATTTAGAAAATGAAAAGGCAATATTTGCAATATAAAACTGGAGGCATTGATATAATATTGAAGATTTAGCTTTTTTTTTTTTGCATTTTACTTTTTAAAGTCCCATTTATTTGACACTCATTTTTTGAAAAGTAATTTTTTTCGAAAAGTAAATGAAACCCAAACAAGTGTGGTTGCATTTTTTTTTTAGTTTGTCTTTTTATTTATTTTGACTAAAAGAGAATAATGTTGTTTTTTGCGGGAAAAAAAAATATTTTTAATAGCTAAATGTACCAAAACTCGCATTTGGACTAAAAAAGCTACAAACTCTATGATTGTAATCAAAGTTGCGACTCATTCTATAAAAGAAAGTCGTTAATTATAGTAGTAATATAAAGTTTGTGCACTTGTTTAGTACAATACGAAGAATACGTGGTATATTTGGTTAAGATATTTGAACTATTATAGCGTAAAAAAAAATGACATGTAACATGTGTTTGTAACTATTATCAAAAAGAGTTAAAATGTTATGATTTTCTTAGATAACGAAGCAACGCAATGCTATTTTTAACACATTTTATTGAAATGAAAGGCCATAAATATACTCCATTTTTAAAATCAAGTATTCAGTTACCATCTCATTCTGGACTTTCCAAAATACAAATTCGTCTTTGAACAGAAGAGAAAAGCCAAAGAGATCTATCTTGTTCTAGATTGCCACCGTCAAAATCTAGCTTATTGAAAATAATCAGACAATTGATGTCACAAATTGAAAGTTATCGCCACAGTAGATCAGAATTTTTGAAGGTGGCGGCTAACATTACAGAGTAGTTGTATTGTATTGTTGGCAAAGGGCTTCGAATTCGTCCTAAAGGGTTTTGAAGTCACAATTGGTAGCGGCCAACATTGTATTGTTGATGTATTTTATTACTTTTTAAAATATGAAACGACGTTGAAGCTTCAATCGTGACTAACTTTGACAAAAATTGAAGAGCTCCATCAGCATGGAAACTGTGATATTGAAAATATCCACTGTGATATTGATTCCATGATCTGTAATAAATTCTCTTAAATTTGTGACGTGGATATTGATTTGTCACATATACAATACGACATGTGACCTATGAACTATTATTTGTGACATGTAACATACGAAATGTGATAAGTGAACTTGAATCGGATATGTGACCAGTTAATATTGATCTATGACGTGTTGACATTGATATGTAACCTATATAATATGACTTGTGATATGTGAACATAAATTAGTTACCTACGACCTATGCACATATGACAAGTGTTCATTGAACTTTGATACCTGAATTATGACTTTTAACAAGGGACATGTGATTACTGTAAACGAACGTTTAAACACAAAGAATCAGTAGAACTTACGTATTTAATAATTCAAACAACTTACGTATACCAATGACAATCAGTAGAAACCACCCTAAACATCACCGCCACCACCATTTGCAAAACACAACCTTACCACCACCACCGTCTGCAAAACACCAACGACAACCAATAAAATCATCCCAAAACACCGGTTATGTGGCATATCCAAAAATCACCTCAGAAATCACAACGAAATCACATCAAAACCACCACAAAACTACCACAAGCTCGCTGCTGCTTGGAAATAGCACTACGTAAACACACAGAATCATAAATTCATATATTCTCATTCAAATTCAAAGTAGATTCACAGATGAAAATTTAAATAAGCCAAGAATTTCTGAATTATCGACAAATGGGCTATGAAATTAGTAAAAGCAGACACCATCCTTCATATCTCTTTACCAAGAAATCGATTCTTCTTTCAACGCGTTGAAATTGAATAAGCATTTGTGGGACCAGATTTCGATGAAAATGAGGGAGAGGGGTTTGATAGACCCCCCACCGTGTGCACCGATAAGTGGAGGAATTTATTGAAAGAGTTCAAGAAAGCTGTGCAAAATCAAGATAGTAATGGAAATGGTTCAGCGAAGGTGTCTTATTATAAGGACATTAAGGAGATTTCGAGGGACAGGAGCAAGATGAAGCTAATTACAAGAGTCCCACACATATGCTGCTGTTGGCTTTTCCAAAGTTGGCTCATTTTTGCAATTCGCTGAAAAAGGTTTTCTTTTTTCTTTTCTCAAATTATTTCTTGATTTTGGTGTGAAGAATGTGAATTTCTGATCTTGGAAAATACGTCGGATTGTGATGACGATGTCTCCGGCGCAGGCGACGACGAAAGGCGCATGAGTGCGGTGTTGTTGCTGTAGAGATTAGAGAGAGAGTGTGTGTATAATATCGTAATTATTTAATAAATATTAAATAATTAATTATAATCTAAAATATGAAAGATGAAACTCAAAATCTTATTTATGCAAGTTGGATCTTAAAAAAACTGCATCCAATCAATTTTCACTTAAACACGTCAAGTTGGTAGATCAGATTTAGATGGTGTAATGTGTTTGTAGAAATTACATTAAGATGAGTTTTTAAAGATTGTAGTTCAAAAATCAGATATAAAGTTTATTTATCCATAAATCATATCAAAATCTAACTATTAATATTAATAATAACATTTTAAAACCCACCCCAATATCCTATCTCTTTTCCCTTTCTATCCTCTAGTTTCTTTCTCTAAATTATAACCTCCAAAACCCTAAAAATCTTAAAATCACAGTGTCCCCATCTCCTACTCTTCTTCGGTGCGGTGTCATGCCATGACATGCCAAGCGGCATCATCGATTTGGCCAATGTTAGGGATGCTTGTCCTTGCCATGGCCCATCTTCTTCTTTCTTCTCCATTATTGCAGATCGGTGACTAATGTTATGAATGGCGTCACTAATCTGTAGAGCGCGCGCAACTTACCATGCAGCACGCTACGACCTCAAGAGTTGCCTTGTAGCGCTACACCCGCAGCCACCATGTATATCGGTGTTCACATCGCTCGCGCGATTGTGCGGTGGTTTTGGGAAAGTATGATCGTCGATGTACAGTTTGTGGTGGTTTTGGAGAAATACGATTTTGTGGTTTTCTTCCGCCTGTTTTCGTATGGTAGTTGTGATTGTTTTGTGGTGGTAGTGGTAATAGTGGTGGTGGTGTTTCATCTGAGATTTGGGTGGTGTTATTTTTTATTTTTGTGTCATGGTGATGGTGATGGTGATGTCGACGGTGGTGACGGCGGGTAGCAATGGAATGTAGGACGAAGAGTGTTTGTGATCGATTGTTTGATGTTGTGATCAATAAATTGATTAATTTGTGACCAATGCATGTAACCCAAAAAAATGTGTGATTGTGAATAAATTTGGAATCGTGACTCAGAATTCGGTAAGTTGTGACCACATAATTCAATAATTTGTGACTGGGAAATAATTTTGATCAATTAATTCGATAATTTGCGATTAAGAAATAATTTTGCAAGTGATTATTGGATAATTTGTAATAGTGAAATAAGTTGTGACTTATAAAATTTGTGATTTTTGATTGATAAATAAATTGTGATCTATAAAATCTTTGATTTATGATCAATACATAAATTATGACCTATAAAATTTTTGATTTGTAATCAATAAATAATTTATGATCAATTAATTTGTTAATTAGTGACCAATTAATCCGATAATTTATAACCAAATTGTATAGTATTGCAATCTTAATATATCTAATTAATAAATCTTTATTTAATTAATAATTTTTAATTAACACCTGGTTTTTGAAGTTTTAAAATTTATTTCTTAATTTTGAAATTGTATATTGTGATCACTTTAAGCCTTGGTTTGGTAGGAAATTAAAATTTAGATTTTAATCTAAGTCAACAATTAATTTTAACCATATATTTTATGAGTCGCACAACATTTCAATCACACATTTCATCAATATCTATCAAAATTTACTAAAAATCTAATTTTAATCCCCCAACAAACAAGGGCTAAATATGAGATTTTCCCAATGTGTTTTATGCCTTGTGGCCCATTTAGGTCTATTTCTCCCATAGGTTTAGAGAGGCCCAATTTTACAGCAGGCCCATATCTCCACCATTAATTTATTTATTTTTTAAATTTTCTTAATCAAATCTACATTTTTTTCCCTTTGTTTGATACAAATTAAAATCTAGATTTTTATCAAACTCAAAATTCATAATTAATTTAAACCACATATTTATGGGATTCACAACATTTCAATCACACATTTCATCAACTTTTTTTATCAAAATCTGTTAAAAATCTGATTTTAATCACCACCAAACATGAGCTTAAATTCATAGAGAGATCAAAGTCTAACCATTCAACATCATCGTTTTGCACAATACAAGTGTCTCCAATGTCTTCGAGATTGGGAAAAAACAACAACAACAATAAGGGTCCATTTGATTGCAAATGTGGAAAATTGGTGGAAAGAAAATGAATTTCAAGGAATTGAATTGCCTGAAAGTTGTTTTTCTGAGAATTGTAATTAATTGTGTTTGATTGGTATAATTTTTCACCTGAAAAATGTTGAAAGTTTGGTGTCTGTTTAGCTTTGTTTTTCATGGAAATTGTTCATTAAAGTGATAATTTTTCTACCATTGTGTCTAGAATTTGTTTTAATTGCAAAAAGAAAAAAAAATTATCATACCGAATATCATTCGTTTGACTTTGTTTTGCATGAAAATTGTAAATAAAAGTGATAAAAAAATTTTACCATTGTATCTAAAAAATTTTCCAATTGCAAAAAAAAAAAAAAGAAAAAAAAAACGGCTGGAGAATCAAATGACAACAAAACCAAAGGAAAAGCTTTTCATTGATTTCAAGGAATTACAAGCGCGTGAAGTTGTGGCTAGAAAACAAATTCTCGGTCAAATATTTGCAATCAAACAGTTGAAATGAAGGGGAATGGAAAATATTTGCCTTTTTCCTTGGAAAAGTTGGAGTATCAAACGGACCATAATTGAAAAACAAAGGGAATAAAAGAATTTATTTCCATATGTTTTAACATTTGCGTGATTTCCTTATGGCTAGTCATATGAATAATATTTTAATTTCATGTTTTAAATACAATTTACATGGACACTTTTCAAGACTCTCTAAAGTTGTATATAAAACGTGAAAACGAGTTTCTCCACATTAATTCGTGTGTTATTGCTATTGCTGTTATTCTATAATTATATTTGTTCGTTTTTTCTCGAAATTTTTGAATATCTACTCGATACCGTCTTCAATAAAAAATCTATCATCGCTCTTCTTCGGTATTTTTTTTTTCTAATAAAAATGTATTTTTGATAACTTCCTTTAAGAATGTCTAGTACCAATGTATCTAAATGGATAAGTTGTCAATATTTAAATATTTAATCGTCAATGTAAAACAACACTCCAACGTGGATCTTTGAAATTAGACACAAATTTGAAATATATATATATATATATTCAATTCAAAAGCAAAGTTTGCTGGAATTATTAATTAAAAAAATGCTTTCCGTTCAAAGAAAGTTGGCAAAACGTGTTTTAAGCATATTTATTTGAGTAAAAAGTAGATTAATGGTCCACCAATACCGAATTAAATTGGATTTAATAAATGGTCGTTGGTGGAATATGCCGTTGAATGTGCACAAGCCAACAGCAGCCTTTTTAGACAACTTAGGTATAGCCCCATCCTTTATTGCAATAAAAAAAAAATTAAAAAATTCACAATATTGTACGTACCAATATGTACATGATATTTACTGTTTTACTTTGAAGTAAAAAAAAATCAAATCAATTTTTAATACATTATCTTGCTATTCAATGGAACTCGAAAACTTATCCGGTGACGTTGGTGATAGTGAATTCTACTAATTTATTATTCGATAAATTAAAATAATAAGGTCAACTGTCACTGTACTGTAATGTGTGTTAAACTCCTATAATCATACAAAGTCTTTTCCAGATTTTTTTTTTTTTTTTTTTGGACACATGACTACTGTTTTATTGTTCGATGAATCGGAATAGTGGGTTCAACCACCACTTAGATTGATAATATAAAGTGATAAATAAACCTTATTGATTTATTGTTCGATAAAATCAAAAATGTGGGATCGTTTGTTACTTAAACTGGTGCTAAGTTTTCATAATCCTACATAGCATTCTTCAAACTTAAAAAGATATATCTTTAAATAAAATTGAACCGGACTATATAAATAAAATTTCAACATATTATATATCTATATTCAGTGCACTCAAAAATTTATCAGACAATGTTAGGTGAGAATGGATCATACTAATTTATCGTTCGATGAATCAAACAGTGGGCCAACCGTTACTTAGACTGGTGCTAAGTTCAAAAGCTTTATCCGATAATATTAGGTGTTAGTAGACTTCATCGATTTATTGTTCGATTAAAAATTAAATAAAATTTTAATGCATTATCTCGACATTCATTGTACTCCAAAATTTTTAGGTAAGATTATGTGACAATAAATCGGACCTATTCATTTTTCAACATAATCAAAGTATCGTTTTGTGGAATATGCCGTTGAATGTGCACAAGCCACCAGCAGCCTTTTTAGACAAAACTTAGGTGTACACTGTAGCATATGCATTATAGCCCATCCTTTATTGCAATAAAAAATGTACGTACCAATATTTACCATTTTACTTTGGAGTAATAAAAATCAAATCATTTTTTAACTCATTATCTTGCTATTCAATGCAACTCCAAAACTTATCCGGTGACGACAGCTGATAGTGAATTCTACTAATTTATTATTCGATAAATTAAAATAGTAAGGTCAACAGTCACTTTAATAGGTGCTAAACTCCTATAATCGTACAAAATATTTTCCAGAATTTTTGTGAAATAGAGACGTGTGACTGTACTGATTTATTGTTCGATGAATCAAAATAGTGGGTTCAACCACCACTTAGACGGATGCTAAGCTCTTGTAATCTTACCTAGAATTCTTTGGATTTATCATTATATAATTAATACGAAAAATTGAATCAGAGTGCCGAATATCTTTCGGTATATATAAAAGTAATAAAAATCATATAAAGTTTCAACGCGTTATTCCAATATTCAAGGCAATCCAAAACTCATTTGATAATATAAGGTGATAATAAACTTTATTGATTTATTGTTCAATAAAATCAAAAAGGTGGAATCATTTGTTACTTAGACTGGTGTTAAGTTCTCGTAATCATACATATCATTCTTCAAACTTAAAGTTATATCTTTAACAAATAAAATTGAATTGGAGAGCCTAATATCTTTATTTATATAAATAAAATGTCAACATATTATCTCTATATTCAATGCACTCAAAAATTTTTCCGACAGTGTCAGATCAGAATGGACCCTACTAATTTATTGTTCGATGAATCAAACAGATGGCCAATCGATACTTAGACTAGTGCTAAGCTCAAAAATTTTATCCCATGATGTTAGGTGTTAGTCAACTTCATCGATTTATTGTTCGATTAATCAAAATAGCAAGGTCAACCACCACTTAGATGGGTGCTAAACCTCTTGTTATCCTACATAGAATTCTTAAAAATTATCATGATATATTTAACCCAAAATTCAACGGCGGCGACTAATATCTGTCACCATATGAAAGGTAAAAAAATAAAATAAAACTTTCATGACATTATGCACTCCAAAACTCACCCAATAACGGTGAACCTATTGATTCATTATTCGATAAATCAAAATACAATTGTTTTTTTGGTGCTAAACTTTTGTAATCTGACATAGCATTCTTCAGATTTATATTTAATGCATAACTATAGTACTTCTTATCTTTCACAATATAAAAAGTAATAAAAATAATTAAAATTACTTTAATGCATTACTTCCACATTTAATGCACTCCAAAACTTACATGATAAAAGAGGGGAATGTGGAAAAACTCCAACTTTGTTTGAGGCTGTCGCGTCAAGGGTTCGAACCCTGAAATATAGATTTGGCCCCTTGGGTAAGTGCAAGTGTACAAGCAGCATTCCACCATGTACCATTGGAAGCATAATCTGCGATTTACCTCCTTCACCAAGGCCCATGACAAGACAGGTGGAGGCCGTCAAGGGTGCAGTTCATCCTACATGATAATATTAGATAATAGTGGACTTTGTCGTTTCATTATTCGGTGAATCAAAATAGTGGAGTCAACTGCAACCTAATTTGATACTAAACTCGAGTAATCCTAAGTAGCATTCTTCAAACCAAAATTTATACAATAATATTAGGTAATAGTGGATTTCATCGATTCATTATTCAGCGAATCAAAATAGTGGAGTCATCTGCAACCTAAATTGGTACTAATCATGTTATATTATATGTAAAATAGAATCGAAGTCCTAATATCTTTTTCACCTCGTAAAATAAGTAATGCATTATCTCGACATTCATTGTACTCAAAAACTTCTCCGTAATATTATGTGACAATAAATCTTACCTATTCATTTTTCAACTAATCAAAATGACACAGTCAACTTGTCGCCTAAACTAGTGCTCAACTCTAATAATCATACATACATTTCTTCGTATTTATTGCTTTCGGTAAAATTTCATAACTTTTAATATGGTAAAACTTCAATTTTAACTCCATATTCTATTAAATTTATAATTTTTTATCAACTTTTCAATTACAATTTTATAATTTTATTAAAATCTAATATATATATATTTTTTTGGCCAGAATCGAGATGCCAACTATGGAAAGTAGTAGCAAATGTTAATTTTCCCAAATTAGAGGGATGTTCGGCAAACGAAGTTTTTGTCTCGACGTGCACAATTCCCTTTGTTTGACCTTTGAATGCATCCAAATTCCATTCTTATCCCATTCCGTTACACATTTAAAATATTTAAATTCCAATTATACCCCCATACTATCTTTTAATCCTTCTTGCATTAAAATCCCCTCTAGAATCCTCTACCGACTGCTGTCCCTATCACAAAAAAGCTAAAGGTCAAAGGTGACATTTCATATTCGGTCTAGTTGGTTCAATTCAACTAGACGTTACTTAAATTCGCCCACCGCTCCACCAAACTCCGGATAAACGCATTCCGACTCCTGCCACGTTGACTGATGATGTCACGAATGACGTCGGGTCAGCTTCTCCAAAATGTGGATGGCCCTACCAAGTTAATATTCCTGTTATAATATGCTGTTTCGCGCACAGGAGCACTAACCAATGGGAATAATCGGCACGTGGTAAAATTACGAAAAAAAATTGTGTGGATTTTGACTGGGGTCCACGGTTATCTGATCGACGGCTAGAGAGAAGAAACGCAAATAACAAGTGAAGAAGACACGTCGTTGATTCTGTAAATAGCGCGTGACAGATAAACACAAGGTTTCCAGCTGGCGCCACTAGGTTTCTGCTGACCGACCTTATCCTATTGTATTTTTTAATTTCTTTTTTTATTTTTTTTCCGGTTAAATTTGTGTTCTTGTCTAACCAAAAGCATTTGAAAGAGAAAGAATTGAGAGAGAGAGAGAGAGAGAGAGAGAGAGAGAGGCTGAACCCTAGATTTCTCTCTGACTGAAAGCAGAGTTTTTGGATTTTGATCATCAGATCCTAAGAAAAGATATACAAGAATTCAATCCTTGTATACAGAGGTTAGTGTTTTTTTTTTCCATGTTAAATTTCATAAAAAGTCGATTTCTTGTGTCCAATCTGGTTAAATACTACATGCAAGTGTAGTTTTGAAATATAGGGATAATGTTGATGCAAGTTTTTTGCGAACGATTGGATTCTTTTACTGCATTCAATATGTGGGTTTCTGTTTTATTATATTGATATAATGTGTTTGATATGTTTTTTGAACTGTTAATCGATGTCATGATTTTTATTTTTTTATTTTTTTGGGATGCAACAACATTTCAGATCTCTCTTGATGTTGCTTGCTTGCACTTTAGAAAAGCAATCTTGGGTCATTTCGGAAATTAAGGAGAATAATTGGAATTGATCTCGGGATTGATTCTGCTTTGATTTTAATCTGAGAAGAGCTATATCGTGATTGGTTGTTTGTTTTATGATTTGTAGGTTTTGTTGGGGAGTTCTGCTTGAATAAATCTTGTAAAGATGATGTCTAGGTCGTATACCAATTTATTGGATCTAGCATCTGGGAATTTCCCAGCGATGGGGCGCGAAAGGAGGCTCCTTCCTCGTGTAATGACTGTTCCAGGGGTCATTTCCGAGCTTGATGATGATCAAGCTAATAGTGTTTCATCGGAGGCTCCATCGTCTGTTGTTGCAGATCGAGTAATTATAGTTGCAAATCAGCTTCCGGTGAAGGCTAAGCGTAGGCCGGATAATAAAGGGTGGAGTTTTAGCTGGGATGAGGATTCATTGTTGTTGCACATTAAAGATGGTTTTCCAGACGATATGGAGGTTATTTATGTGGGGTCGTTGAGGGTTGAGGTTGACTCAAGTGAACAAGACGATGTTGCGCAGTTACTATTGGACAGGTTTAAGTGTGTTCCGGCTTTTCTCCCACCAGACATTCTGTCCAAGTATTATCATGGGTTCTGCAAGCAGCATTTGTGGCCACTATTCCATTATATGCTTCCATACTCAGTAAGCCATGGAGGTCGATATGATCGGTCATGGTGGGAAGCATATGTTGCTGCAAATAAGATTTTCTCACAGAAGGTGATTGAAGTAATAAACCCAGATGAAGACTATGTATGGATTCATGATTATCATTTAATGGTTTTGCCTACCTTCTTGAGGAGGCGCTTCAACCGGTTAAGAATGGGATTTTTCCTTCACAGTCCTTTTCCTTCATCGGAGATATACAGGACTCTACCGGTGAGAGAGGAGATTCTAAAGGCATTACTGAATTCTGACCTAATTGGTTTCCACACATTTGATTATGCAAGGCATTTCCTCTCTTGCTGTAGCCGTATTCTGGGTTTAGAGTATCAGTCAAAGAGGGGATATATTGGGGTAGAATACTTTGGGAGGACAGTTGGAATAAAAATCATGCCTGTTGGAATTCACATGGGGCAGATTGAATCTGTGCTTAAGCATGCTGATAAAGACTGGATAGTTGGAGAGCTGCAGCAACAGTTTGAAGGAAAAACAGTGTTACTTGGAGTTGATGACACGGATATATTCAAAGGCGTGGATTTAAAACTCTTGGCAATGGAACAAATGTTGAAGCAGCATCCCAAGTGGCAAGGAAGGGCAGTGTTAGTACAGATTGCAAATCCAGCCCGAGGAAAGGGAAAGGATCTTGAAGAAATACAAGAAGAAATAGAAGCAAGCTGCAAAAGGATCAACGAGACTTTTAGGCAGCCTGGTTATGAACCTATTGTTTTTATCAACAGACCGGTGTCTCTTAGCGAACGAGCAGCATATTACACTATTGCAGAATGTGTTGTGGTTACAGCTGTAAGGGATGGAATGAACCTTACTCCGTATGAATACATTGTGAGCAGGCAGGGAATCCCTGGAAATGAATCTAGTTCAGATTCAAATGCTCCAAAGAAGAGCATGCTTGTGGTATCTGAGTTTATTGGCTGCTCCCCTTCACTTAGTGGGGCCATCCGAGTCAACCCGTGGAACATTGAAACAACTGCAGAAGCATTGAATGAGGCAATTTCAATGGCTGATACTGAGAAGCAGTTGCGACATGAGAAGCACTACAAGTATGTCAGTGTACATGATGTAGCATATTGGTCAAGAAGCTTCTTCCAGGATTTAGAGAGAACTTGCAAAGACCATTTTAGGCGACGCTGCTGGGGAATTGGTTTGAGTTTTGGTTTTAGGGTTGTTGCTCTTGATCCTAATTTCAGAAAGCTGTCCATTGATGCCATTGTCTCTGCTTATTCCAAAGCCAAAAATCGGGCAATACTTTTAGATTATGATGGTACTGTCATGCCCCAAACGTCCATCAATAAGAATCCTAGCCAGGACGTGATCTCAATTATCAACAGACTTTGTGATGATGTCAAAAACACTGTGTTCATTGTCAGTGGACGAGGAAAGGACAGTTTAGGCAAGTGGTTTTCTCCATGCAAGAAACTGGGTATTGCTGCCGAACATGGATACTTTCTAAGGTGCACCTTCTTCTCCATACTTGAATGTTTTTTTCGTGTTCTGCATGTTTTCTATTACATTTTTAAGTGTAGCTTTCTGCTTGTCTGCAATTATATACCTGTTTTCCATGTTACTTTTGACTAATTACCTAAGATTTTAGGCGGAATGCGGATGAGGAATGGGAAACTTGTGGGCAGAGCACTGATTTTGGATGGATGCACATGGCCGAGCCTGTAATGAAATTATATACAGAATCTACTGATGGTTCCTATATTGAAGTAAAAGAGAGTGCACTTGTTTGGCATCATCAAGACGCGGATCCTGGTTTTGGATCTAGTCAAGCAAAGGAAATGTTAGACCATCTTGAAAGCGTGCTAGCTAATGAACCTGTTACTGCTAAAAGTGGTCAATTCATTGTTGAAGTGAAACCCCAGGTATGTCATCTTTTAATACATCAATTTTCTTGATGCTTTCTTGTAAGAGACTGTTATAGATATCATCTTTCTTTACAATGTTACATTGCAGATAAAAACATGTGAATAGTGAGTTTTGGGTTTCCTGGAATATAGTTTAACTGGGCATGCTTCAAGCAAAATATTAAAGTTGTCCTTGTCATTTTCCATTGGTATATAAATTAGAACCGCCTCTTTTGTTGCTTCATGCGTCTCAGTGTCTGCCTTTTGAATTATCTCGCTAGAATGGAATGGAAGGATATCGCTGATGATTGAATAACAAAATTGAGCTGCATTATTAGAAGTGTAATTATGTGGTCTCTTTATGTAATACTTTCAATGCATGCTCTATTTTAAAATTGGCATAAATAAAGTAGGGAAATATTGGAGTTTCCTGCAAAAGTGGCTTCCAGTCGCTGTGAATTGCCTCAAAAATTGATACCTTTCAGGAACAAATTAACCAATGTGTTATTCATGGTACCTTTTCCATTTGTGCATAGTTGTTGGTCTTATTGCATTAGCTTTGAAAATGATGTGATAATGTTATCTTGATGGTGCGTGATGGTAATTGGTCTGAAATGCTCTCATCCGATGACTATTTCACTTTTGAGAGGAAGTATCTTGTAATGAACCACAGTAGGGATTGTGTTCATTAGAACAATGGAATGACTTTGACACCTATCATGTGTATGTTAATGTGGAAGAAGACACGGGAGGTTGACATATCCAGGATTACATCTAACGTGTCATCTCTCTAAAACTAATGAAATTTGATTGTGAAGGAAATTTTATTATATCCTTTAAGTTTCTAAGGATACTTGCAGTGTTTAATTTACTGGATAAAATCGAAATGGGTTTCTTTCTATAATTTTTATCTTTTTGAATAGGAGTTATTTGGAAAACCACATTTACAACAACAGAAATTGTCAACCTGGTGTAATTTTTACCGACCATATTGCATTGTCCTATATCTTCATATGCAAATTTCTACCCAGATTGGTTTTTCACTCGAGGGAAAAATCACTCTCCTTGGCAGTTTTGAGCTACCATTTTAGTGTAATAGAATGAATTGTTCTTGTCCTTGACTTGTTTCTATTCTCTTCATTAAGCTATATTTTTATTTTTATTCTATTTTATTTTTCTTTCAAGTGTTGTCCAAATATTACAGGTTCATTAAAAGCAGGGGATGTCACCTCTCTCAAGAGTAATAACTATTAAGGACCGAAATGTAGCATTCTTTTTATTTGAAAATATTTATTGATGTCACCGATTTAGCGGTCTTAAGTCATAAAATTTGCAGTTCTTTTTGTGATTTAAGGTCAACGGATCTTCAACTAATTCGTCTCAACTATTTCAGGGCGTTAGTAAAGGTCTGGTTGCAGAGAAGATCTTTACATCGATGGCTGAAAATGGGCGGCAGGCCGATTTTGTGCTTTGCATTGGTGACGATCGATCTGATGAGGATATGTTTGAGAAGATCGGAAATGCAATAGACAGTGGTGTCCTTTCTTTCAATGCTTCGGTTTTTGCCTGCACTGTTGGGCAGAAGCCGAGTAAAGCAAAGTACTACGTGGACGACACAACAGAGGTCATAAACATGCTTCAATTTCTTGCCGAAGCCTCCGACCCTTCACCTGCAGAAGATGCTTCAGGAATCCCCAATTAGGATTGATTCAGGGATGATGGTCTTTTTCTCCATCCACTTCAAGTCTCATCAAGATCCATTCATTTTGAGTTTGAAGGGGGGAGACAACGGGAACGATATTGTACAGCTTTCTGTGTGACGAGCTCTTTGGACTAGAGGAAGTTAGAATTTAGTGCAACGGATGTTGGAAACTTGTGGCAAGTGGCTTCAAGTCGACTCTACTTTTTCCTTAGGTAAGTGGACGTTTAGCTGGAATTGCTGGATTCGCTCGGTTGACATGGTCTATGGCGATGCAGCATTGGTGGTCTTTTTGGTTTTCTATTGGGATTCCTACTTTCACTGGGTTTGCCATTTTTATGAAGTTCGAAGCTGCAATTTATGGCTGCAACGTGAAGGTTAGAGTGCTCCTGAAGGTTATTTCGTTAGTCTATTGTACAGAGTATATTTACTTGTTCGATTCTCTTTATTTCTTTTTTTGTTTTTTTTTTTCCCATTTTTTGGAGGTTAAAAGACTTGTCTACCTTTTGCTGCACCAATTTGTTGGATAATTATAGTAGTAATTGTAAATATTTATAGAAGCAAACCTTTTTTCTACTCTTCTCCACGCTGATATCTGTCTTAGCATGTCCACCCCAGGTTCAGATCGGAAATTAGGAGGGAGTTACAGATAATTAATTGAAAAAACTGGGTTTAAAATTTCACATGTTGCTACTAAACTATTTCTTTTTACGATGAGAAGTTGTTTGGTAGAACTGCAACATGTAATCTAACTTGGCTTGAGTTTTACCCTCAAACTCCTAACAGGACTCGGCTTATTGAGTTCATGAGCTATTAAAGTCAGTCATGATCGTGTCTGCTTGTGCTGTAGAAGTAGTCGAAGCTCTCTCTTTAGACACGAGGATACAAGAAGAGCTCGGAGCAATGGAAGTTAGCAGATGTTAGGATTGTTATATGTGGATTCAACTCAACATGGACCTGGAGGTGCCTAAATTAGCATTAGCTAGCTTCACAAGGGTATGGAATATGACACGAGAGTCGTCATATGTTCAACAATGGAACTTAAGAGAGGCAATAAGGGGAGTCATCGTTTGTAATATATTCTTTAGAGGGTTGCTAAGTCAATGAAATAGACATGTTAATGACTCGACTCTCCAAACTGAGCTTTTGGGTGTCGTCTTGGTTTCAGATTTTGAATTATACACATTGCGGAAGGGATTTCACATTAGTTGCTTGGGTCAAGATGATGTCAATTGAATTGGGCCGATAAAATAAAATACTCTCTTCTCAGGCTTGAGTTCGATCAACTAAGTCCTTTCTTGACCTATGTCGCTTCCTATATGTGAAGGGGTGTGTATTCTAAACAATAGTCAAATCTTCCTCACCAAACTCTCTTGCACTCATTCTATCTTGTTTCGATAGGAGACCTGATTGTTAAAAGAGCGAACAATCGTCATATTTTTTTGAGCTGGTGACATTTGCACTAACGGCATTATTCGACATGCAGATGATTCCTAGTGGATAGAGAGAGGTGGTCGAGATTTTATTGATCACTCAATTGGACAGATTTTGAGGTAATAAGTTGGATTGAATAAAATAACTTATTTTCATACAAGTATATGATAGTAGCAAGAAATAAAAAGTTCATTTACACTGTAGAAGTTGTAGAAAAGACAATCTACATCACTATAATTATATATACATATTAAATTAGGATTCCATACAACGTGCGGTGCAGGCTTGATCTGTATTTCCTTCTTGGGAAGACTTTGACAAAACAAATCCGGAGAGTTCCAGAATTTATCGAATATAATTTTCTCCAAAATGGGTCCTCAATTCTTATCTCTTTGAACAACAGAGAAAAAATGGCCCCACAATCTGCTCATTTTGCTTTTTCTCCCCCATTCGGCCTTCTCTGTATGAAAATCCAGTTCATGTACTGCCTCAATTCCTGTCGTCGTGGGTCCAAATGCTTCTTAATGGTACGACAACTGCATTTTTGGTAGACTAACCAACTTGCTGATTCTATCAAAAAGTGTCTTGTCGTTCAATACATTTTCAACATCCCTGTATATCACATTTTCTTAACAGAAGAAAAGTCTTTTAAGATAAGCTCCACACATTGTACCTTGGAATTTTTAAGAAGAAGTGACTTGCCTAGGTATCAAAAATGTATTGGACGATAGTCGAGGAACATACGCATTCGAGACACTGGATCTCTACTCATTAAACATAGCAGGAGACTCGTATATGTATATGTATATGTATATGTATATGCTTGTGTATATAATACAAGAAGAGAGAGTGGTTTCCACGCGCTGCCATCACTTCCACCAGTTTACCACCTTTTATATGACAATGTAACTGGGTAATAATATATCCGTTTTAACAATGTTGTTTCACAATCTTAGTACTGCATCCAGGAGTTGTGTCAAAATCTGTAAAGAACTACTGACACTAACTTCTGGGTGGAGTTTTGTTTGGAGACAAGTATACCTGGCTTTGCACCACCGTCTGGCCAACCTTGAATCCCGGAACCACCGTGAATGCCACCCAAAAATCACGCTCGGCCGCCACGAAAATGTCGTCCGTTATGCTTTCCATGTACACTTCGGAAAATCTGGAACTTCTTTTCACTTGAAATATGCTCACTTCTTGATCAAGTGAGAATGCCAAACAATGTAAAAGCCAAACTCTCCTTCCCATCTCTGCAAAGGCCTTGAAGAATTCAGTTTCTACGAACTCACCGGAATTAACCATTTTCCTTTGATTCAAATTCCCTGCAAATGAAAATTCCATTTTGGGATGTACTAAATGAAGGTACTTTGCTTTCAAGAATTTCCCAAACAAAGAATTTGGATTCTGCCCAAGAAACTGAATTACACTCACTGATCTCAATTTCTTGAACTGTTCAAAGAAGAAAATTTGACGCTGATCTGTGTCATTAGGCAACGACTGATGATCATTTTGTAGGGAAAAAAATGGTTCATTGAAGCCACTGAAAATTTCTCTGCAAACAAAGGATTCAAAGGCGAAACCTTTATGATCCCTCTTGCTGAAAGTGATTTCTGACTGTATTGCATTTGCTGCAGCATCAATATCCCAATTTGCAGAGATCATATTCCTAATCAACAACTTGACGAAATTGCGTATGGATCTCAATGCATAGTGATAAACCATGATAAAGACTTTAGGATTTGAATCAGAGAATTTGATATTGTCAAGAATGGAAAAAGATCCACTTGCATTGAGTTTTATCTCGAGGGACTTATTGTTCTGAACAATTTCCTGCAACTGATCTTGTAGTAAAGAAATTTGGGAGTCTTTTCTTTCCATCTCCCCCTGCATTTTTTTCATGGTGATCTCATAAGTCTTCATTAGAGACTGCTGTTCTTGAATTTCTGCTAGCATTAATGTCACATGGGGCGGAGAAGAATCGATCTGTTTCTTCAAGAATCTGTGCTTGAGCTCTGACAGTGCTTTTAATTCATCAACCACAGCTTGGTCTGCAGATTGTACAGCCTCATTGTTGTACGGAAACTGAGCCATTTGTAGCTCAGCATAAGCTGCTTTAACTGCAGAAATGGTGGCAAAAAGCTTGGCAACGAAGGCTTCAACCGTGGCTCGGTTCTTTGATTCTTTTGCTTCTTCTTCGAGATTTTCTTTCTCGAACTGTTGGGATTCACAGCATTTGAGTTTTTCTTGAGGAATGAAGAGGCAAAATCCAGGGTTTGAGAGATTTTTCCTTGCTGATTTTAAGTGAATTACTTTCTGAAATGTCTTGGCAATTTTGCTTTTTGATGAAGCTGGACATGGCATGGTAGAATCCATTTCAACTCAACAATTTTGTTGATCAGAGCATGAAAAAATCAAAATTCTTTCAGTGACAAAAGAATTGTTTATATCTTAGAAGAAGAAAATGGCTATGGCGGAATTGATGGGAGTAAAGTGAGATCTAAAGCGCGGGAAAAGAAAAGCAAAGTCCCTTCACCCACACTAATAAATATATAGATACGATTAATTTTTATTCTGTTAAAATTAAGAAATAAATGTGTAAATAATTGAGCATGAATTAGTACAAAATCTGCCCAAATCTCATCTTTATTCTTACTTTCTTCCTTTTATATCATATTTATGTATTATAATTTCTTGACGGTGATGTTTTTTTTTTTTTTTCAATTTGAAATCTTTATTCGATTGCTTAAAATCAATGGGTGGGATCCACTTTATAAAGCCAAGAAATTCCAAAAGAAATAAATTTAAAAAAAAAACAAAAAGAATTATTGACTCTAAATAATTAAGGAACATAGTGCATGGCATAGGACGTGGAATCCAAGGTTGTATACACTGGCGACAACTATATTTGATTTATAAACGAAAAGAGAAAAAAAAAAGTTAATTATTCAATTATACTTCGACTCGTTTAGTAGGTGAAACAGATAAAATCGAACTTGAAAAATAATAAATTTTATCTCGCGTATAATTTAATGTATAACTAGACTAGGTTAATTACGATAGGGTGAATTGATTTTGAATATCGAAGAGTCGATTTTCTATTCACTTATTATTTAATTAATTAAGTTGATTTTCAATTATGAAAAGAAAATCGTAGGAACATAAATAATTGCAAATTATTGTCATGCGTATTGAAGGGCAAGCCTTGTTAATGGTCTGGACATCATTACGAGACAAGCAGTGGCTATACAAAGGTTTTCAATTAATTAATTAGAAATCTATAGGCCAAAAGTGGCTGTCTCTCAATTTTTTTGGCATGGCCAATGATCCAATCAATTCACATCATTGGTTTTTTTTTTTTTTTTGGAGAAATCTTGACATGTTCAACAGTGTAATAAAGTTGATTTTGTGGGTTAAATTCTTTGTCAAAACTTTATCCATTTCTTGAACTTTATTGAGCTAGCAATGACAAATCAATTTTTGTTCAATTTCATTTGTTGCTAGTAATTTTACAATTACATTTTTACTTCTAAAGGTAATATATTTAACAGATAAATAGTTGATACGAGTTTTATTTATTACTCTCTATGTCCCATTTATATAGGCTTATTTTGTTTTTTCACACGGATTAAGAAATCTTATTTAGGGTATGTCTGGTATTGATTTTGGCCAAATGTTAATTACTTTCCTGACCGTTAGTGGGGTCCGCACCACTCACAACCGGTCAATTGTTGCGGCTGAAGTTGAGTTCAACGGTAGGAAAATGAATTATTTTGACTATTTTAATGGCTACCAGACAGGGCTCTTAATGTTATCGGAAAAACAATTTTTGCCAAAAAATTTCATAGTTTACCCTCATTTAATTATCAATAACTAGTAGTAAATTATTGTTGAAAGTGATAAAGAAATAAGGGTATATTAGTAAACAAACAAAACAAAACATTCTTAATAAAGAAACAAGACTATATAATTGTGACAAGAAAATAAGGAAAGTAAGTATGTATAAATAAGATGGATGCAGTATTATGTTAATTTCTACGATTGGAAAGTGATTTTTGAATCCAAATTTTTTCATACATAATAAAATGGATAAATTTCCCTCAAATGGAAGCAAGATTTATGATTTAATTATATGTACTTATCGTGTGATTAACGTGTAGTGCAAACATTTGCAATAATTATGGAATGGAATACTATGTTGGCATAAATTTGGTACGCATATTGATTGTACGCCAAGCAAGTCTTCTGTCAAATTGACATTCGAAAATCAGCTGTATACTATCTCAACGTATACCTACCGAATGAAAATGAGAGAAGTGATTGAATCTATCATTTAATGTCATGTAATTGTCACCTAAATTGGTGTTCAATCTCAGTGGGGGATGAATATCATTATTCTTTAGCAATTTCCTATGATGCATCGACACGGACACGTGTGTCCGACACGATACGTGTCCGATACGCCGACACGCGATTTTTAAAAAAATTAGAAACATGACACGTTATCGACACGTTGATTAAATTCTTAAAAAATCTTCACTTATATAATATAAATTTAGTTTTATACTTGTTATTAATTTTTTTTGTTGAAATCCTTTAAACATGAGTATATATTTGTTAATTGCTAATAACTTTGAATTAACAATAAATAACATTTTTAATATAAAAAGAAAAATGATTACGGTAGAGTGTCCGAGAAGTGTCGGTATCGACTCGTGTCTGACACGTGTCGGACACGGACACGCTACCCTAATTGAAGTGTCCGTGCTACAGAGGCAATTTCCTACCCTTCTCCCACGATTTAAAAATAAAAATCCTTATGATATTGTTCATGCCAAGAATCATCCCATATAGGATTATTATTTATTTTTATTTTTTTCCAATTTTAACATCAGCATGGGAGCAACACACTTATATGTTACTAAAGGTAGTTCTTCGTGCACCGAACACGTAGCTGATTGAATCAATGTCACTCACACTGATAAAAATGCATGCTGTGAAACAATATAGATTAGGTGGGGCTTCCTTCATCATTTTTATAGTTTCTTAGAAGTCAGAGAGAGGAACAAAGGGAAGGAAATGCTTCACTATAGGTGAGAAAAATGGGGCAAGTCGCTCGCAGCTCAGTTCAACTTGTCCTGGAGCTGAGTCGTGGGGCCAGCAGAGCCACCATTTTGCAGTGCGAGCCGCTCACCGGGAGTAGGATATTTCGAAAATAGTTTTTTCGAAGTATTGAATTCTCCACAATATATGATATACAACTCTCTATGCAATTAATTTTGCAATTGTTCCTTTGTTATTATTTCGTCGAACTTTCACTTCTCTTCTCTTGGTTATTGCATTTTTTTCCCTCTTGTCTTCTACGATATTTCTAATGAATTACAGTGAATTAAAGAACCGTGGTGAGAATGTTAACCAATTCCTTGCAAAGCGTTTAAAAAAAAAAAAAAAAAAAAAAAAAACTAAAATTAATTTCAAACAAAATTGATTTTTTTCAAGTTTATTGTTCACAAATTTTCAACTTCATTGCGTAGTGAAACAATGAAAAAGGTGGGCGAGCGGCTTGCGAACCATATTGCACATTCTTGGCACGAGCCAACCCTTACTCAACTCGCCCCAAATCGAACATGATCCTTATCTCAATAACTCTTAAGGATGGTTTCCCTTCTGGGTTAAACCTCCAACGAACTATTTATTATAGAATTTTTCGATATCACTTTGTTTGCACGAAAAGCCTCTATTTAGCAGTTTACGTGTAGTCATACAAATATTGAAACTAATCACGATTTGAGAATTAGAACCATTAGAGTTATTTATTCATTTTCATATTTGGTTTAATACGCAAAACACGTTGATGATGTTATAATGCACGAGATTGTGAAAGTAAGAGAATTTTCTTCTTAGTCCTTACTCCACAAACTTGATTGGACGTGCATGCACTTTGTAAATCTTCCAATTATCCTTCAAGAATGGATCGTGGTGCTTCTTAAGACATGAATTAGGATATGATTTACTCCATTATCTAACAGTAACTGCAGTTGACATTGTTCAAAGTCAATGATTCAGACATATATACTGTTGGAATTAATTGATTTTATTGGGTTTCATTAAATGTTGTATTTAATGAGTGAGACATTACAATTAATTCGGGTGAATTGGAAAAGTCTTCAATATAGGCCCATAAGTTGATAAACCAATTTTAAGTGTCTTATATATGGTAAGGAATCTCACGTCGAAAGTTTACAAGAAATAAGTCTTGTTCATATAATGGGATGTGTATAAGTTATAATTTAATAAGTGACTTACAACTTAGCTACATTTGGCTAGTCAAAGGCTAGCTGCGCCCCGATCCCGATCCGCGCACGTCGCAAAGTACGCATTGGGCGCTTTAGAGGCGCACTTCGCACGTACGCATCGTCGCGAGGAGCTGTGGAGCCTTATAGTTTTCAGAAATGGACTCATGGTTCGATGACATGGCAACGAGAGGCTCAACGAGTGGGCATCCTAGGTGTCACACATGTAGCAAGTTGCGTTACTTCATCCTGCATGGCAGTTGGTTCAATTGGACGTACGCGTGACATTTGCATGGCTGGTGACTGTTCAGAAATTGGTGAACAAGCATGATGAATGAACACTACAATTCATAGTATAATTTGGGCCGTCAGATCATGAAATAGTGCGATCCAATGGCTAAGACGAATCCGATCAAGTGATGCACCAATTCATGAAATGTTACACTCATTCAAGGAGACACTTCAATCTCTATAAATAGATACCTCCAAATTCGTTTTTTGGATACACCAAATCAATTAAATTATATTGATTTCTAAATTCTCTCTCTCTCTCTCTCTCTCCCCATATTATGTTCTTCATATATATTCCGTTCGAGTACGATCATTTCTTGGTTCGACTGACAAGGTTGGTATTGTGCAGTATTGACTTTGGAAGAAGCGTTGTATCCATAATCCCGTTTGCACATTGTTGGAAGGCGAAATTTGTCTTAATGAGATTTGCTTTGACATACCTCGTTTCATCTTCAGCTTTCCTTTTTCTGCTATTTTTATTTGTTCTTTCGATTGTAATAGTCGAATTTCCGACAACATATACTACATACATGGTTCATGCTTGTATGAAAAGTTAATGTGGACCCCAACAAAACCACCATGAATAATACTCCATCATACATAAGTGAAGAACAATATAATTGAAAAGAAAACTCCATCTTCAATCATCACTCTAGGCACTCAATTTTCCTACTACTTTTTTTTTTTGCACCTTGCTTTAAAGTAACCATTTGATTTGATGAATATACGTCCTAGCATGATAATGGGCATTTTATAGAGCACTATCTAATCTATATACCAAACATACTTTCCATTTCCCTCAATAGCATGCATACACGTAAAGAATTGACCTAGTTAAAGCAGAAGGAAACGTCAAGAGTATATGATACCTGCTTGTATTGGAAGAAAATCGATGAGTTCTGAGCTAAATCCACATGGTCTAGCATGGGCCTCAAAACCTGGAGTTGGCCTAGTCAATAAAAACTAAGCAACCAAGTACCAACCTAGATCCAGTTTCTTCTAACAAGGCTGCAGATATGCTGAACTACAAATTACTCGTTCCACGAGACCAAAACCAAAATTGTGCAAAGAATAACTAACATCCACAATGACTCACCTGGGCCAAAATCTTTATCCATTTGCAAGTCCATATATGTGGCTACTACTACGTGAGATTATGAATAATTTATCTCATATTTTCATTATAAAAGGAAAAAGACTACACCCACAACCACAGACGAAAGGAAAAATCTTCCTATTGCATTGTCTCACAAGATTCTTACATGGAAATATCAATATCCGCTTCTAATAAAAGATTTTGTAAAATTACAAATCTCTTGAGTTTTGAAACTTCCACTAGCACCTTTACAAGTAACATGTAGTATTAACGTCATTTTTCTCCGAGTTAAACGAAAGACTGACCCACGTATCAATTTTTCCCTGCCAAATAAAGGGAGTGTCACATTGAGTCAACTTCATAGAGAAACTTTACTCATTTCATCGGAGAGAGTTCTGCGAAACACAGTTCAGCTCAAACTATCTATCTACCATTCTTTGTCATCTCAGGCTGGCAACTGCAGTTTTGCATTAGTTTTCCAGCTGCAGAGAGATTGCTTGGTCAGTATGATAACGTTTGCTAAAATGTAATACCCAATGAGACAGGATAGGTCACAAAAACGCCAATGGGCTCGTCACCTGATAAAGTAGTAGTAGAAGAAGTCTGCATAAAGAGCTGTTTGGACAAGGGCAGAAAAGCAAGCTGAGCAAAAGAAGAATGATTATTAGTCAAGGCAAAAAAAGTCTCATCCATCAAGCTGTGTTTGTTTGGGAAAAATTATAAGGAAAACAACTAATGGGATGCACCGACACAGACACATGTGTCCGACACGATACGCGTCCGATATGTCGACACATAATTTAAAACAAAAAAAAAGTACTGACAAGACGCGTCATTGACAGATGGATTAAATTCTTTAAAACTCATCATTTGTATAGTAAAATTTAGTTTTATACTTATTATTAATTTTTCTTGTTGAAAATTTTAAATGAGTACCTATTTGTTATTTACGAATAACTTTGAATTAAAAATATGTAATATTTCTAATAAAAAAATGATTATGGTAGAGCGTCAGTATCGTGTTGGACACGAACACGCTACCCTAATTGAAGTATCCGTGCAATAAAGGGTTCCACAAATTGTACGGATAATAAGTGGGTAATAGTTGTGAATGTGGTTAAAAGTAGTGTTTGAATTTGATTCAAATTATAAGGAAATTAAAACGTAACCCAAACAAGCACTTTGTGTCATGACTTACAAATCCATCGACCGAAATGCTGCTCTGTGAAATACCGGTAGATCCAATTCAGGATGTAGAATGCTCGATAAGCCCTGTTGATTCATAAGACATGAGATTTTCGAGATCTTGGGCTTATGATCCACACTTAATATACATGAAAGATAAAAAGCATTATACATGAAAGATAAAAAGCATCAGGGTTAAAATGGAGGGCTGATAATTGCATAAACCAATATTGTTCCAGTAATATTTAAATGCATCATTTAGTTAGGATCACTTCAAAATTTCTGCAGCAATTCAAACACATATTTTATAAAGAACAGAGAAGCTACAGCTACAGGAGGAGGAAAGACACTATTGAATGCCCAGAAAAAGGGAGAGAAAGGAAACTCTCACATTTGGATAAGCAATGACATACTAGAAATGTATCTACTTATGGTCAATAATTCAAATTGGACAAATCCCAGAACATATATATAAATTTCAAAGTGACAAAAAACACAAGGTAGAATTGCAATGGCCTCTGAGAATGTTTTCCAGTCAGGTTCCCACACAAGTCCAAATTCAGTATACATAAGCAAAACTTATCTTCTTTCTTTTGCAGCAGTTGGTGAAAAGAGAGAAAAATTACCCAAGGAAGAAAACATATTGTCCAGTTAGATTGTCCACATTTCCACTTCTTTGCAACAGAACCAACTGGGGTAAAATTGCAACAGCCTCCAAGTATATTGAAAATGCCCAAAATATCTGGAAAGAATGTAAAAAAATTACAAAGTATATAAAATGTTTAAAGGGCAATATACAATATTGGTAAATGCAAAACTGATAGATCATATATACATTTAAGCTAAAAGGATATCACTACAGTGAGATAATGTAAATTAATTGCAAATAGGCATTGAAATCTCAATGTTCATTTATAACAGAATATAGTCACAAATGCAAGCAAGCACGAACTCCTGTAAAATAAGACCGCACATAAAAGAAACCTAGAAAAAAAGAAAAAAGAAAAGATGATTTCAAAAAGTATGCATAAATACAGTATAAAATAATTAACTGCAAGGGAAAACAAGAACAAATGTATCCACAAATTCATTTGAACAAGCGCACACACTGAAAACTTACAGAACCAATTGAGAACAATCAATCCAATTTGCACGTCACTCACAATACATTCAAAGCAAGCACATTCTTAATTGGAGCGTCAATTTCGAAATATGTGAAACTTGCTTTAACCAAGCAACTCCAGCTCTTGTGTGGATGTTATGGTTAAGTTCGGGTCAAGGGCAGGGGCTCAGTCCCCAGCCCATACCCATTTCCTTTTTTTCTCCCTAATTCTAGTGGCCTCAGACAGATACTTGTGTTGATCAGCTTAATTAGGACATTCAATGATAAATATGGATTGTACGAGAAAATCTTTAGTGTCTTCAAGAGACATTCTCGTTTATAAGTTAGGTCCAGCCAGACAGCACTTCTGCATTCAACAGCAATTCAATACTTGAAAAGAAAAGAGATTTGAGCTAGCAGAACATTGAAGGAAGGAGGGAGGGAGGGATGGAGATAGACGGGGGGGGGGGAGGGGGGGTGGTGGTTATCTAGGATAGCAAAATCTAAGACACCCATAGGCCATAACCAAGTATCAGCCACATTTACTTCATAAATTCACTTCAAAGTTCAAACAGCTTATAGATCATCGAAATTCACAGGAAAAGGGAGAAGAGCAAGATGGACTGAGTAGGCTGACCTCCTGAAATGTAAACTTCTCATGGATAAGAAGTGCCAAGAGAAAGCTTGCTCCTACAAGAAGATAATGCCTAAAGGTGTCTAGTTGATGGTCGTATGATCGCCTCACAACTTGATGAAATCGCATGCACCACACAATTGCTAGAGAACTCCCAATGAATACCAACTTCATCACGGTATTGTACACTGAAATAAAGTCAGTAAACAAATCTAGATACCGAGCCAAGAACACAAGTGCATACAGCTCCTGAGTCTTCAACGAAATTCCTGAATAACACAAAAGTACATTTAATTTCACCTCTCAACTGAAGAAACTACAAATACCCATCGATAAAGCCAGACATGCAAACAAACTCAGAATTCAAGTCCTCAAAGTCTTCAACTTTTTTACTGAAAAATTGCCAGAGATATGAACTCCTGCACAGGAACAAGATGTCTTCCATTCCACCAGTTACCAACACATATAAACCCTATAAGTCTTGATGCTGTGTGTGACATTATTAAAATGGATGACTAATTATAGTACCAATATGATAATATAAGAATACAGGAATGCAGCAAAATTTAGAGTTTAACTTAAAGACCCAAAATTCAGCTAATAAAAGCCTAGAACAAGTACTTGTATCATAAGCATAACACACAGAGAAACACAGACAATATACATATACAAATGTAGACCACAAGGTACCAGAGAGAAATTGGTCATTCACGAACCTTCGTGTAGAGCTGCTGTGAGCACACTACAGACTCTTCAGATAACTAATAACTTGCATTATTTTCCCTTCGATGAAGCATTAGATTAGACATAATAAACTTGTAAACAATTGTGTATATTATCTGTGCTGTATACAGTATGGTACTTTTTCATGTTTTTTCATCAACAAATTTTGGATTTATCAAGAAAAGGAAAAGAAAATGCCACCCATCCCGAATACTCTGATCAATGGTCTTATCATCTTGTAAGCATACGATTTTATAAATAAAAATTGACAAAGTATGGAAAATAATTGTCAGGGCGGAGAACAATGGATGAAGTCTTACATGAACGATTGTATCAGTTCATCAATGTAACTCAATGTTTAATTACTGGGAGAAACGTGAAATTTAGAGTTACGCAGAGGATGCCAAAGCACAAATATGAAAAGGCACAGAAGGACCTGTCATATAGACCATATAGGTAGCTCAACTTATGGATCACAAACTTTAACGAACATAGGCAGAGGCTTAGAGACAGGCATTCCCAGTCTAGATTTCCATGTTCATGTAGAGATTTGCATATCACTATCAAGTAACTTGTATGGATGTCCGTGTACATATGTGTATTTAAGGAAGTATATCCATAAATGCATATGAAAATATATACATACATCTGTGTGTGATGGGGAACTCATACAAGTTGGCCGTTCTGAGTCTTTGAAACCCATTGAATAAATTGAGATAGCAAATGTAAACTACTACAAATTATGCCCTCAACGAATGGGAGAAAAAGACCACATAAATAGTAATGCACATAGCCTCAGTGACTCCATTAAGCAAACAACAAACACAGATCGGTCAATTCAAAATCTAAAACTAATGTTTTAACAAAAATACAGAGGAATCAACTCCACCGACTAAATAATTTGGACGTATACATTGATGGTTTAATTAACAAAAAAAAAAAAAAAAAAAACCCTAGACAATGTATTCAAGCTTTTACTCCACAAGTAAAAGGAAATTTCAATAATGCGAGAAATGAAATTCAGTCCTGCACAACTCGATTAACTGAAACAAACAGTATATATACATACTCAGTAGAAACCCAATTAAAAGCATCACCTGAGCATGATTTAGTGGCATAGATTTTAAGAAGAAGAACTAAAATGCTAATCAAATGTGTCATATCACCGACGAATCTAAAAATATTCATGGGTGCAAAAATAGGAGAATGAGATTTTCTTTGTTTGTAGATAGAAAAAGTGGGGAAGGATTTCAAGTTTAAAAAACCTTCAATGAAAAGGAGTTATAAATTGGAATTTTGAGAGGAGAAGTGAAACAGGTTCAGTTGAGGGGACAGACTGGGTAGGGTTTCTAAATCTGAAAAAAAAAAAAAAAAAAAAAAATGATGGAGGGAGAGAGTGTATAAAGCCCTTGTTTGGCCTTCATTATAATTACAATTGACTATTGAGAATGTATTAAGCCCTTGTTTGGCCTTCATTATAATGATGAAATTTTTGAAAATAATGTATTTTGGAACAGTAATATTTGAGATAATGTATGGTTAAAAAAGAAGTTTTTTTTTTTAATTTACGTGTAATATTGTTTCATTAAAAAAGATGTGGTTGAAAAGACGAGAGAAAAAAATGTATTAAAATTTTAATGGAGGCCATACGGAAGCTAAAGAGGATAAAAGAGCTATTCTGATTGTAACGATATGAAATGAAATTGATGTCTTATATATTTTATGGATAATTACAGCAGCGATACCAAAGTTTTCATTTATTATCAAATTTTTCCCAAATCTTTCATTTGTACTACCAACAGTACCAAATCTTTCATTTTTGCCACCAACAGTACCAAACATTTCAAAATGTCCGCAGTTGAAATGCAAATGGATAGTTTCTATTATTTTGGCATTTAGTTGACCAAATAATTGACTTTGACAATAATGTTGACTGATTTTAAAATGTTAAAATGGTAATTTTACATTTTTTAATAATAAAATAATCAGAATCAAATAATTAAAATTAAAAACTCATTCCACTTTCTTCTTATCCACTCACCCCCATCCCAACTATGCAAATATGGGTTTGGAACTTTGAGACGCTTCAACAAACTCGAGAATGGAGTCTCCAAAATCGAATGTGCACTCTGCTGCAATATCAGTGGTTCTAATGAACTCTGCCTGTGCATTTAGCCCAAAATTTCATATTGATTGACCATGGAATCAGAAACCCAAAACTTCATTCGAAACACTTCATCTTCTTCCTTGTTATGAAATTGGATTGCCTCAAAATTCTTGGCTCAGTTGATTGCGTTTGGCCAGTGCTGAACCAGATCTTTGGCCCAAAAATGTTATTACTTGGTTGATAAGTCGTGCTTGCACTTTTACACACCTTTATCAGTTTTTCTTGTTTTTGTGATCTGGCCCTACACTTGGCTAGATCTCCACCGCTGATGAATGGCTCCTGATCTCCTTGCCTTAAGTCATTCTCAAAACTTCATTTTCTGTGTAATTGCTCAGTGCTTTTTGAGAGATTTTCTCTTTGTGTGATTAGGATTCATCTCTCTCTTTCTGCCGTTTGGAAATCTGGGTGATTTCTGTATAATTCCTGAGTGATAAGGAAGTGAGTGCACTTGATGTATATTATGTGAGATTGTGTATATTCTGAGGGATTTGAGGCGAGTGATATTGAAGAGATTTCTTCATACATTGTAATTCTGTTCTTGGTGATTTTAGTGGAACTAGAGCGTAATCTCTTTATGTGGATGTTCAATGGGTGAGTAGGCCTCTAGCTGAACATCCCGGCCTTTTTGGGCGAACAATCATTTTCGTTCCTCTTACTTTCTGTGATTTACTGACTTGTTTGTATTTTTTGTGAACTCTGAGACCAACAAGTGGTATTAGAGCCCTTGTTAGTCATAGATATGTGTTGGTGTTTGTTTTTCTGAATCCCTAATTTTCCAAAATTACTTGATTGTATAGATCTTATGATTTCTGAAATGATTTTTGTAGAAAATAAAACCTTTGGGTTGAGTTCCGTAGTTTATTTTTTAAAATAAGTTTTTTATTAAAAGACTCGAGGTTTTTGTTAAACGGATTTGTGTGATTTTTCTAAAAAAATTATTTTTGCTCTGGGTTATCTCTTCCGATGTGGTGTTTTTACTGAGTTTGTGGTGTTCTTGATCCAACTCAGTAGTGAGTCGTAGTAACTCGTTTGACTCATACTGAGTCGTGGTAGTTGGGCCGACTCGTTCGATTCCACTGAGTTCTCAATGCGTCTGTGTGACTTGTTGCTTCATGCACCCGTTCTGAGGTTTCTTCTCATCTGCTTCTGGTATTCTCTGAAACCCCCTATTATTTTCAGTATCTTATGTCAATTTTTGGAATCTATTATTAAGGTAAGTAATCATCACCTGCTTTTATTTGTCCAAAATCTCATTGAGGATCTGGGAATCTAAGGGAGTAGGGGAACAAATGGCTACCACCATTTACACACTTTAAAAATTGGTGTTTCTTGCATGATATTATTGTCACTGATTGATAAATTGTTAGCCCTAATTGTATTATGTAATTTCTTGAAATCTTTTCTCATATTGTCAATACTTGCTAGATACTGTGTGGCCTATTATTTGATCCTTGTGTGTTTACCTTTAATCATGTCTATTATTTAAGTTTGGAGGGGGACTAGGGATTTTAGTTTATGGAGACAGAAAATGAGGACTCTGTTGTTACAACAGAGGTGTGTTGCTGCCATAGATAGGACTTGGCCACCTGAATTTAGTGTCTATAGAAGGCAGGAGTTAGATGAGATTGCTTGGAGTTTCATTTTTCCTCACTTGTACGATACTGTTATTAGGAAAGTTGGATAAACCACTAATTATAGTGTTTATGCACTAAGTTAGAATCATTCTATCTTGCTAAGAGTATGCCCAACAAATGTTATCTCCTTAGACAGTTTACAATTTCAAATTTAATCCATCTTCTACACTAGAAGATAGCATTGATAAATTCACAAGACTTGTTCAAGAATTGACTGACTGTGATGAGAAATTGTCTGAAGATCAACAAGTAGTGGCTTTATCGAATGGCTTAGGAGACAAATATAGAGATCCTAGAAATGCCTTGAAATATGGAAGAACTGATCTCACTGTTGACATTGTTATATCATCTTTAAGGAATAGAGAACTTGAATTAAAATCTGAATTCAAGTATTCTAAATCAAATGAAGCTTTGAACGTGAGGGAGAAACCTAATCAGAATAAAAAGGGGAATCAATGCAACTACAACTCTCACAAAAGAGATAAACCCCAATTTACCAAGTTCAGAAATCAGAACAAGAATCAATCTAAACCTAAACTTCAGCCCAAAAAATGCTACTACTGTGGGAAAACATGACAGCTAATCAAAGATTGTTTCAAAAAGATCTCTGATATGAAAGACAAGCATAATTCTGATGGGTTTGTTGCTGTTGCATGTAATAATGAACATGATATTCAGGGGGGTTATTCTTATTAACACCACTAATAGGAACCCAAAAGAATGAGTTCTTGACTCTGGCTGTATTTTCCATATATACCCTATAAGGAATTGGTTTAATGAACTTGTTGATCAAAATGTGTATTGGGGGAGGGGGGGCACATGTTCAGATGGGAAATGACATGAATTGTCAGATAAAAGGAATAGGAAAGGTGAACCTTCAAATTGAATCCACAAAAGCTTCATCTAAATAATAAAGAGATCATCTCTTTGCCCAAGATTAATGACATCTATACCATGCATGCTAACATTTAGTAGGTTACAGCTCTCTGTTGTGAATATAAAATCTAACAAGTCTCTAATCTGGCACAAAAGGCTTGACCACATGTCTAAAAAGGGATTAACAATTTTAAATAAATTTGGGACATGTTCAGATGGGAAATGACATGAATTGTCAGATAAAAGGAATAGGAAATGTGAACCTTCAAATTGAATCCACAAAAGCTTCATCTAAATAATAAAGAGATCATCTTTTTGCCCAAAATTAATGACATCTATACCATGCATGCTGAACATTTAGTAGGTTACAGCTCTGCTGTTGTGAATATAAAATCTGACAAGTCTCTAATCTGGCACAAAAGGCTTGGCCACATGTCTAAAAAGGGATTAACAATTTTAAATAAATTTGGATATTTTGGAAAAGATAATTTTGAAAAACTTATTCTGTGAAGACTGTGTTTTTGGAAAATAAAATAAGCTTCATTTTAAAACTGGAGTCCATAAATCCACTTCAATTTTGGACTATTTACATGATGGCCTGTAGGGTCCAACATCTGTGAATACCTTGAGTGGTTTCAAATTATACTTGCTTATAGTAGATGATTTTCAAGAAAAATATGGACTTTTTTTTTGAAACATAAGCCTGATACTTTTCAAAATTTCAAACAATGGAAATTGATGATTGAAAGTCAAACCAATAAGAAAATCAAAACACTTAAGACTAACAATGGCATTGAATTCTGCAATCTGGAATTTGACTCTTTTTGTAAAGAAAATGGAATTCTAAGGCATAAAACTTTGACATACACCCCTCAACAAAATGGTATTGCTGAGATGATGAATATGACCCTATTGGAAATGGTTAGGTGTATGATTCACAGTTCTGGCCTTTCAAAAAGATTTTGGGGAAGAAGCTTTAAAAACTGCCACATATATCATTAACAGAAGTCTTTCGAGCGCCATTGATTTTCAAATCCATGAGAAACTGTGGTCTAACAATGTGCCTGATTACAATAGACTCATGGTCCGTTTGATTACAATGGTGGAAATTGGTAGAAAGAAAATATTTTACTAAGAATTGTAATTAATTGTGTTTGATTAATATAATTTTCTACCTGAAAAATGTTAAAAGTTTGATATCCATTTGACTTTATTTTTCATGAAAACTGTCCATAAAAGTGATAAATTTTTTTATCATTAAATTTAGAATTTGTTTCAATTGCCAAAAAAAAAAATTTATTTTTTAAAACAAATTATCATACCGAATACCATTCGTTTGGCTTTGTTTTGTACAAAAATTATCAATAAAAGTTATAATTTGTTTAACCATTATGTCTATAATTTTTTTCTAATTGCCAAAAAAATTTAATAATAATAATAATAACAAAAACCAACAATAACCTAGAAAATCAAAAACCAAAGAAATCAATTTCAATGATTCGGAGGAAAAACATGTGCGTCAGATTGCGACGGGGAAATATTTTACAGGAAGAAGAATTACAATCAAATAGCTTGTTCCAAGGAAAATGGAAAATCTTTTCCATTTTCCAAGGAAAAAGTGGAGTATCAAACATGGCCTTAAGGTTTTTGGTTGTGCTGCCTATTTCCATCAAAATGAAGGAAAACTTGAACCAAAGTCCTTGAAGTGTATCTTCTTGAGGTATGGGGAAGAGACCAAAGGGTTCAGACTTTGGGTTAAATGTAAAACTATTTTTCAAGTTATTATCAACAAAATATCATCTCTAATGAAAATGATTTCCCCTGCAAGACTCAATCTGAAACTGTATATGATAAAACTGTTCCTATAATTGAGACCATTCTTGAAAATCAAACAGATAAACATAATGATTTGATTGAGGTGAAGTCTACTCACTTTGAAGCTATTCGGGATCTAAGTGAACCTAATGATGAAACTGAATCCATTAATCCTTCATTGGCTGACTACCAGCTAACTAGAGACAGAGATAGAAGGAACGTAATTCCTTCCACTAGGTTTAACAGTGATGATTTTGTTACTCTGTTCACCACTCTTGATTCTCTGGATTCTGAACCCTCCACTTTTGAAGAAGTTGCCAAATGTTCCGAGTCTAAGTTTTGGAAAGAAGCTATGAATGAAGAAATGAAATCTTTGATCAAAAACAAAACTTGGATTTTGGTAAATAAACCTGAAAATCAGAAAGTAGTTGACTGTAAATGGATTTTCAAAATTAAAGAAGTGGATTCTAATGTAGGAGGTAAAAGATATAAAGCAAGACTTGTTACAAAAGATTTTACTCAAAATGAATGAGTGAACTACAATGAGATATTTTCCCATATTGCCAAATATACCTTTATTAGAATTCTGCTTGCCCTGACTACTCATTTTAATTGGGAACTTGATCAGCTTGATGTAAAGATTGCTTTTCTGAATGAAGATCTTGAGGAGACCATTTATATGAGACAACATGTAGGTTATGAAGTAAAATTTAATGCTCATATGGCCTGCCTGTTGAAAAAAATCTCTTTATGGCTTAAAGCAAGCTCCCAGGCAGTGGTATAAAAAGTTCAATTCTTACATTGAGACTTTGGACTTTGTTAAGAGCAATTATGACTCTTGTCTCTTCTTTAAAGGGTCAGGAGGACCTGAATCTATTTACTTGCTTTTATATGTTAATGATATGTTACTTGTTTGGCAAAACAGATCTAAAATAGATTCTATTAAATCAAAACTAAAATCTGAGTTTGAAATGAAAGATTTAGGACAAGCTAAAAAGATTCTAGGCATAGAAATAGAAAGAAACAGAACTGACTGCATGTTATGGTTAAGACAGTGTGCATATATTAAGAAAATACTTGAAAATCTTTCTATGATTGACTGTAAACCTTCTTCTTTGCCTATTGCCAATCATTTCAAACTATCTAGTGAACAGTCACCTAAAACTGATGAAGAGCTTAAAAGAATGGAAAACGTTCCATATACTAACACTGTTGGATCCATAATGTGTCTTATGGTCTGCACTAGACCTGATTTGGCTCATGAAATAAGCATTTTAAGTAGATTTATGGCTCTTGGTGAGAAACATTGGCTGGCCATGAAATGGATGTTAAAATACTTGAAAGGCTCATCTGATTTAGGTCTGTTGTCTAAAAAAATGTAATGAATGAATTGTTTTGAAAGGCTACACTGATTTTGACTTTGTTGGAGATTTAGATAAGAGAAAATCCACCTCTTCTTATGTTTCCACTTTGTGTGATGGCTGCATTAGCTGGAAATCTCAATTGCAAAAACTTGTTGCCTTGTCTTCTACAGAGGCAGAATATATACTGCATGTGATGATGTTAAAGAAAGTAGGGTTGTGTGTGAATAAATTCTAACTTTTCTGTTTTTATTTTTACAGGTTAATTAATAGCAAATGATACATAATGGTTCTCTAGTACACATAAATCACCAAGAATTGTTCAGCAAGGTGGAGATTATTATGAAATTGGATTGCCTCAAAATTCTTGGCCCAGTTGATTGTGTTGGGCCAGTGTTGAACCGGATCTTTGGTCCAAAAATGTTATTACTTGGTTGATAAGTCGTGCTTGCACTTTTACACACCTTCATCAATTTTTCTTGGCTTTGTGATCTGGCTTTACACTTAGTCAGATCTCCACCGATGATTAATGGCTCCCGATCTCCCTGCTTTAAGTCATTCTCAAATCTTCATTTTCTGTGTAATTGTTTAGTGCTTTTTGAGAGATTTTCTCTATGTGTGATTAGGGCTCTCTCTCTCTCTCTTTCTGCCGTTTGGAAATCTGAGTGAATTCTGTATAATTTCTGAGTGATAAGGCAGTGAGTGCACTTGATGTATATTCTGTGAGATTGTGTATATTCTGAGTGATTTGAGGCGAGAGTGATATTGAAGAAATCTAATACATTGTAATTATGTTCTTGCTGATTTTAGTGGAATTAGAGCATAATTCCTTTGTGTTGATGTTCAACGGGTGAATAGGCCTCTGGCTAAACATTCTGGCCATTTAGATGAAAAATCATTTGTGTTCTTCTTACTTTCTCGCGATTTACTACTTTATTTGTGTTCTTTGTGAACTCTGGGACCAACATTCCCACCACCTCACCCAACCTCAACCCCAACCAAATGAACCAAAACCTACCCACCTTTACCGTGCCGACGATTGTAATCCACCCATACACAAGCTGCAGCGACCATCACAAGTTCCCCACAACTTAGCAGCAAGAAATGGACCATACCAGAGACTTGTTTAGACGTCATACAGAAAATCTCTAGACCCTTTTCAATCTCTTATCTCTTCAGCAGACCATTTCAGTAGGAAATCCATATTTTTATCGAGGAGTTCCATTTCCGATTGGTTGTTAAATCCAAATCTCAAATTCGACCTATGTAGATCTAATAGTCGGGGAACGAGTTTCTGACACCATGGATTCGAGGATTCGAAGATATTGATTTCCCAGATTTGCATATTTTGGGCGACGATGGGGTAGGGGGAGAAGAAGAAGGTGGAATGAGTTTTTGATTTTAATTATTTAATTATTAAAAATTGTAAAATTACCATTTTAACCTTTTAAAATCAGTCAACATTATTGTCAAAGTCAATTACTTGGTCAACTAACGGTCAAACTAACATAAATCATTCATTTGGATTTCAACTGCAGATATTTTAAAGGTTTGGTACGATCAAACTATACACATCTTATTAATCATGACTTCGTTATATGTCATCACTAGCAGTCCGAAAGGGCAATAGGTAGAATCGAGTGAGCCGTGCACTTTGGGTCTACTTAAGTAAAAAAATTATACAATTAATTATTGTAAGTCGATAATAATTATATATTTTCTCGGTATTGGTAGAAGATTCACACGTTTTATTCGAAAGCAAAGATATAACACAAATTAAATTGGAAGTCAACAAGAAAGCATTATGTTTTATGGCCAAAACCTAAAATGATCAGAAGGAAAAATCTGAAGGATAATTCTATTGTTTCATGTTATCTCCTATTTCTCAATTTGAAGAGTGCCAGATTGTCTTTTTTTTTTTCCAACTTCTAGACTTGCTAATGAGAGCAACTGCTTTCATGACCGAGTTAATAGAAGATCAAATTTTACTGTTGTGTTTTTTGACCTTTGGTGTGATTTTCTTGCGTTTCTGTGTGCATACTTTTTTTAAAGGTTTTAGAATGTGAAAATTCCTTTTAATTATTTTCAGTCTGATCTTCCACAGAAATCGTTTGTTCTTGTCAAATGCTTTATGATAAAATTTTTGTTCTTGTCAAATACTTTATGATAAATGTATGGAATCTGGAAAGTTGGCATAAGTCAAGAATAATTCTGTATGACGTCAAATGTAGTGATATTTATGTCAGTTACCATCTGTCAATCTAAAATAAACTAGTTGCAACAGTAGTCCACACCTACCCACATATCATAGCACTTGGTAGAGACATTGAGGTGCAACATGTTAATATTGGTGTGTTTGAGCTACATTATTTTGGAAGAATGTATTTTGAAATAGTAGATTAATGTAGAATGTGTAGTTGAAAAGGAAGGAAAAGTTATTGATGTGATAGAAAATATTATTTTATTGAATAATGTATGATTAAAATTGAGTAGAAAAATGAGAATGCAAATTTTAATGTGTACCAAACAAGAGCTAAAATTATTAATCATAGATTAAAAATTAATGTTGGACTTTAGTTTAAAGATTGAAAAATATTTGGTTAAATATAAATTGGAAAAGTTCCCGTGTCAATTTCGATCAAATACTCGAATTTGATCAGATAGTCAAATTATAAAAATAAATACATTAATTTGTTTTACTTGTCGAGTAGATCGTTGTAGTATATTTGGAATTTCAATTCCATATGAATGAGAAATTACGGTCCATAGTTTAAGAAAACAAGGAAAAAAGAGACCAAAATCAATTAACATCGCCGCTCGAGCGGTAGGGTAGCACCAAGCGAGTGGCGAAGCTGTCGCTCAAGTGATAAACTATCACTAGGCGAGCGAAATGTTTCTATTGAAAAGGTGTCATTGGCGTTCAAGCGAGAGTCTAACGATAGGCGAGCGATAGCAAGGAATGCTATCACTTCTTGAAGGTTGTTGAGCTTTTTGGTGTGTCTCTTCACTCACAATCTATCCTCTTCAATAAATAAAACCCTTTAGACGTCTATCATGAATCATATATCATTGACATTGAGTATTGCATCAAAAACTCATATAAAAACTCTCCAAAATTCATTCCAAAAATTATTTTCTTGTAGAGAGAAGAAAATCGTTTGAGTTTGTTGTTACTTGTACTTTAAAGTACTTTTACTACAAGTATATCCGTTGTATCTTGAGAGACAAGTGTCGTTATCCGTTAGCACAATTGTGGGCAATTTTGTCTTAAGAAGAAAGTGTTTTTATCACTTGCCTTGAATTTTTTTTCTCGTCTTTTGTTCTCCTTCATTTCCTTCCATTTTCTAATATATATACATTAAGTTTAATTACATTCCCACGAATTAAACTTAACAATTAATTTTGTCAATTACAAACAATCCTTTTTACTACACAAATTACCAACAATCTTAAAACAGAATTTTGTGGTTGTTTGTTGAAAACAAATAATTTCTTTTCATTTTTGAAATAAGGCTTCATATGCTATTCCCTTGTCATTTTCTGTATTGAACTTCTGTTTGTGTAACAGAAGTGAACATCGTTGAGGCTACTTCTATCCAAATTACTAATGGTACAAACCATGTGGTTCCGCCTTCGGCTATACCAATACCAAACTCTCATATTCCACATGGGGAAAAATTGAAAAAGTTTGGAGATATGGACTTCAAATATGGCAACAAAGGATATTGTTCTATCTTACTATTTTGAATTTGAGATTTTTTTTTAAAATAAACCGCTCCTATGGTACAATGAAAAAATAGTTGTAAATCAATTATTACCTTAGATGAATAGAATCACTTGGATTTTCTTAGCAAAAACTATATACTAAATGGTTTGAACAATACACTATATGGAGTATATTGTTCGATGGACTCGGCTAAGGATCTATGGGATTCATTGGAGAAAAAGTACAAGATCGATGATGCTGGAACAAAGAAGTTAGACAACAAAATGGTAGACTCCAAGACTGTGATAACTCAAGTACAAGAACTTTAAATCCTACTTCATGACATACATGAAGAAAAGATGGAATTAAGTTATTCTTTTAAAGTTGCAGCTATCATTGAGAAACTCTCTCCTTTGTGGGGAGATTTCAAAAACTATCTCAAATACAAATGCAAAGTAATGAACTTTGAAGAAATGATAGTCCATTTGAGAATTGAAGAAGATAGTAGAAAAATCAAAAGAAAATATATTGTTCAACTTGGAGCAAATTTTGTTAAAACTGGTTCTAAAATTGTCAATAAAAAGCGCAAGATCTCTGATCATGCACCAAGAAGGACAATTTCAAGAATATTAAGAATCTTAAAAGGCAACTATTACAATTGTAGAAAAGCCGGATATTGTTCAAACGAATGTCGAAAGCCGAATAAGACCACATAAGCAAACATGGTTGAAAGAGACACCCTATTTGAGAGGTTTTAAGAGATTAGTCTATCTATGGTTGTTTATGAATGCAACAGGGTTGGTAATTCAAGGGATTGGCAGGTTGACACTGGCGCTACCCACTATATTTGTGCAGATAAGACCATGTTCACAAACTATCATCAATTGAAAGGAGAACATTGTTGATGGAGAATTCTGCTAGTTTGAAGGTTGAAGGACTTGGAAAGATCACATTAAGGATGACTTTTTGGGAAATAACTAGTCCTCAATAATGTCCTACACGTGCTAACATTTGCAAGAACCTAGTTTCGGGGTCTCTACTCAGCAAGAACAACTTTAAACTTGAATTTGTATTAAACAAATCCATACTTATCAAAAATGATATATATGTTCGTAAGGGTTATCTTAGTGAAAGAATGTTCAAAATGAACATCCTTACAATTGTACGAAAAGCATTATGAATAAAAATTTCAATTCTATTTATATGCTTGAGTTGTCTTATTTATGACATTGTCGATTATGATATGCTAATTACAAATCTATGTGCAAACTTATGAATTAAAGTCTAATTCCGGCGTTTAAAATTGATCATAATCATAAAAGTGAAATATGTATTGAAGCAAAGTTGGCCAAACACATTCACTCGATTTAAAGGTACACAACACCTTTAGCGATATATGTGATTTGAAATTCGTTCAAACTAAAGGTGGTAAGAAGTACTCTAGAACTTTCATCGATGAATGTACAAAGTATTGTTATGTCTTTTTACAACAAAGTAAAGACAAATCATTAGATATATTCAAACATTATAAGACAGAAGTTGGTAAACGAACAAAGAATATTCGTAGTGATAGAGGTGGAGAATACGAGATACCATTTGAAGAATATTGTTCCGAGCATGAAATCATTCATCAAACAACGATACCTTACTCACCTCAATCGAATGGTGTTGCCGAACACAAAATCGAACTCTTGAAAAGATGATGAATGCGATGTTGATAAACTCGAGTCTACCCTAAAACTTGTAGGGAGTAGCTATTCTTTCGACAAATAGCATTCTTAATAAGATATCCTTTAAGAAAATGAAAGAAACTTCATAAGAACTATGAAAATGTCACCCTCCATCCTGCCAACATTTGAAAGTGTGGGAGTGTTTGACTAAGGTTGAAGTACCTAAACCTAAATAGTGAAAATCGTTCATAAGACAATTGATTGCATATTTATTGAATACGCCAATAATAGTAGTACATATCGTTTTCTTGTACATAAATCTGAAATTCAAGATGTACATGAAGGAACTATAATTGAATCAAGAAATTTATCATTCTTCGAGAATGTTTTTCATGTAAGGATAAGGAAAATGCAAGTTAAAATAAAAAAACTTTTGAAACTACAAATGACACTTCAAATGAGAAAGAACCAAAACATAGTAAAATGGCTAAAATATCTACTTCGTTTGGCCTAGATTTTCTAACATACACTATAGAAAATGATCCAAAGACTTTTCTATGAAGTAATGTCTACACCGAAAGCACCGCATTAGAAATAAACTATCAATAGTGAAATATGGCCTATAATGCAAAATCATGCTTAATAGTTGGTTGATTTACCTCCCTAAAATAAGCCTCTATGGTGTAAATTAGTTTTCAAAAAGAAACTAAAATTGGATGAGTCCATTGATAAATATAAGGCTAGATTGGTTATTAGAGATATAAACAAAATGAAGAACTTGACTTTTTTTTATACTGACTCACTCGTGATTAGAATCACTTCGATAAGCTTGTCAATTGCAATTAAGACATTACATAACCTTGATATCCATCAAATGGATGTAAAAACAGCATCCTTAAATGGCGAGGTAGAAGACAAGATATACATGGAACAAGTCGAAGGGTTCGTCTATCCTCATCACAAACAAAAGGTTTGTAAACTCATTAAATCCTTGTATGGATTGAAACAAGCTCCTAAATAATGACACCAAAAGTTTGACAAAAAGATGTTGTCTAATGGATTTACGATAATGAGTGAACAAGTGTGTATATATAAAACATACATTGAAAGCCTATGTGATTGTATGTTTATATGTACATAACGCGTTGATAATGAGCAATAGTCACGAAATAATAGCATGCACCAAGAGAATGTTAACGAAATATTTTGATATAAAAGACTTGGGAGTGACTAATGTGGTATTAAAATTAAGATCTCTAGAATATCAAAAGAAATTGTATTTTTCCAATCTCACTACATTGAGAGTGTACTTAAAAGGAATAATGCACTTGAGTAAAGTTCTGCAAAAACCCTATTGATACAATTTTACACTTAGGACATGTTTGATATGCCCTTTTTTCATGGAATTAAAATTTTATTTCCTACTTTTGCCATGTTTGATGACACTTTTTTCCATGGAATTGGTTTTTTACTTTTACTGATTTTCTTGATTTTAGTTGAATTGAAATTCCCACATTTTAGGTGGGAATTGGTTTTCCATCTTTTTTTTTTTTTTTTTGACAATAGAAACAAAATATATCCCAAATTGTAAAAGAAAAATATTCCTTAAATTGACAATTTTCATGTAAAACAAAGTCAAACAAACAAAAAAAAATTCAAATTTTTTTTTTGGCAATCCAAACAAATTATATCCTCAACTGTAAGAAATTCTATTCCTTTAATTGACAATTTTCATGAAAAATAAAGTCAAATGAACACCAAAAGATAGAAAATTTCAACATTTTCAGGTGAAAAATTGTACCAATCAAATACAATTAATTGATAATTCTCAGTAAAAATAAGTTGTAGGCAATTCAATTCTCTGCAATTCGTTCTCTTTCTACTTAAATTCAATCTTTGAATCAAACGGACCCTTAGTGAAAAATACAGGTGAATGTGTAGCACTAAAAATATGGGTGAATGTATGTTACAACTAAAGTATTCACATGTTATAGACAGTCTAATGTATTTCACTAACTGCACTAGATCTGATATATCATTTGCTATGAATAAACTTAGTAAATTCACAAGTAATCCAAGTCATGATCATTGGAAGGCTTTGACAGGGTTTTTAGGTATTTGAAGTATACATTAACCTATGGATTACATTTCACAAAATATCATGTGGTATTCGAAGGATATTGTGATGCGAATTGAATATCCGTAATGAAGGATTCCAAATCTACTAGATATTATATATTTACCATTGGTGGAGTTGTTGTGTCCTGGAAGTCGACAAAGCAAATGTGTATAGCTCAATTAACCATGGAATCAAAGTTTATTGCTTTGGACAAAGCTGGAGAAAAAGTAGAATGACTTCATAACTTCTTGGAAGATATTATATGTTGGCCTAAGTTGGTACCTACAATAGGTACATATTGTGATAGTCAATTGGCTATTGAAAGGGTGCAAAGTAGAATGCATAATGGTAAGTCTAGACATATACGTCGCAGACAATATCATTAACCAATTGATTTCAAATGGTACTATCTTCATAAATTATGTGAAATCAAAGGAGAATGTCTTGATCTACTTACGAAAGGTTTATCGAGAGATCAAGTACGTTGTCTATCGAAAGGATGTGATTAAACCCTACTACATTAGAATATTTGTAATAGTAACCCTACCTTATTGATTAGAGATCACAATAAACATTTAAGGAAATACTTCCTAACTCATTCATATGATAATTAAAATGATTTCTGCAGAATATTAAAAGTTAAGATATGCTTTTCATGATTCCTATATCTTGATTAAGTCAAGTGGAATATGATAGAATACTCTTAATAGAAGGTCACCTATGTAAGTGTGAGGTGAAACCATTTCAACAAAATTGTTCGAGGCTAAAATTTTCTAAACGTTTATGAAATTCAAGAATTGTTCAGGACCAAAATATATTAAGTTATGAGAATCATAAATGATTTAGAAAAACATCTGTTATTATTGTCTTGGTTTACACCAATGACTAAGTGGTTCAAGACATCACACTTACCAATTAGCCAAAGTATTTCACTAAGGAAAGTTTAAAGTCAGAAGCTACCTTAACTGATACAATATTTTTTCTATTTTCTCTCTACGATGCATAATATTTTTTTTATAACATGAACATATTTGAATTTTCATTCATGTGGGAGATTGTTGGAATTTGGTTTAAAGATTGAAAAAAAAAATAGTTAAGTATAAACTTGAAAAGTGATTTTGTGTCAATTTCGGCCAAATATTCAAACTTGATCACTTTTTCTACTCATCGAGTAGATCGTTGTAGTATATTTGGAATTTTAAAACCAAATTTGGAAGAAAACGAAGAGAAAAGATGCCGAAATCAACTAATACTGCCGCTTAAGCGGCAGGCAAGCGACAAGCAAACGACGAAGCTGTCGCTTGAGTGATAAGCCGCACCAGGAGATCAAAAAGTTTTTGTTGACAATATCTCATGACGCTCAAGCTCAAACCAACGACAGGCACACGACAGCAAGGGATACGTCCTTTGTTGAAGGTTACTGAGTTTTGGTGCATGTATATTTACTCACAATCTTTTCTCTTCTATAAATAGATCTCTTTGGACATCCATTATGAATCATATATCATCCGCATTGAGTCTTTCATAAAAAACTCTTGCAAAAACTTTCCAAAACTCATTTCAAAAATTATTTTCTTGTAGAGAGAAGAAAATCGTTTTTTTGGTTATTGATTGCTTGTGATTGAAGTGCTTCTACTACAAGTTGTATCCATTGTATCTTGAAAGATAAGTGTCGTAATCCGTTAACACCATTGCAGGAATATTTTTCTTAAGGAGAAAGTGTTTTATCACTTACCTTGAATTGTTTCATCTTTCATTCTCATTTCTTTCCTTTCATTCTCTATTCTATATATATTAAGTTTATTTACGCTCCTATGAATTAAACTTAACCATTAAATTTTTCAATTACAAACAACCCTTTCACTACCCAAATCACCAACAGTTAATACTAAAACAGTTAGGTTAATCTTAAAATTATGTTGAATGCTCAATTGTCCTACCAATCTATTGCACGGACCGGACAAAGTAATTTTTACATTCAACTTTCTTTGAAAAGAAAAGGGAAATAATTTATTTCATAAATATGTTTTAATAGCAATTTTCCATTTTTTCTACACAAATTGAAGAACCTAATCCCCACCCCCAAATAACAATACATAATTCCTAGTTTTAAAGATTACATTTCATAAATAACAAACTCATTAAAATATTTCAAAAATCAGGTTGTAAATAAATTTATTAAATATTAATATATAATATAATATACATTAATTATTTCTATCAATGTCACCTCACCTATCACATCCTATCACCCTACTACACCACATTCCCTCCACCTCTTCACCGGAGACGACCATCAACTTCGGCGATCACTCCGGCAGTCTCTCTGTAGATCACTCCGGTAACTGTTCCGCGGTCGCTCCGACAACTGTTCCGGCGGTCGCTCCGGTGATTCAAATATTTTCAGAAAATTAAAAATTAAAAATCACACCATTACCCCCATGGATCCACCTAGCACCACCCCATCACTGCCTCCACCTCCTAAAAAATTACCGAAAACAAAATTTATGTTCAGTGTGACTGTATGTAACTAATTGTAACCAAGTGTGTATTTAATGTGACTAACTGTGACCAAATTTGTTTGAGTGTGACTGTCTGTGACTAGATCAATCTCAAGTCACAATTGGTAATAATCAACACAAAATTGGTCTCAATCAAACGACTGAGAAGGCAACTAACCTTACCACCAACACAATCCCCACAACTTTTACTACTCCTGAAAGTCAAACAATTGGGCAAGCCGGCAACCCCTCCTCCACTACTAACACCCTCACCATTCCACTTATAGATCAAACCCAAACTCAAACACACAACCAGCCAAACACAAACACAATCCCTGTCGCCGTAGTTCTACCTTCAAGTGAAACCCAAATGGCTAACTAGCCAAGTGCCACCTCAATTGGACCTGAAAGCACGAGATCTGAGTTTTCATCACTATTCTTCACGTTCCTCAAGCTCCCTTCTCTCTCATCTTCCATTTTCTTCATCTTCAACTCTAACGACCTGAACAATAGAGTTAAGGCAGGGTCGAAGCTTCGCTTCTGGAGTTTAGAGGCAACAGAGTCCCAACGAAGTTCAGATTTTTTTCTGAATCATCACAAAATGTTTTTAAAAATTAAAAATTGAATGTTACATTACACCCTAGCCCTAATAGTGAAGCAAGCAGCGACGACGCTGCCAACAGCAGTTCGCCGCTGCAGCGACAAAGCCAGGGGCTGCTCCTTTGTTCATCAACGCCGTAAATGGTGTTTGCATAGTTGTCGTACATTTGGGTGATGGGTCTGCAGCGAACTCACCTGCATGTGGCCAAATCGTTGCGATTGTGGTTGCGACGAATCGATCCCGACGGAGCTGGTCTATGGTGGCTGCCGGTGGAAAATGAGGAAAGAATGAAGAATATAGATGGAGAGAGAGAAGACATGAAATCAGTTTGTGATAAAGAGAGGGTGGATTGGGGTGGGTTGATGAATATGTAGATTTAGATTTTTAATAATTATAATTAATAATTTTATTTACCACCTGAAATCTGAATTTTAAACTTAATTTCCTTGTTTATGAAAACTGATCTTTAATTGCAGGGTTTTAAGTAATTTTCCCTAGTATATTATATAAGTTCGGTTTATGCTTTGTTTGGTTTCTAACATAGAGTAAAGAAAAGGATAGATACAACAAGAATAAAAGGAATTAAAAATTTCGAAAAACATTAGGCACAAGTATTCTCATAATACATTTTAAAGGTTTGATTTAACTTAAAACAAGTTATTAGGTCTCTCTCCAGTGATTCTAGAATGTTAAGAGTTTCATCTCAGAGACTACACAATTCATTTGATGTTAAACGTGCAGTTTCCTTAACATTTTGGCAGTTCCATGCTTCTGTATTTGTGAATTTTTTTCCCTTTCGAAAGTGGAAAGAGAGTGAAATACTTTACCATGCAGTGTTGCAAGTTTGTTTTAACGAAGATCGTCTCTTGCAAATAAAGATGTGTTAAATATTACCTCCCCAACACGAGGAACAAGAAAAATTTGCAACTGGAAGTTAATAGAACAAGTGACATTTTCCATGTTAGTCCAGTATTTGATGTTTGAATGCATCTGACTCGAACGTGTTGCTTCATGCATTTTTCCTTATCATGACTGTGTAACAAGTTCTTGCATGTCTAAATATTCTGGCTTTTAGAAGAACCAACTGTGTAATTGACATTCAGTTCGCAGCTTACAAACTCAAAGGCCGAAAAATTTAGTTTATACAAGCATTTGAGTCAATTCTTAGATCTCCTGTAACTATTGAAATTAGATGCGATTTTAAGGACACGTCGTGGTTATATCAGAAGGCTGAAGCCAAATAGGGATAGTTCATCTGCTATAGAACTGGTGGGAATGAAATTGTTGAAAGTATTGAATAAACATAGCTTATTTGAGATTTATGTAGAAGTACTTAATTGTTATTGTTACTTTGTGAGACCTGACGATTCATTGTCAATGCATGATTATGCGATTTTTGTTGACTCACTAAAAGTGCAGTCCAATCCGAATGGCCCAAGGAGTGAAGCCCAATTGGAGAAATCAAGACAAAAGCCCAAGTTGGAGTATTGACGAAGTAAAAGCCCGCTAATTTGGTAATGGCATCGCCCAAGCCTGCGCGACGCCCAGAATCTGCGCGAATGGAATACCCTACTATCGCCCAAAGCGACGAATCTATTATTGCCCAGACCTTCAAATCGTCCAAAGTTGTAGCCACATCAGACATTGTATTTACTCAGAACGACGGTTATTGAAACGGATATCGAGCACTTTCGTCACGATCCACAATTCTAGGAGCCCAATTGGGAGCAGTTGAACGACAACAACATGATGGCAGCAGTTAGATATGGCAGTTCCACGATTGCTCAGCCACCATGAGGGAAGTGGGTAGTTATGGATTAGTCAAGCAGTTTTCAAACGGTTTACCACAAAGAAAACCATCAGAGCAGTATAAAAGGAAGAAGAGACATAGAAAAAAGATCCCGAATAAAAAAACTCCCAATAGAGAATATGCAATTTCAATTTCTTAGTGTAACTTTAATTTCCTTCTTTTAGTACTCGTGTACTTGCGCCCCTTGGATGTATTCTGTTCATCTCCGATTGTAAATCTTCGCCAATAAAAACACCCATTTTTGGGACTTTGTCTCAAGAAGTTTGTTCCTTACACAATCGTTTGATTTCCCTTTTTAATTGTTATCAACCCAAAAATTGCCACGCCCAGTGGGACAATTGGTGTTTGGTAAGTGACGATATAAAAAGTGAAACATTATGCCTCATAAAAGTTCTGATAAGGAACCAGCGGGTCAATGAGTAGTCCAGTCTGTAATCGAACGATATGAAGAGCAGCAAAACTCTCCACGAACAGATGGACATAGTCAGAGCAGTCAAAGTCGTTACGAGCCAATGACAGAGTTGAATCCTCGCACCATGCGTGCATTGCTTGGGGAACTCACGCAAGATGTCGTTGAACAGGTAAACTTACGAAATGTTCATAATATGGAAAAATTCATTCAAAATGGGAACATACACTATGACAATATGGCTAAACAACTGAGTACATTAAACGAAATCATGAACAAGTTAGTAGGCTAAATATGTCAACATGTTGCACCCATAGGGAGTCACTTTCAAACTAGGACGACAGTATGACATACTTCGCCACACAATTTCTCTGGTTTGAACCCATCAGGTCAAAGTTTAAAACCACCTTTCGGTCCATCTACCTCAAACCAAGGGGGTTGAAACGCCAAATTTGAATAGTGATAACGTGGTTACAAACTTGGGGGTAATTCAAGCGTAAGAGATAATGGCCAGAACAATGGGCAAAACACCCTACGTGCTAATGATGGGTTAAGTACTCAATTCAATGGCCATAATGGCCCAAATAATGGCACTTTTGCCGCCAACCAAGGGCTAATTGTCAGGCCTCATGTAAATCAACTAGTAAATCAACCGGTAGGGATTCTGTATGATCCTAATGTCATGTTGAAGAATCAAATAACGGAAATTGTGCAGGATCAAATGGCTGTTGGAGTATGTCCTGTCATTAGGCCGACCTACACAAAACCATATCCTAATTGGATAGACCAAGCATATCCATGGCCTAGGGGGTACAAAGTGCCAGATTTTTTATTATTCACTGGTTTGGGAGAAGTGTCTACCCTAGAGCATGTAAGGCGATTCACGCTACAAAGTGGTGAAGTGAATGATTATCATAAGTTGAGGTTGTTCCCTAGTTCGTTAACGGGAGTAGCTTTTTTCTGGTTCATTAATCTGCCAACAAATTCCGTTCAAACATGGCAACAAATGGAGCAGTTATTCCATGTTCAATTTATAAAACTAAGTCTGAAGTCACTCTGGCCGATTTGGCGAATTTACGTCAAATGCCCAACGAATGGGCAGAAGGTTTCCTTCAAAGGTTCAAAATAGCCAGGAGTAAATGTTTTGTACCTCTGCCTGAGAAGGAATTTGTTAAAATCACACAAAGCTGTTTGAGCTTCGATTTAAAGAAGAAATTCCAAGATAGGGACTTCCCGGATTTGTTCCAACTCAGCGCGAATATAATCAGATATGAGCGATTAATAAGAGAGGAGGAACATATGAAGAATTCTAGTAAAGGGACTTATTATAAAGACCCAAACTTCAATGTTCATGCCATTAACGATGAATATTACGATCAAGCTAAAATATGTTTGGCCAAATTAGTTAAGTGAGATGCATATACTTGACCCATAATGGCTAAACCTAGAGCGTTGGGCAAAGATGATCCTGTAAGAAGTGAAAACAAAAAGGTTAGGACATTTTCATTTGATGTTACTAAAGCTGACCTTATATTCGATAAGTTATATAAGGACAAGCAAATAAAGTTGAACGATAAGCATAAATTGCCAGACCCTGAGCAAATTAAGGGTAAAAAATATTGTAAATGGCATAATGCATGGTCACATATGACTAATTATTGATTAGTTTTTCGTCATGTGTTACAGGATGCTATTGAATCAGGACGAATCACGTTCGAAGAAAAGAAGAAGATGGCAGTGGATGAAAACTCGTTCCCACAGCCACTAGGGGTGAATATGGTGACAACTGGCTTCGAAGACAAGTTACCAAAATTCAAATTGGTGATTGATGATGGGGAAGAAGATCTCAAGCCTTATCCCAAAGTTTTTGAGTGTATCAAAGAGAAGAAACCTAAGAAGGATGAAGACGTCATGTGTGCGAGGTGTAAAGAAGAAGTGAGAGTAAAGGCAAAATCGCCAAAGATATGGCAGTATCACCATCGCCCTGATTTCATCCTAAACGCTCAGCCTTTTAGAGGGCGAGGTACGTCGTTCTATATGTGACCGTCTTTAAAAAGATGATTCAGGCAGACCAATCAGGGGAGAACGTTCAGGCCACAGTCTCACCAACCAAACGTATGGCATTCATTCCAGTATGATGCAGGAAGGGTAGTATCTTTCAACGAGATGACCAGAACGCACGAGGCGTTTTCAGCGCAATTTATGGAAGTCACTGTATACCTTCATCGCTCCACCAATGCTTGGTTTTCTGGAATGATAAAGACGAAGCAGAAGTGATGCAGGCAGATCATAGGCCTTTTGTGGCAGAAGCAAACTCAGTTGAAAGGTTTATGTACGAAGGGAATTATGAGCCTGTCAGAGTAGTCCAAGACGGGGAAGAAACCCAAATTTTCGTGCAAAGTAAGGAGCCATTTTCAGTCGATGCGCTTATCGAAATGTTCAATCAAATGAGGCCAAACATAGTGGCATTGGAATAGCCAGTGATTGGCAAAAGGCTAATCAAAGAACTTTAGATGAATTCTCAACAACAAAGTCAAATGGTCGACATTCAGGCCTTTAAAGCCAAATTGATGGCTTTCAGTGAAGAATGTAAGAACGTGACGAAAGAAAAAGCAGCACTAAAAGCATTGGGAGACAAATTAGCAGTGTTCGAGATGGAGCAGACTATTCGCTAATGAGTTAATAAGGTAGATTGTTTGAAGGAGGAAACGCTTACAAGAAGTATGGACGATGAAACAATGAATATCGTCAAACCTAGATACGCTCAAGCACAGGACACCCTGATCAAGATGAATATTGGTGGTGAAGAGGAAGATTGCCTAACATTTATTAGCCAGATGCTCACTCAAGAGGTTGGTGATAAATTAATCGCTTTATTAAAGGAATACAAAGATTGTTTTGCTTGGGAATATAAACATATGTCTGGTTTAGATAGAAACTTGGTAGAACATAGATTGCCAACTAAATTGGATTTTAAACTTCATAAGCAATCTCCTAGGTGTTTTGCTTCAAATGTACTTCCTGAAATTAAGAAAATCGAATTTTAAACCTCATAAGCAATCTCCTAGGCGTTTTGCTCCAAATGTACTTCCTGAAATTAAGAAAGAAATAGAGCGATTATTGAAAGAGGATTTTATTAGAATGGCCAGGTATGTTAAATGGCTATCCAACATAGTGCCAGTATTAAAAAAGAATGACAAGTTAAGGGTGTGTATAGATTTCAGAAATTTAAATTTAGCCACGCCTAAGGATGAATATCCCATGCCTACGGTAGATTCTTTAGTGGACTCGACTGCTGGGCATGTAATATATTCTTTTATGGATGAATATTCATGATATAATCAAATTTACATAACTGAGGAAGCCATACACAAAACTGCCTTTAAATGCCCTGGATCATTAGGATGTTTTGAGTGGGTAGTCATGTCTTTTGGGTTAAAGAATGCAGGAGCGACTTATCAAAGGGCGATGAACTTGATCTTTCATGACATGATAGGTAAATTCGTGAAAGTCTATGTAGATGATATTGTGGTCAAATCGGTTAAAGAAGATGACCATTTTGAACAACTTAAGTGTTCATTTGAGCGAATGAGGCAGCATAAACTAAAGTTAAATCCTTTGAAGTATGCATTTGGGGTTAATGCAGGAAATTTCCTTGGTTTTCTCGTGCACAAAAAGGGGATTGAACTCGATAAAAACAAAGCAAAAGCCATCCTAGAGACTAAGCTCCCTAGTAATGAAAAAGAGTTACAAAGGTTCTTAGGTCAAATAAACTTCTTAAGATGCTTTATATCTAATTGTGCAGGGTGAACGAAAGCTTTTTCGCCTCTTTTAAAGTTGAAAAATTAGGACGAATTCGTCTGGGAGGAAAAGCATCAAAAGGCTTTTGAAAGTCTGAATGCATATCTAACGAATTTACCGGTATTGGTGTCCCCAATCCAAGGACGGCCAATGAAGTTGTATGTGTTGGCTGATCAGAGATCGATAGCCAGGATGGTCGCGCAAGAGGACCAATTTGGTGAAGAAAGTGTCATTTACTATTTAAGTAGGCGATTGACAACATGCGAATGTAATTATTCTGCCATCGAGAAATTATGTCTCGAATTGTATTTCACGTGTACAAAATTAAGGGCCTATTTATGGCCTATGACAGTTTATTTGATTTCTAAAGTAAACTTGTTTAAATACATGTTCTCTCGTCCTATTTTGCATCAAAGAGTAGGCCTTTGGAATTTAGCACTATTCGAATTCGAAATAAAATACGTACCCTAAAAGGTAGTTAAAAGTCAATCATTGGTTAGTTTTCGGCCGATCATCCATGCCTTGACATGCCGAAGAGATTGAACTGGAGATTGATTCATTTGAATAAAAACCATGGATCTTATACTTCGATGGATCAAAGACTTCCAAACGAGCAAGTGTAGGAGTAGCCTTAATAAATCCATTGGGATTTTGTTACAAATTTGCATTCGCTTTGGATAGGATGTGTACCAATAATCAGGCCGAATACGAAGCATTAATCATGGGTCTAGAATTGATGATAGATATGCAAATAAAGAATGTGATTATTAGGGGTGATTCCCAACTGGTAATTCACCAATTAATTGGTGACTATAAATGCCAAAGTGACTCCATCATAAGTCGATACGAAATCGCCCAAGAATTGTTGGAAGAATTTGACCAAGTAGAGCTTCAATATGTTAATAGAATATACAATGACATAGCAAATGAGTTGGCCCAAATGGCGTCAGGATATTCAAAAGCGCTAAACTAGGAATCTACCTGTGAATATGGAGTGATATTGCCCGTAGTCCAAAGAAGGGCAAGAAAGGCAAAGGTTAGGTGCATAGAAGATGGAGATGCAATGGATTGGAGGACCGAGATTAAGGGGTTCCTTAAAGAGCCTAACAAAGGAAGTAGTAGAAAAATGAAGTTACGTTCGCTAAATTACACATTAATAGATGGTGAGTTGTTTAAGAAACCTCATGATGGTGTGTTATTAAAATGTGTAAGTGTGCAAGAAGCTAGAACAATTATGGCTGAAGTGCATGAAGGAATATGTGGAGCACATCAAGCTGGCCAAAATATGCGATGGTTAATTGTTAGGAATGGGTATTTCTGGCCTAAAATGAGAGAGTCGTGTGTTCAATATGCGAAGAGTTGTTTCGCATGCCAAAAACATGGCCCAATACAAAGAGCACCAGCAAGAGAAATGATGCATATCATCAAGACGTGGCCGTTTAATGGTTGGGCGATAGACTTGATAGGAAAGATTTACCCATCATCGTCCAAGTAACACACGTTTGTTATAGTTGCAACAGATTTCTTCACTAACTGGGTTGAAGCAATACTTTTAAAGGAAATTACCCAAAAGAATGTTATAGAATTCATCCGCGACCATATTATTTATCGATTTGGGATTCCACAAACTTTAATGGTAGATCATGGAACTTCATTGAATGGGGATCAGGTGAAGGAATTCTTAGGCGAATTTGGAGTTAAGTTAGTAAATTCCACGCCCTATTACGCTCAATCTAATGGGCAGGCAGAATCTTCTAATAAGATTCTAAAAACTATCATAAGGAAAATGATATGTGAAAGTGCCAGGAACGACTCGAGTGTTTAAACAAGGTATTATGGGCTTATAGAACGTCGCCCCGTTCAAGTACCAAAATTACTCATTTCCAACTTACTTATGGACAGAAGGCCATTTAGCTTATGGAAATCAATGTGCAGTCGATTTGGGTGCGTTGGCAATATAAGCTAAGCGATGAAGAGTATACTGAGTCGCTAGTTCAAAACTTGTTGGAATTGGACGAGTTGAAGTTAGACGTCCTAGATAGATTACAAATTCAAAAGCAAAAGATGGCTAAGTCTTATAATAAGAAAGTCATAGCCAAATCTTTTAGCCTGGGCGATTTGGTTTGGAAGACGATACTCCATTTGGATAGTAAGGATCCAAAATATGGCAAATGGTCGCCCAACTAGGAAGGACCATATACAGTCAGAGGCGTGTTGTCTAATGGGGCTTATCACTTGGATTATTTAGACGGTACTAGGCATGTTAGATTCATTAATGGTAAGTATTTGAAAAAATATGTTCCTTCCTTATGGGAAAGCAAACAAATAAAAACATGAGTAGGACGATTGCACTAAGCGATTGTAGGTGAATAAACTGAACGATTTGCGTTCAAATAAACCAAAAAACACAAAGTGCATTCAAAATAAGGTTCTTTATTACCACATATTTCTTACATAGCCGCTAATTGCAGCAAGTTGTTATCTATCTTCTACTGACTATAAAGCAAGAAAGATGAAATAGTCAAAATACATTTAGCCGCAAATCTTAGCAGGCTATGAATGGTGTCCCGATTGATGGCGACAGAAAGAGTGAAATCGGTGCAGCTCACCTCCTTAATCGATAGATGAGTAAGAGGGTGAACTGACCTCACTCGCCTTCCTAAATGCATCGTTGTGACGGTAGGCGAAGAGGCTGAGAAGCACCCAAAATGGCCCGCAAAGCAGCTCCAAAAATTACCTTCCACCCATTGAACTCTTTACAGAGAACATAGATGGGAAGAATTTTGCTGATGGCCAGAAAACATTTCCTATACCTCCTATACCAAAAATGATATTAAAGTAAAAGACGCATTTCTGTGAAAGATGAAAATAGTGATTGATTGCTAGGAGTGCCCAGCAATGGCAGGAAAGTAAATTCGAAGAAAGGAATGGAGATGAAGATACCCACGCATTTATAGAGGTTTGAAGGCAAAAAGACAGAATGCGAATGGCCACATTCATGCGTAGCAGTTGAAATTGAATGACCTAAAAACTTGGGGGAAGAATGCGGAATACTAAGAGAGAACATGCATGAATTTTAGCGTACATCAATTAATACTTGGAGAATTGGCGATTAAGGACGAAGACGTTGATTAAATTCGCAGGAAAATAGAATAAATAACGATAGTGCATGATATTACATTCAAAATTGACAACGACAATCAATGCGAATTTAAAAAAGGAAAGTTGAAACATCGAATGTTTTACAATTCGCCTCAAGCTGAGCACATCTTTTCCCTAAGCCTTCCCCATTCTTTTTTCTGCTGAGAAGAAATGACGTCCAATTCCCTCACCAGATCGTCGTCAACTTCCAGTTTGTTATACTACTCAATCAAAGATTTATTCCTGTCAATTCCTCGGGAAGCATTGCAGCTTTTAGCAGCTATTCTCGCCCTGCAATCATCCATCTTTGCTTGAATCTCTTTCATCTCCGCAGCCAAATTTAATAGCAAAGATTTCTCAACCATGACCTCAGAAGAGATATCGGTCAATTCAACATTAGTTTTGTTAATCTCTTGAAGCAGAGACTCTCTTTCAGACATATCGCGAAGATATTGAGCACTCTTGGCCTTCAACTCCACATTCCTAGCTAGCAAAGAGAGGATATCAGCATAAAAAACCTTCAGCTTCACCTTAAAATTAGTGGAAACGTTGAGCGATGGAAGTGAAAGTATTTGCAGCAATTGTGTGCCCAACGTTTCTAACTTATCTCTCTATTTTCCAGCACTGGCACGGTCAATTTTCACATCCATGAAATAAACATATTCAAGCAGCGATTGTTTATGTGATCGTCCGAGAGAACAAAAGATGGCGCAGAAGAATGACTAGTCGAACCAGGGCGAGATGTTTTTGTTTGTTCCCATGAGGTGAATAAATCTTGGATGGACGCCAGCATTAAGGATTTTTGCTATAAAACACAGAGTAAGAACGAGGGTAAGGCAAGAGGCTACCCTGTAAATAATGTTACGAGGTCCAGGCACATCACCCGTCATTTCAACCACTTGTGGGGATTTCTCCTTGTCTAGGCGAGAAGACTCTGCCACACCAGGCAAGTCCATAGAAATTTCTATGCAATTCAAGAAGCTATGAATCAACGATCAACAGCACAAGAAAGGGCAGAATATCAAAGTGAGTATTACCTTCCATTTCGACAGTTGGGGGGTTGGCACCCTAAGAAAGAGATGGCTCTCTTACTGGCTGCAACGAAGATTCCAGGGTCGGAGATTTATCTACAAGCCTGTCCCCTTCATCAGTCAGTTGGAACGAAGCAGCTTCAGCAGAAGGCAGCGAAACAGAGGCTGCCAAGACTAAAGCCTTCGGAGGGAAAACCGAACTCTTCTAGAAAACCCAGGTAAGTCATTAGTACATGAAGAGAAGGGTCTTATGAAATAACAAGCTCAATTACCTTTCTCCTGAGGATGAGAGGGGCATCATCATCATCATCCTGCAAAATCGGGGAGGATGGAGCTGGCCGCTTACGACTGGAGGCACCCTTGGATGTAGTAGCCTTCAGATGTGGAGAAGTCGGTGGAAGAGTAGGGTGTTTAGTGCGGACAAGCGATGTAGGAATCTCACTGGATAAGGGCATAACAGGAATAGGAGAAACAGAAAGAGGATCCATTTTGTCTAGCAGATGGAAGGCACGATTGGCGTCAGTTGAGAACAATCTACTTTTCACAGACGGCCACAATTGGTCAAAAAGGGGATGTGTGATAGCGATAGAATTGAAAGGGGCATAGGCAAAACCTTGAGTCAGAGATTATTATGGGCATCAATGGCTTGTGCCTCAGTTTTATTGATGGTATAAAAACGCTCTATCAAATTCCTAGAATAACAAAGAGGAACGGACCACATTTGGCCAAAACCAAGTTGGCGAGCAAAAAATTGGGGTGCATATATCTCAACCCCCGCCTTGGCATTTGTCCCTATAACAATGTCATGAAATAACTCTTCCTACCAAAAACTAAACCCAAATAGATATAGATTTGTCTGCTTCGGCTAGAGTAGAAGGAGGCCGTACGTAAAGGGGGGATTTGATGAGGAGAAAAAAGGGAAGAAAGAAGGCATTGAATTCAAAGTATAAAAGAACGTAAAAACGTCCCTACTGGACATATTTATAGGGCTTAGTTGATGAATGAATAGCCCATAGCAACTGACCTCGCGAGGAGGGGATGGCGGAACGCCAAGTTGTGGGAAATAGGATCTCAACCACAATTGAGGAAGCCATAAAGGCCCACTACCAATAGGAAATGCACCATTCCTCAACTGGAATTGGAGAGAGGCCATACCTCTATAAAATGCGGCCAAAAAGAAGGAACACAGATTCAAGGGTCCTCCTCGAGCTAATTCATAGGACAGAGGCAAATAGCTCATGGAAGGTTTCAGATTGGGAACACAAAGAACATACTTACAAAGCCAGACCTGAAGGAATGAGACACGCTCATCATGGCTAGGCTCAGGGACCAAGGTATTATAATGACATTGCATGCTTGAATATGACTCAGCTATCTTTTTGTCAAATTTTGGAGCAACACCAGAAATCAAAATGTTAGGGGAGGTGGTGTCGCCCAAAGGTGGAAGATTCACTAAAGCCCCAACATCCCTTAAGGTAATAGACATCGGGCCAAGGAGAAAAATGAAAGTGTTATATTCAGACGACCAGAAACTAAGGACGATTGGAAAAAGCACTGGGTTATAAACATGTGGGTAAAAAGCGATTTCTAATAAATCCAAAATTTTAGCACGATCAAAAAGTGATTTGGTGGGACCGTGATTTATCATACGTGCATGCTATATTCGAAAACTAGGATCAGTTTTGGGCCAAGTGCGAATATCTTTCTCGCAGATTAGCTTCAATGACAGGGAGTCCAGAAAAGGAAGAAGTCCAGTGCAAGGGAATAGCTGACCCACCCCCGCCTTTCCAACCGATTCAGCATCAATAAAAGATGGGCCCAGATAGAACTCATTAAGGTCAGGTTTAATCTGTGTAAGAGGATTTGAGTTTACGTACGGCTTAGCGAGAAGGTTTTGGAAATCCTCAAAACTGAAGGTGCTGTCGATTGAGTTTGTGAATACGCCCAAAGTTGTAGCCACGTCAGACATTGTATTTACTCAGAACGACGGTTATTGAAACGGATATCGAGCACTTTCGTCACGATCCACAATTCTAGGAGCCCAGTTGGGAGCAGTTGAACGACAACAACATGATGGCAGCAGTTAGATATGGTAGTTCCACGATTGCTCAGCCACTATGAGGGAAGTGAGTAGTTATGGATTAGTCAAACGGTTTTCAAACGGTTTACCACGAAGAAAACCATCAGAGCAGTATAAAAGAAAGAAGAGACATAGAAAAAAGACATCGAATCAAAAACTCTCAACAGAAAATATGTAATTTCAATTTCTTAGTGTAACTTTAATTTCCTTCTTTTAGTACTCGTGTGCTTGCGCCCCTTGGAGGCATTCTGTTCATCTCCTATTGTAAATCTTCGCCAATAAAAACATCCATTTTTGGGACTTTGTCTCAAGAGGTTTGTTCCTTACACAATCGTCTGATTTCCCTTTTTAATTGTTAACGACCCGAAAACCACGCGAAACAATTTGTTTCTTGTTTATGCATTTAACGTTGGAGAAACTTTTAAATGTCAATTGATAGTATAATTTTCTGTGTCCTCCAAATGCTAACATAGGTTTTCTGAATAGAAAGATTCAATCGGAAAGTAAGCATATTTTTTCAGATTTAGTGTCATTGTTTCTCATGAATTTCAATATATGCAGTTTTCAAGATTGAAAACTAGAAGATGAACCCACAAGCTTTGCTATAATTTGCCTGTTGTGGAAGGTATCTCCCTGCTAAGTCTCCATGGTAATAGTAGGCATCGTAATGGATTTGTTCAAAGGCTTCGACTCGAATATCAGTTGTTTTAACGAAATTTACTCGTGCATGTGTTATTTAGGTGTTTCATTAGACAAATCCTGATTATTGAGAATAAAATCAAAATGAAGACTAGCATGGTGATTCAAAATAATAGCAGGTGATCTACTTTTCAGTCGTAGCAGATCTCGAAGCATGTTAATTAACCATTAATACTAATATTGTATTACCATCATGAGATTTTTCACTATCGTTACTCTCATAAGAAATTATTTCCATGTCAACTGTGGGCATGATAAGACTAACTACTTATTTATAGGGTTGGACAAAAGTTCCTGATTCGAATCTAACCGAATCGAACGTATCTTCATAAATTAAATACCCGAACGGATATCTGAATCGAGAACCGATGAGTTTGGTTCGATTCTCGATTTTAGCCGAAGAACCAAATCTAAATAATTTTTTTAATTTTTTTGAATTAATTAAATTATTTTAATTTTTTCTAAACAAATTAGCAAATTAATTAGGTAAATTTTATTTTTTGTTTGTTAATCGTGTTTTTTCAATTATGCATGTAGAATTTCTTACTATGACAAGTTAAATAGTTGTTGATTAAATCAAATAGTTGGTAAGTATTACCAACACTTAATTTATATTTCATTTTTTTATGTAGGATGCTTGAAACAAATGAATTATTGATATGGATCATCGATATTTTAGTATTAATATCTATTTTTTGGTATTCATATATATTGAATTAATCTTATTGGACAGCTTGTTATTTATATGTTTTTAAATTGTGTTACGTTAATTTGTAATAATTACGAATGAACATGTTATTAGTTATATTTATGTAGTGTTGTTGTAAATGTTAAAAAATTTAATTATGGTACAGAACCGAATCGAATCGAACCGAACCCGAACGGTTCCATTTATTAAATACCCGAAAATTTTGGGTCGATTCGATTCTGAAAAGAACTTAACCATGTCCAGTCATAGTTATTGATGCGGCAAGATAACTTTACTTGTGGTTTTCTCCAAATGTGAGAGCCGTAAATAAGGTTCATTCTAAAGTAGGAGACAGGATAAGATTTGCCGCTGTGAGTAGGAGAACACAAACGTGCTCTCATACATGTGTGTTAATCTAACCTCAATTCCTCGAGCACTCGCAAACGAGTTCAATAGCCAATAATTATGTATAAACAGGTACACGAAGTTTAGGGTATTGTAAAGTTTCTATCTTGTAGTATTTTGTCCAAGATGTGTCCTTTATATTGTAGTGGTTCAGAATTTTTTTCAAGTTAGTCTAAATAAATAATGCACCAGAATGTTGACTTAGTTTCCTTAGTCTAAAGAGAAGACTGAAGTCAGCTTATACCATTCACAAATCCGTGGTCGGCTGCTTTGAATCTCCGAAAGGGATGGATTTTGCTGAAACTTTAAATTATTGAGCTAGAAAGTCAAAAGTAACAAGGGTTGACACCACCACTTGAAAAATGAAAACTTGCTTCATTCGAGCACACGGAAAACTTTATTTCATCGAGTATTTAACACTGATTTTTGTCGTGAAAACACTTCAAGTGCAAGTTAATCATTGTTTGTGAATGGGAGAAAGTTTAGAAAATCTGAATTGAGTTATTGGTGGGGCTGGCATGTGAGTTATTGGAATACAGATATGATATTCGCTAATTGATGTGGGAATGGGGTCCTGCCATCTAGCACCCCACTGGTGGCCTGATGCTACAGTATAAATGGTTCTAAGTGATAGTCTCGACTATTAAAGGTAAAATTAAGGCCCTATTTGAACCCAATTTTTGGGCCAAAATACATTTTGGAGGAATGTTTCATTGGAAAATGTGTAGTTAAAAATAAAAAATAAAAACTTGTGAGTTTACATGTAAAATTATTTTATGAGATAACGTATAGTTGAAAATGAGTTTTGGAAAAAGAACACTGCTACTCAAACAGGCCAAAAACAGAAAAAATGAGCTTTTGAAAAAATGGGGACCAAATATAGACTGAATGATTCATTTAATTATATCTCTCCATTTATATCACATTAGTATCACTTAAACTGATGTTTTAATATCATTAGCGCGAAATAGCATCACTTTTTCCATGAGGAAAATGGCTTTCTTCTCCCAACATGTTTAGAAGTTACTTATTTTAATTATAAGTTATCAATCATAATAATATTTTTAATTTTTATAGTATATGGTTTTATTGAAAGTCCCATACTTGTATTGAGATTGATTAATTAGTTGAGCTATAATTAACCACATGGTTCCATGGAGAAAAATACAGGTGCCATTAATTGCGAGTTAATTAGTTAATTAACCGAATAAATGCAATTTAATCGGGTGACACGTGGAGGAAAGCCACTCGTCTGAGTGTGAGAAGTAGTACACAGCCGGGCCGCAGCCGTCCCCCGGTTTTAGGGTTTTTTTGACTTTCCGTAGACTTTTAACCCTTCAAACACGTCAGCCTATTGACCGGTCCACAAAACGTGTTTTACAAAGAAATTGGAGGATCAGGAATTAAAATTTTTTATAAAGAGGAAATGATTGTGTATTAAAAAAATATGGAAACATAGGGATGTCAAAATTGCTCGACAGCTCGAACCGCTCATGGCTCGGAGCCGCCAGGTCGAGCCGAGCTCGTTTAAAAAAAAAATTTGAAAACAGCAACGGTAGCTTATAAGAAGAAAAAAAAAATTCAAACAAACATGCACGACAGCTACGAAAGAGAGAGAAAAAGAATCGAGCCAGCTCGGCTCAAACCTCAATTTTTTGACCGAACTTTTGCTCGTCTCGGATAAAAAAAAAAAAGCTCGGCAAAAATGACATAATAATAAATAATAATAATAAATGCTAATTAAGCTAAAAGCAAAACGGACAATCGCATAGGGTTAAAGTGTTGAGACAAACTTTTATTTTGGTCAACTCTCGAATTAATTGAATAAGCATCCTCACTTTGATTTTTCCTTTTCCTTTTATCAAAATAAACTAAAGGTAGAAAAATATTTGGTCAACTTTCATAAATCACATGGCCAGGGCCATCTCAAAAGGCCAAAGGATGAAGAAGGACCTTTATTTCAATTAATTCATAAATGGAAAATTGTAGTTGGAAAAATATTTTTCTTTTTCTTTTTTCTCACGTTAAGTCCCTTTTTAATGTAAATTAAAATTAGTTTTTAGTAAATTTTGATGAAAATACGTGATTGAAAAGTTTTGGATCACATGAAATATGTGGTTAAAATTAATCGTTAACTTTAACTTGGAATTAAAATTAAATTTTAATCTATATATTAAATAAGGGCAAAGCAAGAAAAATGATTACAATTATTCAATTCCATTTTTCATATATTTTTTCTTTAAAATTTTAAATCTTTAAAATACTATAATAATGAAGAAAAAAAAAAAGCAAATATTTTCATGACCATATCACACTTTAAGAGCGTATTTAAAATTAAGTAGATAAATATTATTTTTAAAATATATATTTTTTATCTTTTATTTTCAATCATATATTTTTTAATAAAATAATATTACGTACAAATTCAAAATTTTTCTTATTTTTTAACTGCAAATTTTTCAGTCACAAAAATAGTTCACCTTAAATTAGTCAAAATTGTACTTGATTAACTTCCTTTTCTGACATTGAGAAAACGTAAAATTTTTCTAATTTTAAGCAAAGTTGTAATAAATTCATGAAATTAGCATTCATTTGTCATTAATTAACATAATCATATCAAATTATGAATTACCCCACCACCAAATAATATGGGAGCAACATAAGGAAGGACACAAAATGAATGGACAGAAGAAATTTGGATATATTATAGTACCACGCCCACACCACCACCCACCGCCGCCCTCTCGGCTCCTCCTCAAAGGTTAGACCAAGGCCACATGCAAGCAGCCTGCCCTCCATAGAATTTAACAAAACAATTAAACCAAAACAACTGTCCATTGAAAATTCAGTCAATTCATCAATCACACACACAAAAGCCACACACTTTTTCTACTTCTTCTTCCTTGTACGCGGATTCAGTCATCCATAGTTTTTTATGCCCATAAAAACACGCTTGCACACACAGAAGAAGAGAAAAAATCAATCTTTCTTTGTCCATAAAATAAACACAGCCCATCTAGAAATCTTGATTTTGCACATGTATACACTGGACATCCATTAATTTTGTTTTTCGTGTAAATTGACTTTTTCTGTAATAAATGACTTCTGCGGTAATATTTTCGTCGCTGAGGAGGAGATCTCCGTCGTTGGAGTCGTTTTTGGTGCCGGTGGATCTATCAAGCGAGGCCCTTTTGGATACTCTATGTGCTGTTTCTAGGGAGTTGCTGTCATCGTTTTCGGTCGACAATAAATTGGTGCCGTTTTTCCAGGGCAAGAATTCCAGATCCTTAATCAGAAAAATCCAGGTCTTTTCTGTCCTACTGGATTCTTTTTGCGAAGTGGGGTTGTCAAGAATGCCTTCAGGGGTTTTTTCATGTTTCAAAGAGTTGTATCTCGTGCTTTATAGATCGAAAATTTTGCTTGATTATGTTAAAGGATCGAGTAAGTTGTGGCTTCTGATTCAAAACCATTCGATTTCGGGTCATTTCCATGATCTAAATCAGGAAATCTTGACACTTTTGGATGTTTTACCTTTAACTGAAATTTACATATCTCTAGATGTTAAAGAACAGGTAGAATTGTTAAGGAAACAATCAAGAAAGTCGAAGTTGTTAATTGATAAGAATGATGATTTGTTGAGGATGAAATTTTATACTTTCCTGAATGAACTTGAGAATGGAAAGGTTCCTGATAAGGATCAAATGTACTCGTTCTTTGTGGAAAAATTGGCCATTCGTGATGTGAAAAGTATTAGATTTGAGATTGAATTCTTGGAGGAGCAGATTGTGAATTTTAAGGGGGATATTGAGCCTACAGCCTCAGTACTAAATGGATTTGTGGCTTTAACGCGATACTGTAGGTTCTTGCTATTCAGATTTGAGGATGAGGAGGGTGAATTGGGAAAGTGGAGGCATAAGGAGACGAAGAAAGTAATGATTACCCAGGAGATTGCAGACACATTTATTACGATTCCCAAGGATTTCTACTGCTCAATATCATTGGATTTGATGAGGGATCCCGTGATAGTATCGACGGGGCAGACCTATGATCGAGTCTCAATATCAAGATGGATGGAGGAAGGGCATAATACTTGTCCAAAGACAGGGCAGATGCTCGTTCATACTCTATTGGTGCCAAATCGGGCTCTGAGAAGTTTGATCATGCAGTGGTGTCTTGCTAATGGGATTCCATATGATCCGCCGGAGAGTGTTGATTCTTCTCCTGAGAGTTACACCGCTGCTTTGCCGAGCAAGGCTGCAATGGAAGCTACTAAAGCCACAGCAGATCTTCTTGTTGAACAGCTAGCAAATGGGACGGAAAAGGGGAAGACTGTGGCTGCCAGAGAGATGAGATTGTTAGCAAAATCAGGAAGAGAAAATCGCGCTTGCATTGCAGAGGCTGGTGCAATACCCCTTCTGAAAACGCTACTTTCATCTTCGGATGCCTTAGCACAAGAGAATTCTGTGACTGCAATGCTGAACTTATCGATTTATGATAAAAATAAATGCCGAATCATGGATGTTGAAGGGTGTTTAAGATCAATTGTTGGAGTTCTGAGATCAGGACACACGACCGAGGCCAGGGAAAATGCTGCAGCTACATTGTTCAGTCTCTCGGCTGTTCATGACTATAAGAAACAAATAGCAGATGAAGATGGAGCAGTCGAAGCATTGGCTGGGCTGTTGAAAGAGGGTACACCAAGAGGAAAAAAGGATGCGGTGACAGCTCTATTCAATCTATCCACCCACAGTGAGAATTGTGTGAGAATGATAGAGTCTGGAGCTATAACAGCCTTGGTTGGGTCGCTGGAACGTGAAGGTGTCTATGAAGAAGCAGCTGGTGCATTGGCCCTGATTGTCCGGCAACCAGTCGGAGCGGAAGCAGTCGGGAATGAGGAAATGGCGGTGGCCGGGCTGATTGGAATTATGCGTTGTGGCACTCCAAGGGGGAAAGAAAACGCGGTGGCAGCACTGCTTGAATTATGCCGAAGTGGTGGGGCAGTTGCAACAGAGAGGGTGTTAAAGGCACCAGCATTGGCCGGGTTACTTCAGAGTCTGGTCTATACAGGGACAAAACGAGCCAGGAGAAAAGCAGCGTCACTTGTTCGAGTTTTCCAGAGGTGTGAGTATGCATCGCTGCATTATGATGGAATGGGCGTAGGGTATGGAAACTCGACTTCAGTTAGGGATACGGGTTTTGCTGGCGATGTCGCAGTATCCATTTCAGTGCCTGTGGTATAGTGGTAACGTGCACAGCTGTGTTCTTGTTTAATCATTCAACATTTTTTAGATATGTAATATTTGCAAAAAATTTCGTTCAAATATACTAGAGAAAGGGGTTACTGAAAATCATAATTTATTTGTTCATGGCCAGTTTTTTACCTCCTTTTTTTTTTTTTTTTTTCTATATAGTTGTTTTCGCACAAAGTCGAGATTCTTGATATGAAACTGGAAGTCATCTCTAAGCTCATCTACTATGCTAAAAATCCCACAAGTGTATGACATCGTAAACAAATAATAAAGTAGAGTAGAATATATTGTCCGGAGAGAATTGAGAACATATATTTGATTACAAAACTTAAAACTTAATCGAACACACATAGATTTCAATTCTACGGAAGAAAATTAAAAGTGTTTATTAAGCTATTGAATTGATGATCAATGAGAATTAAACCAATTTTTACATACGACCATGCAATATCTCGATGAAGGATATGAGTACGTAAAAACAGATTTAAAACTAGAATATTTAATCGATGATCATGTAAAGTATGAATACATACTTATTGAACTTTACGATGTTTGCTACCAGTGCTAAAATTTGATTTCGACTTCTGAAAAACAAAATGAGTTGCAATTTTTTTTTTTTTTTTTTCAAATAATGACAAATTATTTAAAAGTCTTAAAAACAATATTAAGCATTCAATCAATCAAGTAATTAAAGTCAAATGAGATAAATCGAATTACTGCCTCATACAAGATTTGTCGTCATATTATAGAAAAGTATATCTTAGCACATCTTTGGAATCACGAAAACACGAATTTAATTGATAATACATCATCCATATGATAGGTGAAACAAGCAAAAATTATTAGAATTTCAATTCACAATGCCCAAAATGCTATTTTAAAATCCTTGTTAAGAAGATGAAATAAGTGCATGAAATACACTTATCATTATCCAAGCTAGACGATCTTATTAGGATGTAATTTGAGACTTTTAAGCATAAAAAGAAGTAAAAGTTACTTATTTATCAAATATAATTAAAAAAAATTACTTTATTCTCCTAACCGTAAATCTTATATATCAAGAGATTCGGATTAGAGCGATGGACCCCTGCTTTTCCAAACAGAAACTAGTACCTTTGGCTTTGAGTCTTTTGACAGTTCCTTAAATTACAGCCTGTCCTAGAAAGTAGAAAAAGTGGGTTGCGGTCACAAGATTTAAGGCCATTTCTATTGAAATAAATAACCAACAAAGCCTAAAGTGACCCCATTACGGAACCCACGTCCCCAATAACAGTACAACTGCCCCTTAACTGCTTGTTTATAATCCTACTCTACCCTTCACTCCATAATTCATCTTCACTTTTTCCCTGGCAACCTCATAATCTGACGAAATTCAAACAATAACATAAGATATCTTAATTACAATGAAGTGGGGGAGAAAGAAATCTGCATCTTTAACCAGTTGTGTTTTCCCCATTTCTTGGCTCTCCAAATTGATGGGAAGAAGTGTCAGTTCTAAGCCTGCTTCAGCAAAGATGAAGCAGAAAGGAAAATGGGATTTTCCATAACCAAGTTCATTAGCATCTGCTAGGTGCAAACAAGGTAGCTTCTGTAGCATGGATTACGACAATTATTGCAGGCTTTCGTTTGGCAAGGAAAGAATCCAAGGCAGGATGAGTACAGGTGGAATTACTTGTCTTCTGTATGATTTTGACGATGAGATTAAATTTCCAATAGAAGGAATTCAGAGCTTTGACAACACAGTTCTGGACACGACGAGGATGAAAGAATAGCAACATCAGTCACCAGGTGAGAATTCTAAATGGGGAAACAGAATTTACAACACCTAGGAGAAAACCTGAGAATGAACTAAATTCAAGAAGATCGTATAGAAGGGTTCTGAAAGAGAAACTGGCAGAACTAAAAAGAGAGCCTGATAAAGAAAAATCACCCACATTAGTAGATGAACATTTACTTGGGAATAGAACCAATTGTGATCCAGACGAAAGATAAGAATTTTCACAAGTCCACAGGTTCTAATGCAAGAAGACGGCACAAATTCTCTTCCCCCAGCGACAACCTAATCACAATTCAGGAAAATTGCGCCTTTTGGGATCTGAATTTGGAGGAATTTAATGCAACTTCAGAAAAGAAATCAAGTTCAGAATGCTAAATCAGATCTCTTCAAGTAATGAAGAAAGCAAGAATGAAGTTACAAATGATGGCAAAGGAGAAAACTATTTAGGTTGAGGACAGAACGGTCTTTGATAGTTTTCCCGTGGTGAAGACTTCGTTTGACCCACGAAAGGACTTCAGAGATTCGATGGTGGAGATGATCACAGAGAAAGGAATCAGAAGCCCTAAAGAGCTCGAAGAACTCTTAGCCTGTTATCTGACATTGAATTGCGATGAATACCATGATCTCACATCAAGATATTCAGGTAGGTATGGTTTGATCTGAACCCTATAGACCCTGCAGTACAGAATGATAACTGTTTTGGTGAATGGTGATTATTAACTCTACAGCCAAGTACCAGTGATCTTGTTTTATATTGTAAATGCTTCTATTTATCGTCTCTCAAGTGTTACATTTATCAGTTGCTTGAGAATTCAGTGACAATCACAACAAACAGTGAAAAGCTTGTACAGAATTGATCTGTGTAGAAGCAGCATCATGCATATTGTCATGCAAAAAGCTCATCTCCTTGAGTTGTTCATGTATCCCATATTTAGAGCATCTTCTATTTCCGTGAAAGTTCAAAAAATTAGATTCTTTTATTTTAAAAAGGAAAAACACACTACTAATTAACTGAAATTGTTTGGGAATGCAAATAGGATAAATATTAAAAGTCTAAACGACAATGCGAAAATGGTATACATCTATTCAATCATTATCAGAAGTGAATTAAACAGTGAAAAGTACCTGAATTTAACACCACAATATGCACAGAAATGGTAAACTCAGCTTATGAAACCTCTATCGAACTAATAAAAAAAGTTAATAGATATGAAAAAGTGCATCCAACAAAAAGCATAGTACACAACCTACTATATCAAGTTCTTTCAGCTGGAGTAAGATGGCCAAACTGTTCTGCAAGGTTATTTCCACTCCTCATATTCCACCAGTTTTTCCCATGATCAACTACTTTGTTTTCATTTTTGCTGTCATCCGTGTCTTTCCTTTCCAACTGAAATTCGGACACATCATTTGAACCAGGATTTTCCGTAAGAAATTGTTCCCAGAATACATCATTGACACCAGCTCGCACATTGGTAGCCATCCCAACCGGCTGTTCTCCCATGGAAGATTGCAGCTCAGGAATAATGGCAGTGTCAGGTTCAGAATTCATGTCAATCCCACAGGTCTTAGATCCAACATCAGAATTTAGTTGTGTGGAAGAAATAGTGAGGCTATCTTCACAAATTGTAGATTCATCCAACTCTATTGATGTACTACGATGCGCTAAACCTTCACCAACATCAAGTACTATATTCTCCCATAGTCTTAAAGAAGACTCCACCTTCTCCAACAATTCCTTGTTAAAATTCAAAACTGAAGTCATACTCATATTTTTTCTTGTGGAATTTTGAGAAGATTCCATATGATTATCCTCCTTGATGGTTTCATTCCACAAGCAACTGTTTCGGGGAAATCTTCTCTTTTTATCACGAATCTCCCTTTGTGGCATTACGTTTAAAGTAACAGCTGGTTGGTTCAATGTCAGAGCCAGAGAGGACAACATATTTTTATGGCTTTGTTCTACATGTTGCAAACGTTCTGTCAAACTCTGCATTTGTAATTCAAGTCCTTGTTGATCCCGTTTGTGCCTCTGTACTCCCAAATGAAGCAATTCTTTATCACGTTTTAGCCTCTCAATATCATCCTTATATCCTTGCCTCTCCGATTCAGTTAAAGGGTGTAAAGAAGTCAGATTTACTGAGGAATGACTGTGAACAGGCTTGCGTCTACGAATGTTCTTCAAAAGGTGGGGCTTATCTCTAACAAAATCCTCGGTTGCAAATTCCCATTGTTCGGGATCAATTTTCCTGAAACCCTGGTAAAAATAAAGAGGCCAACATATAAAACATCGCGAGAATAACTATAAAATGTAATATATATTTAAAATATGTTAAAAACACATTAACAAAGAATAAAAGGATTTACATATGTATTAAGCTGCCTAATAAAGCTGGAGAAGTTGTTGTGCTTGAAGAATCTGGGCAGAAGAACCCTTGCAAATTCTGGAGGATTCCAAACAATGAAGCTATTATTGCTCGAACTCCAGGACACAACAGAGTCCAAGGAATGATCATCCACCATCTCATACGTCTTTGCAAGAAAAGGAGGCAATGCATTTGATGGCGCTTCATCCATCATAAATTTATCCAACGATCCCAATCAGAAGGTAAGGGAAGAAACCGAAATCACTGGCCTAAAACAACCCCAATCAAATTTAGTTTAACATCCACTATTCACCGCTTCAAATTTCTAAACTTAAGCCATGTCAATATTTTTGCAGTTGTATCATTCAGTACAAACAAAACCTGCAATCAATTCTGGATACACAAAAGGAATAAATTGTTACATCAAATTTACCAAATTTTCCTTCTTTTTTCGCCTCTCTCTTTCAAATCCAACAAGTTATCAAGTACTTTGAAATATCCATGTAATACCACAGAAATATTCCCATCTCAATTCCTCTTAATACTCAATAAATCCCTATACTTTTTACAATCCAAATTTCAATTCCATACAACCAAACGGATAAGAAAAGCAAATCCAACCATTCCAACACCTCTCAGCATTAATCAATTCCCTGCATTTATACCCAAAAGCATAATAAAAATCAAATCCAACAAGTTATCAAGTACTTTGAAATATCCATGTAATACCACAGAAATATTCCCATCTCAATTCCTCTTAATACTCAATAAATCCCTATACTTTTTACAATCCAAATTTCAATTCCATACAACCAAACGGATAAGAAAAGCAAATCCAACCATTCCAACACCTCTCAGCATTAATCAATTCCCTGCATTTATACCCAAAAGCATAATAAAAATCAAAATGTATATAAAAAAAAGGGAAATTCACGACTTGCAAATCAAAGCCGTTAGAGCATTAATTCTTGTCTTGTTCGTCAAGCAAAGCACCAAATAAAACATAAACAAATTCATATCTACACAATCCACAAACGCATATTGCAGGTATGAATTTCTTGGAGTTTTTCATTACCTGGGAAAAAAAGAAGAACCGGTCACGGGGATCAACGGTCAGTTGATTCGTTGGGACATTTGGATTTTATATATTTGCAGTCGGAGGGGTAGGGGTTTTCTATGGCTTTGACATTTTTCAATGAAATTTCTGTTTTCTTGGCAAACAAATCTACAAAGCCGCAAATAAATTGATTGCAAATATGCCCCTCAACTTTTTGAAGTGATAAAAATAGCAACCAATGTTTCCCGAATTAAATATAATCCTATATATATTTCACAAACTTCTCTTGAATATTTATACGAGTTTATATTAGTTATTACACTATCCAACTTTTCAGCTCGTGCGTGTTTTACCAAAATTACCTACATTCTCCTACTCCTTTTTATTTAAAAGGTCCTGAAAGTGACAGACTCATTGATCGACTTTGGTAATCATACTATGGAGCATGAGTGATAAATTGGGCTTCAGATTGGCATTTTGATCGACTTAGTCATACTTATAAGGGCATGTTTGTTAGGCTCTTGATATTGAGTAGGAGAATTTTGATAGAATTCGACACTGCATCTGCTAGTAAAAACGAGCTTGAAAATTTTATATATTGGGTCAAGTTCTATAGATATGCAATTTCTGTTGGGCAAAAAGCTTAAATTGGACATAAAGTTGGGCAGATTTTTTAGTTATCCAAAATTCAGGGTGTGTTGATGTTAACAGGGTTTTGAGTTCGCACGTATTTGCAATGTCACTGCATTCGTCGAACTGACATATTTTGAGGTGCAATTGATGTAACTTTTGTGACGTCAGTGCTTCGGTGGAATTCCTTTATTTATTATTGGAATTGCTTGGGAAGCGCGCAACAAATCTTATCCGATTTGTTTATACAATTAAGCTACTTGTACATCATATTCTTACATTATGATTGACATCTGACGAGTGTAGACACCGAGATCATTGATTATTTTAAGTATTATTAAAATTAATGATAAAATTGTGCGTCACATCATAAATGTCAACGATGATGTCAACTAAGATGTAAGAGTAGCAAAATTATTATAGTCCAACTTTTGACAACATCAAACTTGTCAACTATAATTGTAAACAAGGATTGTACAGATAGATTAATTCTTTCCCAAATCCAATGTGGATCCAGCTCATGGGGAAGCGATGTTTTAACTCATTCCGTCCACTAAACGAAATAAAAAAATAAATCAATCAAGAGATATGAGAATTTTTTAAGGATTTTGGTCCAGAACCAAACCCAATCATAACTCTTAGGCCCAACACAAACCCACAATCCCAAATTAAAAGACCCACAAATTTAATAAGAACGATGCCATCTAACACGACTCGTGCTACGATATCATTTTAGGTGACGATAAATGATATACTTAATAACAGGTAAAATTAAGTGATTTATTTATTATACCTTTCATTTAATGCCACATCAATTTATCTAGACTAATGTTTTGATATCAATAGTACTAAATAACATTACTCGTTGAATAATCGATCGATCGATCGTACTCCTATTTCTCTTTCGTCCAACATCATCAATTCTTCACCATTGATTCATTTAGTAACGTCAGCTGCCCCCACTACCACTTCGTAGCGTGACCCTACTTGAGAACTGAAAAGTGAGTTTTCCCCTTGCCAAAATATATTTTGGAATAATATTTTGATAACGTGTCTTAAAAAATAAAAAAAATAAAAAGATTTTTGAGTTTTTGTGTAATAATATTTTATTGAAAAATGTATTGACAATCAGAGAACAAAATCAAACTATTAATAATATTTGGGTGGTTATATTGCCACCACAATGTTTATTTGTTATAACACAATTTTAATTGCGGTCAACTCAATTTTTGCTCATTGTAGGAATTACTTTCTTAGCTTTTTTACATCGAGTTCTTATTTTCAACCTTATATTAATTAGTACATCTTGTTGTTGATAATGATTTATACGAAAATATTTTGTTTTCATACTTTGAAATAAGAGAAAATAGTTTTTCGCACTTTTTATTTATTTATTTATAAAATATGGTGGAAAAAAATTGTTTTACTTCATTTCAACGGACTTTCAACATAAAATTATTATCAGGTACAAAACATGTTAAATAATAGAAAATTTGATAATAAAAAATGACATGAAAAATCGTTAGGAATATAAGTGATATACTAAATAAAGATTAAAAATTTGAAGTTCAACTAAAAAGTGGCGTAAGAAATAAAAATTGTTACTCGAATATAATTATCCATAATATTTTCTAGAACAATATTGACATCCCGTTTTTAAAAAACTTGTCTCGTTCCGTTTTTAAATTTTCTGAGTAAAATATAAAATCTAGCATTGCTGCCAAATGAAAAGATGAAAAGGGGTGTTCTAACCACTATACTATTAGGACAATATTAATATTTTGGCCATTTTATTTATATATAGGGATATTTTAATTTAATCATAAAAATAATAAGTAAATAAAACGAGGCCAGGGATTCCTCATCCTTCCCATGCCCCACCTTAAGCGGGGACGAGGAGGGCTTCCACCCCTAACTCGCCCATTGTATCCTTGAGTGTATTTCTTACAATCTTTTGTCTGAGATTAAGATTATCTTATGATCATTGCGTAGTTGACTGTGTTGGCTGAAGTAACCACTTTTTCTTCTATGGGTGTAAGAATTTTGGAAGTTGTGCTTCGCAGATGTGTCAAAACGAATAAAAAAACTCGACAAAATACCAAAAAAAAAAAAAATTGGGCCGGGCCACGGTCTAGGCCGTGATCCATTGCAATTTGCAAACCACGGCAAATAGCAAACTAGATAGACTGCAGTTTACAAACCGCCGTTAATCTCAATCTTTTCAGTTGCAATTTGGTCCTCAAATTAAATTTTTGTCTTATTTTAGTCCTTTCGAATATTCAATTTTGACGCCGTAACTTTTAAAATCTTCTATATTGGTCCCTATAATTTTATGATTATTCGAGATTAGTCCATCTTAAGTTTTGAAAGTATACAATTTAGTCTCCAAACTTTCCAAAAGTTGAATTTCACCCTAAAATTTGCGTTTTTTCTCCCAATAGCTCTCTTCTTACTTCTAATCACTAATGTGTCAGATGCAACAAAGTTTATTTTGGTTGTTTTAGGATCTCCAAAATCTATCCAGTAGACCACGAGTGACATATATTTATTTGGAGCTTGCTTACATGGAATCAATACTTATGATATTTGTCTTGTCTTGTTTAAATCTTGAACTGTACACTTGATTACACGTCTTTCTATGTTATACGTCATCTTTTCTTGTCTTGTCTTGTGTTATGGGCAGCTTTGTGATCCTAGGCAAGCTATAGAATGACACAATAGCTTGTGATGTACTTGTAGCTTTTAGGTTTTTGGTTTGTATAAATAAAGAGGTGAAGGGAAGTTTCATTATGGTCTTGCTTATCTAGTTTAAAACTTTCAACTCCAAGTATGCGAGGCGACTAGTTAAGTAATAAAAAGACGTGTTTTTATGTATTAATTGGTGTTGCAAAGAACATGTTTTGCAAAATAATTTACATATTTCAACCTTAGACGTCAACATTCGATGGTCAAGTGTCGACACACATGCTCAAATCCAGGACCGAATTACAGGTCGGGCTAATACGTAAAAAAAATAAATAAATAAATAAAATTACCCAAGAAATTTTTTTTTTCTACTAAAAAAATTTAATGGGCTATCCTTCCCTGCTCAAATCATTAAAGCTATTTAAACCCTACTAAGTTGGTATCTATGTCAAAGGCTCAAATATCGACACCAACATTAAATAAATTAATTTAAATAACCAGGTGTCTAGGGGTGGAACCAGGAATGAATGGTACAGGGGCAAAAAATTTTAAAAATTAAGCCCCCGTTTGACACCCATTAATTTCTCTTTCTCATTCTCATTCTTCATTTCAACCAAATATTCTCCAAATAAAATAATATTACACAAAAATCAAAAACTTTTCATCACTCTTCCACCACATATTCTTATATCAATCACTATTCCAAAATTTCTATTCTCCTAAAAATGGGTTTCAAACAGGGGCTTATGTACGAATAAAATTTATATATAACAAAAAAAATTGTAATATAATGTTAACTAATACAATTGTACCATACGATGTTTTATAGCATAAAATTCATTTATAATAGAATCTAGATCTAAATTCCCGTTCAATGTTTAGTGTTAAACAATCGGCCAAAAAATCATCATCCATTTTGTTACAAATAAAAAGCACAGCTAAATGAGTAAATGACTAAATCACAACTTTTATCTCCAATTTTCACTCAATCACAGTTAAATAAAAATCATTAAAATACATCAAATTGAGTATAAGTTTACAAAAATAAACAAATTGAACAAGCAATTAGAGTCCAAAACAATTTCAAAAATAACCAAAGAAAATCATTCATAAATGAAAATCATAAAATAAAACCGTAGTACTTGTCAGTATGGATTTTCAATTACCTGAAGGGCCGACTGCTAATTGTTGAAAAAGGTGAACACTGAATAGAGAAGTGAATCAAGTGATTGATGTTGCTACTTGCTGAAGAACAATGAAGGATGTGAAGCCATGAAGGTGAAGGATAGTGAAGCACTGAAGTCTGATTGTCTAAAGCTGTTGCTCAAGAATAGTGAAGCCATGAAGGACCGATACTTCGATAGTGAAATTCGAAAACTGAAAATTTTGAAACCTCAAGGCTCAAACTGTGATGATTCCTAATAAAAAAAAGGAGAAATAAAAGTAGATTTAAAATAGATAAAAAAACAGAACATAAAAAATACTGTACACAGGAAATACGAAAAAACGATTAGTAAGGTAATTAAAAACCAAAGTGTAAGCATAAAGAATAAAAATAGGTCAAAAGTATGGTCAATCTGAACAAATAACACCGCACATAAGTCAAGACAAAATACAATAGTAACATAATACAGCAACACCAAAGACTTCACCCTCACCAATTAAACGGTAAAAATATTCAATATATGCCCCAACTAGATCCCACAAGGATGTATAAAATTAAGATCTCTGAACTACAAAAAACCGCCACCCGACGAGACCCCTCCTGAGAGACGAAGATTCGGTCGGACTGATGGTGGTCTGAGAAAATTGAAAGTGATGATTGGCTGAAAGTGAAGGTGAAACGGCAATGCCATCGTCGTTGCCGAAATGGAAACCTCAAACCATAAACCGTGAAAATTGAAAAATGAAAAAATAAGGGTGAAACCGTGAAAGGGTTTTAGAATTAATTGGGTTTTCAATTGGGCTACTCAGCTACTACCTACTGGGCTTCAACATTGGGATACAACCAATTTAGCTATAATTTTAATGCATCTGAGCTTGGATAGCCCAGTGTAGCCTACCACTGGATCAGCCCCTGCAGGTGTCAACACCCATGCCTTAAGTGATGACACCGACTATGTGAATACATGATCAGGTAAACACAAGTTTTGCATCATAAAATTTTGCTTAGCTTTGTCTTTAGGTAGTATTATATTGTTGCTCAAAATTATGAGAAAATCAAGCTATGGAGTGGAAGTGGGTTAAATGGCCTCATGTGTGAATCATGCGGCCGCATGGCCATATACCGAGACTAAATGTCCCGGTATGTTTTATATCATGCGACATCATGGGTTTGTACAATTTTTCGATCGTTTTGTAGCCGTTTTTTATTGTTTGATTTTTGAACTTTGTGTCTTTTCACTTTATTTTTAGCACTATTTCGTGCATCTGGACTGGGCCTATATATAGGACAATGATGTTCACGGTTTCAATACATGAGAAACATTAAAAGTTCAATATACAATCCAAAATAAAGAAAAAAAAACAGTGTTCTTCATCATATTCATTATTTTTCATAGCCTTCTTAAGTTTTGATGAATTATACTTATTGCTTGAGTGTTAATTCATTTCAAGACTTGTTCAGTCCTTCAAACCATTTGTCTGAAACACTCAAGCATCAATTTCAATTCGTAAATGGCAAATATTGTTTGAGGACAGCGATTACGCGTTTAGGCTTTCGGTGTTCATTTCATCAAATTCAAGTTTAATTTCTTGTACTTTTATTATTGTTCTTGTTACTGCAATCTTGGTAAGTTTATTCTCCAATTTCAATGAAATCATTTTCCCAATAGGTAGTTATGAATTTTTTTTTCAACTAGTTTGCAAAAACTAATTTGGGGTTATGGTACTGGAAAGGTTAACGTGGCGAGTATATAAATCTAGTTGAATGCATTTGAGCATTCGTTTGGAAGAATTTATAAATGGTTTAGTTTATGAATAGGTAGAAAATATAGTTGAAAATGAACTTCAACCGTTTATAAATGATTTATAAATTTTGACACATAAAAAATTGGACCTTTACTAGCTATGTGATACTGTATTATTAAAATCATTCTTAAATATTCCTTGCATATTCTTGTTTGTAACATAGGATAGTAAAGTAATAATAACGATATAGATCATTGTATTTCCGAACGTGCCATAAGAAAACCTTATTACCATATTGAAGGATGTTTTATAATGACAATTATTGAGAGAACGAATTTCTAACGCCAATGGATACAGTTACTTTATGAATGCATATCCACAACCAATTTCACCTTCAATGTAATGGATTATCCTATGGATATCTTTTTACCTTTTTAGGTCTTTTTTGGGTCCTTACTTTTTCTCATGTTTTTTTTTTTTTTAATTATGTGCGGAGGTCTTTTCATCTCCTATTAGGTTGATGGAGAACAACAAAAAAGTTGGTGGGTATATATTAGCTCAGTTGGTTAGATCGTCATGCTAATAATGCGAAGAGCATAGGTTTGAGACCTGCATTTAGTCCCTTTTATTGCCTCCATTTTCCCAATTCAAAGCATCGTCTCTGTTTTGGTATTAAATTTAACTGAGGCGAAAGTTCAAATGCATTACAATTCGAAAGTCCGACAATCACTAGGGACGAGTTTGATTGTGAGCATAAGATTTGCATGAAAATGAAATAATGCTTAGAACTTATTTATTTGGAAATTATTAATTAAATGTGTTTGATTGATTTAGTTTTCAACCTAAAAAATATTATACTTGTTTATTTTTTATTTAGAGAGAGAGAGAGAGAGAGAGAGAGAGGAGGGGTAGAGGGAGTAAATTACCTGAAAAATAAAATGTTTTTCGACCCTGCTTGATTGCCATATTTTTCATGAAAAATGTCACATCCGAGGAAAACGAAATCAACTTTGAGCTTTTGATTACAACGTGAAAATAGAAATCGAATTTCAAGGTACAATCACTTTAAACTGCATTTTCTTTGTTTTCATGGAAAACGATTTTTTATAAATTTGGTGAGTTTTTATTTTCCAACTAACATGGAATTAGAATTCCTTTCCACATTTGCATATGAAACAGATATGGAAAATATTTTTCAACTTTTGATCATGTAATTATATTTTCCTTAAAATAAGGAAAACACTTTCTTAAGGGAGATGTGGTTTTTATTTTCCATCAAAACTTCAATTGAAAATTCCTAACTCCCAATTGGGATTCAAATAGAACTTTAACTAGGATTTGACAAATAGACTCTAAATCGAATTCCAAAGTAGCATTCCAAAATAATTTCTTCTTAAGTCGATTTTACTTAGAACTTCAAATTATTTTCAAGTAAATTAGGATCATATCCTAATTCTAACAAACTCGACATTGACACAAATTCCACCGCAATGCACAAACTTCAAAGATTCTTTACCTGAAGATAATTTTCACTTCAATGAATAAATTTCAACTCTTCAACAAAAATAATGAATGAAATTCTCCATCAAAATTTCAATTGGAAAATATTCTCCACCTCTCCCACCCCTACTGCGAACAAAAACTCAATAACTGATTATTAAAAAAATTCCATGCACTAAGCTTGCACATCACCAAACAGGGAAGAAACAAGCTTGAAAACATAATCACCAAAACTAAATGTATCAAAAGAAGGATCTTGGTTAGAATCAACACAATTAACCACATTCAAACCATTAACTAAATCGGCAGAATTGTACCTATGTGGAGTCTTATGTCCAAGAATGTGTGTTACTAGAAACTGAATACAATAATACCATCGATAATGGTGGCAAAGCGGATTTATCCATAACTTCTAAATTCAGGTGAGATTTATCCATAACTATATAGAATCCAACTCCAATTTCACATAGATTCTTAAAATATGATGATTGCTCAAAGATTCGGTATAACACTGCAACATATATAAATAAATTTTCTATGTCCCTTCAACAAAACTCGAGCTCCTTTACTAATCTTGAAGACTTCACTTTCAATAGTGAACATGTATCCTTTTAAATTAATAGTACTTAAAGATATTAGATTTCTTTTCAAATCTGGAACTTGTCTCACTGCATCAAGTGTTCTAACTGTCTCATCAAACATCTTTATTTTGACCCGTTCAATAGTAGCTACCTGACAATGTATATTATTATCGGCCATCACAACACCTTTTGAAACTTCTTTATATGTTGAAAACAAATCCCGATTAAGAGAGATATGAAAAGTAAAAGTTGTATCAAGAATCCTAGCCTTGAAAGGTTTGGAATTATAGTCGGACATAAGTAAAAGCTCTCCATTACTTTCAGGATTTTCTGCAATACTTACTTCCCATAAAGTCTCTGATTGTTGATTTATAGTCAATTTCGCTTTATTCTACAAATTATAACAGTCGTTTATCAAGTACCATTTTTTCTTATAATAATTACAAAATCTGAAGTTAGATTTAAACTTGCCCCTTGCACGACCACTATCAATAATGAGGCCATCTCTATAAGCCCCAGATGCAACGAGATGTTTCATTTCCTCCTTTGAATATAGAGCACCATAGACTTCTTCGCTAATGAGAATATCACGATTGTATAAAACTGTATTTTTAAAAGACATGTATGAAGTGGGCATTGAACACAATAAACTACATCTCGAGTGTTTTACATCATATTTGACCTCCAAATCAGCGAATATTTCCTTAAAAGCAGACAGGTTATTTTTAAGAGAAGTATGTTCTGTCATACGATGAGAATATAGACGTTACTTCAGATGTAATTTACTAATAAGACTCTTCGTCATGCATAATTGCTCAAATTTTAAATATAATGCAGCGGTCGAATTTCCCTTCAAAACATCCTAAAGAATATTATTTGAAAGATTTCGATGTATTTGAGATATGACCTTTTGATCCCTCCATTGTTTCTCTTCCAAAATCTAAGTTGTGGACATCTTGTCAAATCCCAACAACGTGTCATTCAAATTCATCTGAGCGAGTACTGCTTGCATCTTTATTTATTACAAAGAGAATCTTGTATTGCGATCTAATAGAGAAATATCATATTTCATTGTTATCATCACGAAAGATCAAGTTGAGCTATTAATTTGATCAAAATATTGATCTCCCCTAGAATTTCAAAATCAAAATCTTTGATATCAGTTTGTTGAGAAATGAAGATGATACCAAATTAATCTAATACCAAAATTTTGGAGAAAATAAGAGATTATATGCACAATATAAAATAAAGATCAAAAGAACACATGAACAGAGTAATTTGCAAAGAATTGGGATTTAATTATAATATGAGGAAAGAATACAAAGATTTTGTGTTTATAATTTGTCTAACTTAATCTAAAATATAATGAAGAGCTAAATATATATATAGGGTACATCCAAATGCCTCACAAGTAGAGCTATAGATGAAATAGAATGCTAAAACGCATTAAAAATGCAAAATCAAAATGGACCCTGATAAGTCCGCCTCGAGTGACATACAAGTGGCCATTTCATGGCGCTGCCGCTCGAGTGGTAGGCAAGCGACAAGCGGGCTATGCTGTGTCTCGAGTTAAATTCGATTTTCTTGACTCTTGCTCTCCAAAAGCTTCCTTGTCCATATATTGATCTCACACAATTCTTAACTCTCAAATGGACTTTCAAATGGAACTTCAATTAGGATTTGCCAAATAGACTTCAAATTGGATTCCAAAAGTAGCATTCCAAAAGGATTTCGTCGACTTTAATTAGAACTCTAAATTATCTTCAAAGTAGAATTCGAGTCTCACCCTAATTCTAACTCTTCTTATAGTGATCAAACTTCCACGACTGTTGTTAATTGTGAGTTAGTGTATTTTTTACCATTCTATACTTCTAGGTTGTGGTTGAGACATCCAACTAAATAGGACGACTAGATGTGATTATATGAATAAAAAATGTGAGCTAGTTGTCCATTATTCCGTTCAGTTTAGGGTGCAAAACATGCTCAAAGAATTTTTGGAGTACAACATATAGTTGACTCGAAAATCTGGTTGACTCTATTGTCAACATATTTGTGCTACTTCTCTGTCACCGAGGATACTCGTTAGAATGCATGATTGTGACTCCAAGGAATGGTGCAACGGTTGTTTGCACTCCGACGAATAAAAAAAAACGAGTGTGAGAAGTCAAATTGATAGAGTCTTGGCCAGGTTTATGATTGTCAAGGTTGTCTTAAGCCGTGCAACTTTTGTTCTAAGTCTTTCCTCTTTGGGCATAAATTGCATAAGGGTAAATAGTCGTGCACAGTGATCTTTATCTCATTTGCAATTATCCTTGATGGACATGGCTTGTTGTCATAGCGTGTCAAATTGTTTTTCGCCCGTTGTCCTGGGCTGCCAAAAGGGAAAATCTTCTACTATAGTATGTAGCATGCATCGGATCGGCTCTATTAAATGGCTTACCTCATCGTGGGACCAAAATTGTACTTAGGCACTTAGCCTCGGCTATGATCGTCAAATGGGTGTAGCTATTCAGTTGAAGCTGTTCGATGTAACGAGCGTGTTAGGTGGCTGTGGGGGTGGGGGTGGATGAGGTGGACACACCAAGCTGATGGTGTGAATATCCCGAGGCTATTCGAGGAGGGCAGGTAACATGGGTTAGGTAGGTAGGCCGAGGTGATGAGACGGTGATGTGGACGCATAATTTCCACATGTAAGGCTTGAAGGCTCCACGCGAGTCGGAGGTCTTACAATAGGGAAGAGTATATTTACTTTTTAATTTATTTTGATTGGTAAATGATCATTTCTTTGTAGTGTGACAAAGTTCTAATTTCGCTACAACGTATAATACTGAGCCCGTTTGATAGAGATTAAAATTGAAAAACTAGTCTTTATTGTTGACTTGTATTAGACGAGTGAGACTCAATAACGGCTATATTTACAATTTTAATCGATACCAAACGGACTCATAATTCAATTAAAGAAATAAAAAGTTAGCTTCGTGTCAACTTAATCCTATTCTAGAAATGACTCTGGGTGCCTGACCACATCAACATTGCCTTTAATACGCAGAGACTTTCACCTCCTTGTTAGTCAAATTAATGTAATCAGAATCCTTGTTGGTCAATTCAAAATCGAAGGTACCAACATTTTGTTACGGGTTTTTCTCCCAAATTTTTTACGAGTTTGGATTTCTCGATTTCATTTTGAATTGTTAACTGACAGCGATTTGTGGTGTTGGAAGTGGGTTGTGGGAATGGTAATGGCGTTGTTGGAGGAAAGGAGGAGCTTGGTGGCGGTGAAGAACGGAGACGGGATATAAAGGTTTTATTAAAGAAATGAAAACGCCAAAAAAATCCAGCTTTTGACTGCTTAATCATATTCTAGAAATGAGATTGACTACATCAAACATTGCCTTTAAAACAAAGACTTCCTCTCTCTGTCAGTTATTGAATATAATTTATATCACATGCAAGTGGACAGAGAGGCAGCAATTTCCTCATAATGGGAAGAAAAATTGTGGTTCGTGGGGTCTTCGCCTGCCACTGAAATTCCATGAATGGTGGAATCAATTTTAAAAAGTTTTAACACTGTCGTAGCAGTCAATTTTCAAGTGTGAAAACGTAGGATTACGAGAATAATATCAACTTTTAGGAATCTACGTCGAAGACTGTGGCGTGAAGATGGAATTATGGAATTGGATTAAACAAACTTCATTGTTGAATTTATTGCTCAAACTTGTGAATGTGGGAGGTTGGATTTTGCATGCCGGTTGAATTGCGTTTGAGTGCTCATGCGCATGCGCATTTAAGAATTAGTGTGCTAATTATCGTTAGAATAAATGCACTTTCGTAATTTCTTTTTCACTAATGCTATATATCACTAGTGATAGTGAATATCAGTCTACGTGATAGTAAAACCCACAATACACAACTAGTAATGAATTTTATTATTTCAGAATAATGCTATGTATCAACAAATTGGTATTAAGCACTACTGTTGATACATAACATTACCCTTTTTTCCTTATTTTGACATTGTTTTTCACAAATATCGAGTTTTTTAGAGCTATGAATCAACAAATTGGTATTAAGCTTGACATTGTTTTTCACAAATTTCGATTTTGTTTGGAGCAATCCATGAATTTGAGACAACTTACAAGATTTGTGAGTTTGACCAGTTCTAACATCTTTTAGTCGAACTCAACATTTAAATGCTAGAGTGTTAAGAAATTCGTCTAGGAGCGAGTTTGGGGTCAGGTCAGCCACAATCCATTTAAAATTTTCCCGTTAAAAAAATTGATTTATCTAAAAAAAAGTATGTAGTTTTTTTTTTTTTTAAAATACAGATTAGTTCAATTTAAAATTATTTTTAGCACTCCACCCCTACATATATGTTAAAGTACATTAATTTAACATGATAAGAGACAAACATGTCATATGCTTTTGTTTATAATATGCCTTTTACAAAAGTATTTTAATATTAGGGGTATCTACGAAAACAATGAAAATTACAAATACGTAGTTTCCATCGACTTTGCTTGTTCCCAATTAAATAATCAAACATTAAATTGTATCCTTATTGAAACTTTTCTTTTTCAGAATCTGGCCGTCTTGAGATCAAATATTTTATGAATTATGAAAAAATTAAGCTTGATTTTGCAAGGGATCGAATCATGCAATCCGTGACAAAATTTGACATCACTTGCTCCGATAAAGATGTGAACCAAAAATGGGTTTTCACATTTGAAAACCTCGTTTGTCAATGCCAAAAAAAGACATTAGTGTCCCACCAATTAAGAATTTAAATGGATCGAGTCGCTCGGTTCAATCCATGCTCGCTTTAGGGCGAGATGAGTACAGACCGGCTCACCGCTCATGGCTTGTACATTTCTTTTTCTTTTTTTTTTGTTTCTAAACATTTGAACCAGCCGACGAGTGGTTCACATCGAAAAAATTCAGCTTGGTTTGCCCCATGACTCATCTCTAAAACGAGCCGAGCTGATGAGCGACTAATTCCACTTATCATTCCTACAACAAAAATAATTTTCTCCTTTTTTTTTTTCTTTCTTGAAAAATGGAATTATTATAATGTTTGATGGCTTTCCACCATTCTGGACCCTTGAGACAAAATGCATGGGGCCATGAGATCCTTCGTTAGTTAATGACCGTTTGTACGCGTTTCAGTTGGAACACCAAAACTGACTAAAGTGATTAATTTAGAGCGTGTTCGGTATAGATCAGAATTCAATTAAAATTAAAAATATAGTCGTTATTGGATCTCATTCGTCTAATAAAAGTCAACAATAACGACTAATTTTTCAATTTTAATCTCTACCAAACACACTCTTAATAACTAGATATATGATTACAGCATGAGTCAATTTTGATCACTCTTTGCTCTATTCTATTTCTAGAATTCAATTGTATTAAATAATTTTTTTAAAAGTGAAACAAAGTTTTAATTCATCACAATTTTTAGATTAAAGGTATTTTTAGTCCCATTTTATGAAAATAAAATAAAAATTAGGTTTTGACGTTTTGTAACAGCGACTTTCTGGAGAATGTGTGATTAAAAAGTGAAAAAAAAAATTGATTTACGTGTAAATTATTTTATTGAGAAGTTGTGTGATTAAAAATGAATTTGTAAAAAATAACTAAATATATATATAACGAGTGCAATATTACTTACCCAAGTCGTTTCTAATTTTGTCATTTTCTGCTTGAATTTTCAAAACGCTCTAACTAACAAATATTTATTTACTTCGTCAACGATTCTAGCATAGGAGCATGTAATGATGATGCAAATCGTACGTAACTAAGAATCAATTAGGATTGCACCCTACATAGCATTTATCCTAATTATTTTGATTTGGCTTGACAATAATTATTTTCAAAATATATTTATTTCTGTTCTTTTCAACCATAGATCTTTCAATAAAATAATATTATAAACAAATTCAAACCTTTTTATTATTAATTTTTAATCCCATATTTTCCATTAATCCACTATTTCAAAATGCGTTCACTAAGTGGGTGTTTGGTGATGATTAAAATTAAACTTGTAGTAGATTATGATAGAAGTTTTTGAAATATGTGGTTGAAAAGTTGTGTGACTCATAAAAGATGTAGTTAATATTAATTATTTGACTTTGATTTAGAATAAAATCTGATTTTATGCCCTAAAAAAATTGGGTCAAACAGGCCTCAAATGTCTAGTGTTGGTGGTGACTATGAGCTGAAATATAGGTATTATTAAAAGTTATGACACAAAGACCAATTAAAAAAATAAGTCTCTCTCTCTCTCTCTCTCTCTGAGAGAGAGAGAGAGAGAGAGAATGTATTAATACCGATCAAAGTCGTGAATTTTCGAGTGACATCAGATTAATTGGTCCAGAATTGCCTTAGAGCATCTTCAAAAAACTCTCAATTTATAAAGAGTATCTTAAGAATAACAGAAAACATTTTTAAATTTAGAGAGTAATATTTTATACATTCTTCAATAATGCCTTTTATTTTGACTTTGCATTTTTATTTTATTCAATAAATATTTAATAAGTTTTCCTTATCTTTATTTTATGTGTGTTAATTTAGTAGAGTGTTGAAATATGTAACTTATAAATGCACGTATTAATAGTATAAAAGAGGAATAAAGAGTAAGTTTGGCTATTTAACTTTTTTAAAATTTAAAAAGAAAAAAAAAATATTATACTTAAAAGGATCTAATCTATTGAAAATGTTATAAGTTATTAAAATATAGAGTAGTAGCTTATCAATCAACTTGAAACCCGCCTAATTATATGGAATTTGATATACCATTTCTGTTAGACAGTCATTAGGCGTTTGGAAGAAAGACATTAGGAATTATATATTTTGTCAATGAAGTTTTCATATAAAACAATGGCAATTTGAAGTTGAAGCTCTCAAGCGATGGTATCTCGGGGGGTGTATTCAATTGAGACTTTTAATAACTTTTTGGGATTTAAAAAAAGTTTAGGGGTATTCAATGTAGGCTTTTGAAGACTCTCTAAAAGTATTGCTGTATTCAATTGAGACTTTTATAAACTTTTAAAAAGTCTCTAAAAGTCACGGTATATTCAATTAAAACTTTTTAGAAGTTTCTATAAGTTTTAGAGTATTCAAATTTTTATGATTTTTAGAGAATTTTATAAAAGTTTACATGATACTAATTTTTAAGCAGAAAGTACTAAAATACAATTTCAAAATTTATCTCTCATTAATCACAAGATTTCGGAAGACTTTCGCATAAAACAAAAAATAATATGTATTTTTTTTCCAATATTTCTCTTTCATTTTCTCTTCTACGAATATTAGAGTTATGATTAAAATTTGTTTTTTTCTATTGATTATATTATTTTCTATTTTTCTTTTTCTCTCTTTTATTGTTTATTTATATTGTTTATGAAAGAATTAAATTGAATTATTATAACTTTTTTTTTCATTCTTTTTTTCTGAAAAATATTTATTTATAAAATGTTTATAAAATGTTTATTCTTTATAAAATGTTTTTTTTATTATATCAGGGGAAAAGAAAGGAGAAGGGGGAAATGGTGAGAAACATCACGTCATATATAATAATTTCATAATATTGCACTAGATATACATAAATTATATCTCAAATGAAAGTTTTTAAAAGTTTTTTGGATTCTACAAAAGTCTTTGAAAGTTTTAAAAAGAAAGTTGATAAAAGTCTACAAAAGACTTCCACTAATTTCATACAAATCTCTAAAAACCCCATGAAATCCAATAAATCATCACTTAAAAAAAGTTCATCAAAGTCTTCAAAAATCTCAATTGAATACACCCCTCTTAGTTTTTAGATCTGATAAGTACACTAATTCGGATGAAGAGCTAGTGTATCACTGAGTCACTAATTCGACTGCTAGATTGTCGTCAATAATAATTATAATAATTTATTGTATGAAAAAATATATAACAAAAATGCACACGAGCACCATTTACCAATTTTTTTTTTTACAAAATGATAGTGAAGGGCAAAATTGTACTTAACCATTTTGGTGCAAAATAGTGTAAAGTTATCACATTGGAGTGACTTTGCACCAGAATTGGTACAAAATGGTGTTTTGGTGCACACATTGGAGATTGCCTTAGGATGCATCGCATTTGTGCACGAGTCTCACTAGTATATTTTTAAACTCTACTACATTGTATGAATGATGGGAGTCTTCACCATATAAGAAGAAAAATGATTTCTTAAATTTGAGAATCGAGAGGTTGATGTTGCTAGAAAATTTAGGCAAAGGGAACTTAAAAAATTAAAAGCGAAAATTGAAGCCTAAAATGCAAAAAGGGAAGCGGAGCACTCTTGGTGCGTGACATTCTTCTCATTTCATTTGCTAAACGTCCTCGTAATGACAAGTGAGTTTCACATCAATGCGCATTCTTCTTATTGCAAGAATAATTGTAACACCATCTCCTCGTGGACTAGCATCCACTCAGTGTTCCATCTCATATATCTACCATAGTAACTATGTGAATACTGCATCCGATACTAATCTTCATCATATGCCTCTCAAACATTAGTTCCTCGGATGGACATGTTATGTCACTGTCACTGCCAATGTAGTTGTCGAAGTACCAACACAACCTCCATTATAATTTTATGTACAATGTGTGCTCCACGAAACAAATTGATAATCATATAGGTACAATCGCACAATGCCTACCTTCATCATCCATCACCCAAAAACCTCCTTCAATAGTTTTACTTGGTTGCAGACACAGTCTGTGGTCCCAAAATCTTTACCTCAAGAACTCATGTCGGTTATCTCTCGCAACCAGCAATGTAAATTCGAGCGGCTCTGCTCCGATGCCAACTATATACCCTACAGGCTTCGCGCTCCAAGGAGCCTTCTCTTCATTCTTAGGTCGACAAAACTTGAAATGACCAACACACACACATGCACGCTTATATATAGGATGCTAGACAACAATTGCATATGATGACACCATAAATGAACTCTCAGGTAATCTAGGCAATACGTCTAGCATTTGGCGACCTTGTCGTGCTGTATGGAAATAGGAGTACTCTTAGTGCGTGACACTTGGATTGGATTAATGACAATGTCATTAGTGTTGAGTTTGAATCAGCCAAGCATGCCATAATTTTAGAACATTGAATGACAGTTTTCTAAGTGAATCCTAAAAACTCACGTTAGGTTTGAAAATAATCAAGCCCGAGAAAAATCATAACTTTCAAAAAGTAGAATGTGTTCCAATCAGTATTCTAAAAAGCGTAAAGCGTGGCTAGGCGTAGAGGCCAAGCTTCAAGTTTTAGGAGCCTAGGCGAAGCTTAAGCATAAAAAATTGTTTTTTTATTTTAAATTTTTAATCATTGTAAAAAAATTCAACAATTCAAATAATGCATACCAAACATCTAAAATTATAAAATACTGCATTTACTTAATAATTCATTCATAAAGATAAGTTTCAAAATCATAATTACATAACGTAGATAACTTGTAGCTTAAATCTTATTTAATCTAACTCTTTATCGGACTCTAATTTAATGTCTTCTTCTTCATCTATAAACAAACAAACAAACAAAAACAAAAAAATGTACATTTAATGGAGCACAACATATTTAAGTAATTATTCATTAGCCAAAAGAAATGAGTCGTGTACAACGCGCCTAAGCACGCCTACGCGGCAAAAATTGGGCCTCCAAGGGGAAAGTGCACCTAGCGCATCTAACCGCCTAGGCGCGCTTAAACACGCTTAGTCGCGCATTAAGCGGTCAACGTTGTCTGTTGACCGCTTAATTACCGCTTAGTCTCAAAGCAAGACATTTTCATCCCGCTTCATGTCTAGATAGCTCTTTTTAGAACAGAGGTTCCAATTTGTAGACTTTGTAGTTTACGCTCCAATAATGACGTAACGGAAGCTTACGAGGAAAAAAAAATCTAACAAAAAAACTCAAATTTTTTTATTGGAAATATCAATTTTCAAGAAAAAAGAATAATTTTGAGAAATTTCTCAAGACTCTTCACTAAACTTCTTTTTATGTTGTGTCAAATAACATATCCATAAAAGGAGTGCTGACATCAAATTGGTTAATTGAGGACAAAATTATAACTTGTATCAAGTTAAAATTAAATTTTAGGTAGCTCTAATTCCTTACATTTCGATATGTTCAAATTAAAATTTCTATTGAATTCCCTATGTGAGAAGCTGTTCTGTTTGTAGCAATCTACACATGTTGAACATCTAGTGAGCAATAATGAATATGCTGAAAAACATTCATCGAGCAGACATTAAGTTTTATAACATCTATGCTATTTGACAGCGACAACATAATTGTCTTCAAGAATATGTACTGCGTAAATTAAAATTTGCCGCAGGGTCTTAAAAGAGTATCCTTGGACGATTATTAGGATGATAAATTCTTGGCATCACCCGACACGTCCCACAAACAACAAATGGTTAAGAACTAATATTATTTTTAATTTTTATTAATTATTTTATTTATAATTTTGGCTTTTCTTTTTTTGGGAATGATTATACCCTTTTTTAGGAAAAATAATATTTGGGTAGTGAATTACGAAAATTAAAGTGGATCGGATTTGGATATTTGTATCAGGAGTTAATTTTCCAGATTATGATTCTATCTGTAATTGTGGTGAGTTGTTGAAGTAATTTAATGGCTGTATTTAATTTGTTGAAAAACTTCAATAGTCAAACTGTATTGATCCATACCCAATTAATAGTCCAAAATTCTCTCTCTCTCTCTCTCTCTCTCTCTCTAGGATTAGCATAAATTGGACATTTTTCTGCTGGACTCCTTGGTAAGGTTACAGAAAAGGGAAGAGCAAATAACTCTCTCTTTCTCACTCTCAATCACAAATTTTTACAAACTATGGCTGAAATGTCAGGAGCAAATGGAGTGGCCTTGAATGTAAAGGATGATTTGAATGAGAAGCACATTCAAAATTCTCCAGACTGGTTACCTTTTATACAAAAGGTACACACGCTCGCTCTTTACTTTTCTTTTCAACAACCTTAATCCTCCCGAGCTGCCATATAGATGTTCAATCTTATCTTGGAGAGACGATGGAATCTCAAGTACATAAGATTGTCCAACCAGGCAACAGCCTTAGGAATTAAAATGATGTATAGCTGCTTAATTTCATACTGGCAATTAATGTTTTGGTACTGTAGGTAATTGCAGAGATTTTGGGTACCTACTTCTTGATTTTTGCCGGCTGTGCCTCGGTGGTGGTGAACGCCGACAAGGACAAGGTGATAACCATGCCCGGAATCGCAATTGTGTGGGGACTTGTAGTCATGGTTATGGTTTACTCAGTTGGTCATATATCTGGTGCACATTTTAATCCGGCTGTAACCATTGCTTTCGCCTCCTGCAAGAGGTTCCCATTGAGACAGGTTGGGTCAGCTCAAATTGCGTCCTTTTCATATTCAGTATTACGTATCGAATATGCTCTTAAATTCTTTATGGTCGGTCATGAGACCAATTAGGTACCGGCATATATTTCAGCACAAATGATTGGAGCCACTCTTGCAAGTGGAACCCTACGATTATTGTTCAACGGAAAACATGACCACTTCGGCGGCACACTTCCGACCGGCAGCAACATGCAGTCTTTTGTTGTGGAATTTATAATCACATTCTACCTCATGTTTGTCATATCTGGAGTTGCCACCGACAACCGAGCTGTAATTAATCTGATTCCTTCACTTTATTATTATTGGTTCAAAAATTTGTGTACTTACAATAATTCTTCCAAAAGACAACGTAGAGTTCTCTACTTAAATGTTAATAAATTCAAAAAAGGGGATTAGTACGAAATCATGGCGAATTTTTCGTAATAAAAAATGGATGAAGAAAATGACATTTTTAATAAAGCTTACCATGTTGACAATGATATGGTTCTTGTCGATAAATCAATTTTTATGATTTTCTTTTATACGGGTTGCCATGCAGATTGGAGAACTTGCGGGATTAGCAGTTGGAGCGACTATTTTACTTAATGTGATGTTTGCAGGGTATGTTCTATGCTCGATTATCTTGCTAATTTTTCGTATAAATATTGTACTTCGAAATCATATCTTGGGAACTTTTTTAGCCCTTGTTTGGTGACCATTTTTTTTTGGAAAAATATTACTTTGAATGGTAAATTTTTGGAGAATTCGTAATTAAAAAAATAGGAATAAATTTTGAATTTACGTGTATAATATTTTATTGTGTAAATGCGTAGTTGAAAATTAGTATGTAGAAAAAAAGGGTTTTCAAAGAATGGAAGACAAATAAGGTCTTAATTTGTGATCTCTTTTCGAATTTCCAGAATTCTTGCTTTATTGATATCATAATTCAACTTAAATCTCTTATAAGATAAATGTAATGGGTTCAAACATGAAGGACGTGATAAAATTTGTGAAGAATAAGATGGGCTGATGCTCTTTCAAAATGGATAGTAAGAATGAGTTAACGATTTGAGCATAGTTTGTTTTGAGTAATATTATTTAACACAACGAGTATTTAACATCAATTTTGATGGCAGCACTAGTGACATTAAATTATAGGTTTGATTAAATATAAGGAATATTTAGTAGGATCTATGACATGCTGATACCTAAATTGGTATTCAACACCACTGATGATAGATAACATTATTCTTTGAGTTTATATTGAAATTTTATTTCAAAAATATCGATTATGGACCTGATACTTGGTAGTTTTAATGGACAGGCCAATATCTGGGGCTTCAATGAACCCAGCAAGGAGTTTGGGCCCAGCAATAGTGTCCAATAAATACAAGGGAATATGGATATACATATTGGCCCCAACTCTTGGGGCTGTAGCAGGTGCTTGGGTCTACAATATCATCAGATTCACAAACAAGCCTTTAAGAGAAATCACCAAGAGTGCTTCTTTCCTCAAGAGCTCGGCCCGGAATGGGCCCAACTGATAATTAAGCTCATCTGGTTTTAGCTTGCTGTGAAATGTTAGAATTTTGCTCTTATTTTATACATGATGTAAAAGAAACTTTAAAAAAAAAAAAATGCTAAAATAATATTGTCCAACTCGTTCCCCAATCAACAATCTTGACCGAGTCGAGTTGCATGTACGGGTTGAGTTGGATACCTTGATAGTTGCCCAGAGTAATTATGACTTGATCAAGTTGGTTTCAATTTTGATTTTCTTGTAGAGTGGATTTGAAAAGTAGTTAGTAGTAATCGGAAAAATTACGTAACTACAAATATTTAAAATACACTTTCAAAAATAAAGAACTTGTCAAAAAATTTCAAAAATTATGTGGTCATTTCATAAAATTTTCTGACTGATTAATTAATTAAATATGTTAAGATTATAATAGCACATAATTTATAATCACAATCGCATCACACAAAACCACATTCACATATAAACAAATTCTGGATCACGGTAACTTATTAATTGCACACATTTTTGTAAGTTACAAATTATTTATCGATCACAAATTACACAATTAACTTATTACAATTAAGCCTTATTCACATGAGCTTTCCTAGAGGTGTCAATTCGGGTGGTCCGGGCGGGGTCGGCCAGCCAACTTGTGAGCCCGGTATCGGTCTGTGTGAAAAAAAGTCCACCTGCTGCGGGTTACGGGCCGGTTACGGGTCGGCCCACAATTTTGGATTACAACCCAGACCCGCCCGTTGACCCATCCGGGTCGAGCCCATGCAGGTCACGGGTCGCGGTTCGTTCCGGTTTGGCCCGTATAATTGTATAAATAAAATTATAAAAATATAAAATTTTTCATATTTATAACAAAAAATATTTTTTTTTTTTGTTAAATGTAAACTAAGAATTGAACAAAATGATAAATTCATAATTATATCAAGAAATTTTTACATAAAATTCAAATTTAATGTTACATGAATTATTTATAATTTTGCAAAGTTAAATTTAACTTTAACAAATAACAACTAAATGCATGTCTAATTATTATTATAAATATTTATAGTATAAGTACATCCCAACTAGGTTGACACCTACTTTTACTATAATTTATAGTTTAAGTATATCCCCCCTTTTTTTCAAAATTTTTTGATTTTTTTTTTCACGGGCCAAAGGGTTAACTGCGGCCCGTGAAGTCTAAACCCGCGAAACCTGCGGGTCACACCTCTTTGACCCGTGAACCGCCCGCTCGGGTCACGGGTCGGCCCGCGGTCCTGGGTCGATCCGAACCGATTTTTACGGGTCTGACCAGCCCGTCTGTCTTGACACCTCTAAGCTTTCCTATGTTGTCTTCTTCCGTGGGAATACTATTTTCCATGGATGTACACTATACCTGATTTTTTGAATTGTTCGAACTATATGAACCCGAAGACAAACCAAATAGAAAATATGGCGAAGTGAACTCTTAGAAATTGAAAGAGTTTGAAAATCGTAACCTATATTTTGAGGGAGAAAATCAGAGATGATGACACAATCACGCTACATGTACATTATATTTGATATCAAGTTTGACATCCAATGAAGTAACAGTGATCATAGCGTTTAATTTTAAAAACACTTCATCAACTCTCCGATCAAATTTTATCCACATAAAAGGGCGTCATCCTTAATATTTACAAGAAATTTACATCTAGTGTTATTCTTTTTTTCCTTCGTATATATGCGTTTTGTAGCCTGTAGGGGTAAGGGTGGCGTGACATGGAGTGGAGTGGGGGTCGGCTGGGTGACGTGTGGTGTGGTGGGACATACCTAATTTTTGGGGGAAAAAAAGAAATTATTGCAACACTCCTTAATATATGAGAAACCAGTCGTATACCATTTTTCTAATGTCAATTTTGTTGGAAAAAAACTGGAAAACAAAAGAATTGTGGGCTGATTTTGGCACTACTTTTGAGCGGGACCCGCTTGGATATTTTGGAAAATGAAAGTTAATTGGTGTTCTCCTCCGTGAGTACATCGAAATCATATATTTACTTGTCAAAATGATGCTCGGATGAATGAGAAATTGAAGCTCAAAGTAGGCCATGTGAAAGGAGTTTATATTGGTGGGAAAACAAAAAAATGTGTTTGTCCCACATAGGAAGTAGATAAAAACTAAAACCACTTTATAAAGGATTACACTTTAGAATGGTGTAATCATGTGTAGCATAGAGGCTCTCTCCACGTGCGCGCGCAGGGGGGTGCAAATCTTGGATCGAAATAGACTCGGACCTTGAACTTGTGTGCGGGCGCAACCCGCATACACGAATGTCGGACCGAAAGGAGCAAAATTGTTCCCTTAGGAGTGTCCACGTTTTGCTACAATTTTTAATTTTTTCAATAGACTTTTGGTTTTCCAAAACTGTTGAAACTCAAAAAACTCCTGTTATAATTGCTATGAAATGAATGGACAGCCAGTCTTTATATCTATCTCGTTTTTTCACAGTCCAGTATACGAATTTTCATCTGCAAATTCATCTATATACAATTTCTGATTTTCTGCATTTTTGTTTATGTTCGAATCTGGTGGTGATATATTTCAGACATAAAGTCAATTCGCTGGAGTAGTCTCTGTGGTGCTCGGAAACTGCTGGTTCTACCGTTGTATCCTGGGAAGCAGACGCTCAGATAATACTTCAAGCACGTACGGTGAGGGGACAAATCTGTTTTAAGGAAACTGTGTGTGACACAAGCCTCGGGTTGAAAGTTTTTCTAGTAATCTCGAGTTAAAAGTTTACCGTTTATTTTCTGTTTTGTTACTTGTTACTCGTTTTGCATATTTTACATCTGCATAAACGGTATCAAGTTGTAAATTCAGTATTTATATGTAAATCTGGTATCCACTCTGAAAATACGGTATTTAAGTACTCGAAACAATTATCATACAAGCTTAAAACACACTATTTAATTGTTTCATTTGATTTCTTGAAAATTAATATTAGTTTATTGAAAACTAATAATTGTGTTTCATTTTCAGAAATGGCAACCGAACAAACTAACATGGATGTGACCCAAACTGTGGCTACTGAAAAACAGGCTGTGGGCTCTAGTTCTGGTGTGGCTCAGACTGTGGCTAGATTGCCAAGTCATGTTGTGAGCCAACCTGTGGCTACTGTTCCGGTTAATTATAATGAAAAATCAGAGAAATTCAATAGCTTGAATTTCAAGAGGTGGCAGCAGAAAATACTATTTTATTTGACCACCTTGAATCTTGCGAGGTTCTTGACTGAAACTGCTCCAAAAGTCAATGAGGGTGAGGGAGATGTTCAAGCGATCAGTGCACTTGATACTTGGAACCATTCGGATTTTCTATGCCGAAACTATATTTTGAACAGCTTAGCAAATTCGCTATAGAACGTGTATAGCACTATGAAAACTGTTAAGGAGTTGTGGGAGTCTTTGGACCGTAAATATAAAACTGAAGATGTCGGAGCTAAAAAATTCATTGTCGGCAAATTCTTAGATTACAAAATGGTGGACTCCAAAACTGTAATCAGTCAAGTGTAAGAACTCCAAGTAATTCTCTACGAAATTCATGCCGAAGGGATAATGTTGAGTGAAACTTTCCAAGTGGTTGCAATTATTGAAAAATTTCCCACCGCATGGAAATTTTTCAAAAATTACCTAAAGCACAAACGAAAGGAAATGAACGTCGAAGAATTAATTGTTAGACTTCGAATTGAAGAAGACAACAAGAGTTCCGAGAAAAAGTTGTTCAATCCTAGTGTTGCTAAAGCCAACATTGTGGAGCATGGTCAAAGCAGTAAGACCTACAAAAGTAAGACTAAGTCATTCGGTGGTAAAGGGACCAAACTAGAACTTAAGGGTGGAACCTCTAAAAGGAAGTTTCAAGGAAAATGCTTCAATTGTAACAAAGTGGGTCACAAGTCTTCCGAGTGAAAATTGTCAAAGAAGAAGAAAGAAGCAAATGTGGTTGACTACATAGCGCATGATGTAGTGGAGATGAATCTAGCAACCGTCATTTTTGAAGTGAACGTGGTGGGCTCTAACCCAAAAGAATGGTGGATTGACACCGAAGCTACGGGGCATGTGTGTTCTGATAAAGAACTGTTTGCTGCTTTCGAAGCAATTGAAAATGGAGAGAAGTTGTTCATGGGAAATTCAGCAACTTCTTAAATCAAAGGACAAGGCAAAGTGGTTTTGAAGATGACTTCGGGGAAAGAGCTGACTCTTAACAACGTGCTGTATGTCTAGGTCGTTGTTAAATAAGCATGGTTTTCGTATTGTATTTGAGTCGGACAAAGTCATTTTGTCAAAAAGTGGAATGTTTGTCGGAAAAGGCTATGTTTCCGATGGTATGTTTAAATTGAATGTAATGGTTGTTAAACCAAAAATGAATAAAGTGAACTCTTCCGCTTACTTGCTTGAGTCTTCCAATGTGTGGCATGGTAGACTAGGACATGTTAACTATGATTCTTTACGTAGACTAATTAACTTGAATTGCATACCCGCGTTCCATATTGATTCAAAACATAAGTGCGAAACTTGTGCATAAGCAAAATTGACAAGGTCATCATTTAAATCAATTGAACGGAATACAGAACCACTTGATTTAATTCACAGTGATATATGTGATTTAAAATTTGTACAAACAAGAGGTGACAACAAGTATTTCATTACTTATGTCGACGATAGCACAAAATATTGCTATGTCTATTTACTAAAAAGTAAGGATGAAACGATAGCGAAATTCATTCTCTACAAGAATGAAGTTGAGAACCAACTTAACAACAAAATTAAGGTGATAAGAAGTGATTGAGGTGGTGAGTATGAAGCACCATTCGCTGAATTATGTGGACAACACAGAATCATACATAAAACCACCGCACCTTATTCACCGCAACAAAATGGTATTGTTGAAAGAAAATATCGCACCTTAAAAGAAATTATGAATGCGATGTTGGTAAGTTCTGGGTTACCTCAGAACATGTGGGGAGGAGGCTGTGTTATCAGCAAATTACATTTTAAATAAGGTGTCCTGAAAGAAAATGGAAAAGACCCCTTATGAGTTATAGAAATGAAGAAAGTCTTCCTATAAATACTTACGAGTGTGGAGGTGTCTTGCTAATGTAGCTGTCCCAACACCAAAGAAGGTGAAGATAGGCCCGAAAACTGTAGATTGTATCTTCATTGGATATGCTCAAAACAATAGTGCTTATTTGGTTTCTTGTGTATGAATCTAAAATTCCAGATATACACAAAAACACGATAATGGAATCGAGAAATGCTTCGTTCTTTGAACATGTATTTCCATGCAAGTCCAAAGAAGAGGCAAGCTCTTCTAAACGGACATATGAGACTATGATTGAAAATAGACGGACCAAGAATTAAAAGATAAGGTTGAGGTTGAACCAAGACGTAGCAAAAGGGAAAAGACAGAAAAATCTTATAGGCCAAATTTTCTGACCTATTTGCTAGAAAGTGAACCTCAAAGCTATCAAGAAGCTGTGAACTCATCAGAAGGACCTCAATGGAAAGAGGCCATTCAAAGTGAAATAGATTCCATTTTGCAAAATCATACATGGGAGCTAGTGGATCTTCCTCCAGGAAGTAAACCACTAGGCTATAGATGGATTTTCAAACGTAAAATAAAAGCAGATTGATCTATTGAAAAGTATAAGGCTAGATTAGTAATAAAAGGTTATAGACAACGAGAATGCCTCGATTACTTTGATACATATTCTCCAGTAACGAGAATAACATCTATTAGGATGATAATTACGATTGCTGCTATACGAAATCTTGAAGTACATCAAATGGATGTTAAGACTGCATTTAGATGAAGAAATCTATATGGAACAACCCGAGGGGTTTTCATCTCCAGGGCAAGAAAAGAAGGTTTGTAAATTGGTGAAGTCATTATATGACTTGAAACAAGCACCAAAACAATGACACGAAAAATTTGACAGTGTCATATTGGAGAGTGGATTTAAAATCAACGAGTGTGACAAATGTGTTTACGTTAAAGACACTGGAAATGGTTATGTCATTTTATGTCTTTACGTTGACGACATGCTTATTGTTGGTAGTGACAATAATATGATTAGATCCACTAAAGATATGTTAAATTCGAGATTTGACATGAAAGATATGGGTTTAGTTGATGTTATACTTGGAATCAAAATTTCAAGAACATCAGATGGCTTACTCTAAATCAGTCACATTATGTGGATAAAATTTTAGAGAAGTTCAGTAAGGATGATACTGAAATGGCTAGAACACTGATTGATACAAGTCAACATCTATCCAAAAACAAAGGTGAAAGTGTATCTCAAGTAGAATACTCGAGAGTTATTGGGAGTCTGATGTACTTGATGGGTTGTACAAGACCAGACATAGCCTACACAGTGAGTAAACTGAGTAGATATACGAGTAATCAAGGAGTTGATCACTGGAAATGAATAGTAAGAGTACTAAAGTACTTGAGATATACTCGTAATTTTGGACTCACTATACAAGATATCCAGCGGTTATTGAAGGATATACTGATGCTAATTGGATATCTGATATAAAAGACTAAAAGTCCACGAGTGGATTTGTGTTCACATTGGCAGGTACAACTATATCCTGGAAATCCTCCAAACAAATTGTGATAGCCAGATCCACTATGGAATCTGAGTTTATAACTTTAGATAAAAGTGGTGAAGAGGCTAAGTGGTTGCGCAACTTCTTAGAGGATATTCCAAGATGGTCAAAACATGTGCCAGCAATTTGCATATATTGTGATAGTCAATCGGCAATTGGAAGGGCACAGAGTAACATGTATAATGGTAAGTCTAGACATATACGTCGTAGACATAATACCATAAGGCAATTATTCTCAACTGGAGTTATCACTGTTGATTATGTAAAATCAAAGGATAACATTGCGGATCTGCTAACCAAAGGGTTAAATAGAGAATTAGTTGAAAAATCATCGAGAGGAATGAGACTTAAGCCCTTGAATGGATAAGTTAATACAAATGAAAACCTAACCTAGTTGACTGGAGATCCCAAGATCTAGGTTCAAAGGGACAACCTAATTGTAAAGATTTGATAGAATCACTGTGGGGGATATTACCTCCTATTCATTCATATGATGCAACAGTGATGCCCTTAAAGATGAAGGATAAGCAATAGGCTTTTAATGATTCTTATGCGTCGAAATTCGAGCCAAGTAATGTAGGTTACTTGTAATAAGAAATCACCCATGTGAGAGAAAAGTGGGGCCGCTTCTAAGGGAATTGTGTGGGGCGCAATTCTTGTGAACTCTCACAGAACCAGGCGTATGTTCTGGCCAAAACGAACGTAATAATGAGAACTAAAATGTGTTTTGAAGAATCATGTGTGGAGTATGTCATCGTTTACATAAACGGCATAACAGTTCAAAGATATCGCGTCTACTGGTCAGCTAGTTAAGTAAATATGCTTTCACAACGGAAGGTTCAAAGGGTAACACCTATCTATCCTATGCAGGTTTAAACCGTTGAACTATATCACCAATTCGTCATGTGTCATATTCATGTGTCACTCCCAATTTTCATTCATGTGGGGGATTGTTGGAAAAAAAACCGGAAAATAAAAGAATTGTGGGCTGACTTTAGCACTAATTTTGAGCGGGACCCGCTTGGCTATTTTGGAAATGAAAGTTGATTTGTGTTTTCCTCCGTGAGTACATCGAAATCATATATTTACTTGTCAAAACTGATGCTCGGGTGAATGAGAAATTGAAGCTCAAAGTAGGTCATGTGAAAGAAGTTTATGTTGGTGGGAAAACAAAAAAAAATGTGTTTGTCCCACATAGGAAGTGGATGAAAACTAAAACCACTTTATAAATGATTACACTTTAGAATTGTGTAATCATGTGTAGCATAGAGGCTATCTCCACGTGCAAGCGCAGGGGGGTGCAAATCTTGGATCGAAATAGGTTTCGGACCTTGAACTTGTGTGCGGGCGCAACCTGCATACACGAATGTCGAACCAAAAGGAGCAAAATTGGTCCCTTAGAAGTGTCCACGTTTTGCTACCAGTTTTTATTTTTTCAAGAGACTTTTGGTTTTCCAAAACTGTTGAAACTCCAATTATAATTGCTGTGAAATGAATGGGCAGCCAGTCTTTATATCTGTCTCATTTTTCCACAGTCAAGTACACGAATTTTCATATGCAAATTCATCTGTATACAGTTTATGTTTTTCTGCATTTTTGTTTATGTTCGAGTCTGGTAGTAGTTCGCGTGAAACCCACAAGCGTACGGGATCGTTGTACAAGTAATAAGATTTGTGAGTTAAGAGTATCGTTTCCACGAGGAATAAGGTCTAATATGTAGTTTAATAGCTACTATTAAATTCGAATTGTGGTCATATCAAAATAGATGGTTTGTATGATTTCTATACTAATCCTAAACTAACAAAACAAATAAAGTATTTATATAATACGTGAATGTTTGTATTGGAATCATGAATCCCCCTATTTCCATCTATTTCAATTCTCAATAATTAATCTAGTACATTCATGCATTTTTGACAATCGATAAAGCTAATATGTTAAATGTTCTTTCCCAAGATACACCAACCTATGACTAACACGAGACGATCCTATTCTTAGTCCGAATTCATATGAAAGTCATGCATTTGGTTTAGATTATCAATAAGATTGCATGCGTGAAAGAGATTATTCCTAATTCTAACTACACATGTTGATTTTACCGCGTTCTAGACTTATTGTGAGTATTCCTACACTACAACAAGCAACTAACTACTTAATTGGTGATCAAGCAATAAGTAGTGCAATGGGTATGTAAAATCAATCAACTAATAACACAAAAATCCTAAATTGATATCTTGAATTAAAATAAATGAAAATAGGGTTCAAACATTCATCCAATACAATGAAAAACTAGCCTAACATATTTAAAATTAAATTACAAAGGAACAATTGAAAAATCATCGCCCGAAAAGAAAAAATAATGAAGAATTGGAAATTTTACACGTTCTTGATGTGAATCTTAAATCCGGATGAAAAATCTTCAATATCCTATGCAATTCACCTTGATTCCACGTTGTTGGCCATGTTCTTCGCCTCCAAAATATGTATAATATAGAGATTTTTAGGTCTAGAGAGGTTCCCCTTATGTGTATCCCACGTTTTCTATTTATAAGAGCCATAAAATAGATCAAAATCTCGTTCAATTTGGTTTCCAAAAGAGTTTGAATCGCGAAAGGAAACTAAAGATTCTTCTGCGGAAAAGGCTTGTGCGCGCGCACCGTTATAAGTGTTGCCCGCGCGCCATAGAACCAACTGACTCTCGGGTTAGGGAAAATAAGGTCGTGCGCGCGCGCCATGAATTGCCTGCGCGCGCGCGCAGGTTTGTCTCTGAACAGTTTCCGGTATTTTGATCATAACTTTCTCTACACATATCCGATTGAGCTGATTCAAGTTGCGTTAGAAAGCTAATCCAAAGATCTACAATTCTTATAGAAATATCAATTTTCCAATTCGAAATATGTTTATGCCAAAATTGCGTCTCAATGTGAGCCTGAAAATCCGAAGCATAACTTTTTCGGCTGAAAGTTGATATGTGATAATACTTGGACTATATTTCATTCCTTTGGCTTCTTTTCTCATCCAATTGATGTCTAACACTCTCAAATATTCATCACGAGGTCCGACATAACTTTTGAATATTTTCATTTCAGCCCCCGAACTTTGTATTTGATACAATAGACCCTTTTTCTGCTATCTTTGCATTCTTTTCTTCAATTCTTCAGCAAACATTGAGTTTTACCTATGCAATAAAATATAACACAAATTAAACAGTATTTTATCCAAAAAATAGTAAAATATCATCATTTAGGACATCGAATAAGTGTAGAAACTACACTTATCACTGGTGATATATTTCAGACATAAAGTCAGTTCGCTAGAGTAGTCTCTGTGGTGTTCGGAAACTGCTGGTTCTACTGTTGTATCCTGGGAAGCAGACGCTCAGATAATACCTCAAGCACGTACGGTGAGGGGGCGAATTTATTTTAAGGAAAATGTGTGTGACAAAGGCATCGGGTTAAAAGTTTTTCTAGTTATCTTGGGTTAAAAGTTTATCGTTTATTTTCTGTTTTGTTACTCGTTACTCGTTTTGCATATTTTACATCTGCATAAACGGTATCAAGTTGTAAATCCGGTATTTATATGTAAATCCGGTATCCATTCTGAAAATACGGTATCTAAGTACTTGAAACAATTATCCTACAAACTTTACATACAAGAATAGTAAAACGTCCATTTTACGTGCAACAGTCGTAAATATATGATCAAATTTAGAAGTAATATTAATGAAGAGTCAACTCCTGCCTTTTTTTCTCGTGAATACGCTAGCCTAATAATTAATTGACGTGGTCACATTTCAAGTTTTCATCTCTCTCGAACGCGCACACATTATTTTATATAATTGAAATGTCGTGAATTTATGTGTGATTAAAATTAATTTTTAATTTTAATGTAAAATGTAAGCTAAATTAAACCGGGCTTAATATGCAATTCTTTGATATTATGCGTTATGGGGTTTTTTTATTTTTTGTCTGAAATTATTAACACATTAACCTTCACATTATGACCACATTGACAAAATTGTATTTTAATCTTGAAGATGTATCTGTACATATCAACTTAAAAGAGAAGTATTCCAAGTTTAATCATTTTGGGATATTGAACATTAATCTTAAGCTAAATTACGTCCATTTTATCAACTAGCTTGTGATTAGGATCGGCCCTAATATCTTGGGGACCTTATGCAAACTTCAAATATGGGGTCCCTTTGAATATTAAGCCCATATTTAATAGAGATTAAAATCAATTATTTTTAAGATTTTGATAAAAACTGATGAAATGTGTGTTTGAAAAATTGTTAATCCTATGAAATGTGTTATTAAAATTAATTTTTAATTTTGACTTAGAAAACAATTAAATACAATTAAAAAACAATTCAACATAATCAAGAAAATTGGAAGACAAAATACGAGGTTTAAACTCCAGTACAAACATAAAAAATAAAAATAAGTGGATCCAGAAAGAAGCATCGGTTTAATTAAAGTATTATCAATGTAATAGCACTGAAAAACTAAAAAAAAAAAAAAAGGGACAAATAAAATGAAATGCAAGAACCTAGAGAGAGTAATGAATACACCTTTATCTGCTTCTTGCATAAGTGTATGATCAACCATGAGAGTATTAGAAAAAGTAATGAGCGTAAATTTTAAAGAGAGAAAATTGTTCTTTTAATTGTTTCTTGTTAAGGAAAAAGTGAAATGATGGTTGAGAAGATAAATGGTCAAATTAATTATATATAGAGAAAATAATGACGGTCATATATTTATGTGATAAATGTATGTAATAATTTTTATGCCATTTATATGATTTTTTTTTTAGAAATGTTTGTATTTTCAAATTTTATTGCTTTTTTGTATTTACATATGATAATTCTAATGTAAAGAATTTTGTAATTATAATTTTCGTTTTTCTTCAACTAGTTAAGTAACCTTACGTAATTTGGGCTCATCAAAGTGGAGCCTTAAGTGATCGCCTACGCCACCTATAGAGTGAGGCCGACCCTTCTTGTGATTTAAATTTTATTTAATTTTATGTATGATATTGTTAAGTTCAAAAAACTCATTTTCTCCAAAGTCATTTTCAACTACGTATTCTTCAATAAAATGATTTTGCATGTTTTCTATATGAATAATGTTATTTATCAATATGATGATGAATATCGATGATGTGACAATCTATCTGAAATAATGAGATTGAGCAGATCAATTTTTATGAAAGATGGGTAGGAAAGAGAAAGAAATATGAGGGATAATGGATTATCGTAACTTTTTTATACTCTCCAAAATAGTAACTTTTTACAAAATTTATTCTAATAAATGTCTACCCGACATGGTTTAAATATTCATGTAAAACTTGATTCCCTGTTGACAGTTATTGGTTATGTATTCGTGTCAACATGAATCGTATACTGGGGGATAGATTCTAGCAAGTTTATGGGCACGACTGGGCATAGATTCTAGCAAGTTGATCAGTTCATCCTTCCTTGCTCCCTCTTTACCAGCATAAATTCAGCCATTTGGTTTTGCTCTTGCCTAGCCCTCCAACTGAAAGTGTGAACCTATGGCTGAGATATCAGAAGCTGGTGGAAGCCTGCAATCTACAGCTTTGAACATAAAAGATGATGATTGCTTGACAATCTCTTCACAAAGCCTCAAATTTATACATTTTATGCAAAAGGTTGTCTCCCTAACCGTATAAGCTTTTATACTACGTTACACGGTTCGACTGAGACAGTTCTAATGTTCTATTATACTCCATGACATTTATATATGTTGAATTCATGCAGTTGATGGCTGAGTTTATGGGCACGTACTTGATGCTGTTTGCCGGTTTTGCGGCTGGGGTGGTGAACGAGGATATTTTTGGTTCTTTTTGCATTTACCATTACCATTTTGTTTTCAAATTGAATAAAAATCTTAAACCCTACCAATTTTATTTTTCGTTTCCGTTTTCAAAGTATGAGAACTCGAAAGAAACACTTGTAATAAGGAATGATTTTGCTAAATTAAATATTGGTACTTTCTTTTATATTTTTTTTTTGGTTTTTATGTTAATAAGGTATTAAAAAAAAAAAATCAGGGGCGCTGCCCTTGAACCTCCGTGGCTCCCCACCCCTTTATCTCTATATCTTTAAATTTGGGACCCCCCAACTTCAAACGGCTGGCTCCGCCCCTGTTTCCAGGAGTAGCAATACTGTGTAGGACTGTAAGCAAAAACCGCCAAATCGGAAAACCGAATTGAACCCGCATTTTAGAAACCGTCGGTTTGGTGCCACGTGGACCCGTCAACGAAATGGTTTTGAACCAAACCAAAGCGGTCAAAAACGATTTGGTTTATGTTTGAGAATTTTAATTGCGATTTAAAACCAAACCGGACTGGTGAAAAAATATATAAAAAAAAATAATGATTTTTTTTTTTGAAAATTCATCCAAATATGCAAAATTCAATAGTTTTGTCATTCATATATATTTTTGTCAATTTATAATTTTCTATTACATATATATTATTATTACAAAATAATCCTAATTTATATCTAATAATCTCAAAACTAACATAATCCATCAAAAACCATTTTCCTCTTTAGGAGCCTGTTTGGTAGAGATTAAAATCGAATTAAAATTAAAAAATTAGTCGTTATTGTTGACTTTTATTAGACAAATAAAATCCAATAACGACTATATTTTCAATTTTAATTGAATTTTAGTCGACACCAAACTAGGTCTAGAATTCAAATTTCTATAGTTGCTTCAGTCTGCATTCTCAAATGAAGGTCAAATACTTGATTCCTTTAGGAGTTTATTAGTTGCAAGAATGGTTGAGGCTTGTAAATGCAGAAAGAATTGGTTGCAAATTAAAAATGAACCTATAATGCTATGTCAATATTTAGATGAAGTATAAGCATTTGATGATTCAATGAAAGTTGTGGCAGGTGGTTTATATTTTTTATTACCATATTTTTTAAGATTCTCTTATCTATCTAGTATCCATACTATGATGATATAACGAGTGTATTTGTTTGACAATGTCATGAATCATGTGTGACAACAATTGATGTTTGATGTGAGAAACTGAATTCGTAACAAAATAAAACGATAAGCTTGTGTAATTGTTATATTTAGATATTATAAACAATTGATTTATTATTATGGTTGGTTATTCTCTCTATCTAATCAGTAGTTTTGTTTTTTCAGATATGATGACCACGAGATCTTGTTGAACATCATTATATTTTTTTAGTTTTATATTTAGTTTAGTAAACTTGTATTATAACGTTATCGTAACGTCTTAGCCTAAAATGGCAAACAAAAAACTATATTTTAGTTTATTGTGATTTCACTTTGATTTAGTTGGTATTTAAATTTGTAGTAGATATATTTAGTTTGTTTTAGATTTATTGCTAGTAAGATATAAATATATATTGAATTCAATGAATTAATGTCATAAAAGTAGACAGACAAAAAAATATACTGTGAAACCGACGGTTTAAAACCGGACCAAACCGTTAGGTTTAGGTTTGAGTTTTTTTTCAAACCGTTCAAAATGGTTTGGTTTAGGTTTGAGTTTTTCTCAAACCGGTTTAAACGGTTTGATTTGAAAATTTGTCAAAAACCTCAAAAATCGGACCGCTCACACTCTTAATATTGTGGGGATTGGATGTGATGGTCATGATTTACACTGTTGGGCATATCTCTGGTGCACATTTCAACCCTGCTGTTACCATTGCTTTTGCCATCTGCAAGAGGTTTGCATGGAAACATGTAATGTATACACACCATCTCTTGAACATCAACTCGAACTTCAAATTTTACTTTCAACTAGTGAACTAAGATAATTTCGGCCGATGCCTTCCAATGCCATTTGCTAAGTTTGAAATGCCATAAATGACAAAATCTCAACTTATTCTAATCTAACGTACCAAACATGATTTTTTTTTTTTTTTTTGCAGGTACCAGCCTATATCACAGTTCAGTTACTTGCCTCAACACTAGCAAGTGCTACACTTGTACTAATATTTGGCAGAGAAAAAGATCACTTTGTTACCGTTGGTACCCTTCCGACTGGCTCGAATATGCAGTCTTTAGAAGTTGAGTTCATAATCACATTCTACCTGATGTTTGCCGTAAGCGGTGTTGCCACTGATGATCGAGCAGTAATTAGTTTTACTTCTGCACCTTTTCATCAAGTATTAATTTATTATCAACTCCTCTTGTTTGATAATACGACTAGTAGATCAAATTCACTGTTGTAAGTATAAATTTTATATGTTTACAGAAAGGGGAACTCGCTGGGCTTACATTAGGAGCTACTGTAACAATTAATTCTTTATTTGCAGGGTATTGATCTTACACGTTTTGGAGTTCTATTTTTTGACGACCAAATCGACATTTTCTTCATACACACACCTACGTGAAGGCTGAGTACAAGGCTTCTGTTTTTGCTCGTGCTTAGGCCAGCTTTGTTTATGAAATTTTCCAGAAAATTATTCAAACATATTTAAAAACAATTTCTTATTTTCTGAAGTAGTTTTCAACTTTTCAAAAGTCACGTCATTTTAGCAGTCAAATGAATTCAAAACCTTTTACCTTTTCCTGATACCATATTGAATGCTCACTTTGAGCATATTTGGTTGTACGTAAAAGTCCATCAATTTTATTTTTAAGCTACGTTTTTGCTAAGTATAATTTCCAAATTTACTTATTTACAAACAAGATTACGTTATTGTAACATTATAAATATCCTTAAACAGTACATATGCAAAGAATTGACAATTTACTGATTAGTATTCGGTTGGGATTCTTTGATGATAGGCTAATTTCGGGGGCATCAATGAACCCGGCAAGAAGTTTGGGACCAGCCATGGTGTTCAATTACTACAAGGGAATATGGATCTACATAGTAGGCCTTATAACTGGAGCCATAGCAGGCGCCTGGTTCTACGATGTAATTAGGTTAACAGACAAACCTTGCCATGGAATCATCAGGAATAAATCTTTCCAGGGAAGTTCAGCAAATGTTACTTCAAGTGACCAAAATAATCTTGGTTGAGTTAAAAAAAATACTGTTGTCACATTGCTATATATTTTCCAAATTCAATTATGTTTTGAATAAAACTATTTCAATTGTAGCGTGTCCTTGTAAGTTCTCATTTCTTGAATCAATCTTCAACATTATCTATGTTCAGATGTTATTATTTTTATTTTTTAAGTAGCCAGGGCAATATTAAAGATAATTTTACACGTTTCTTAAGGAAATGGTCTTAATCCCTATCTTGTCATCACCAAGGGCGGACGCAGACTTTTTATGTTGGGGGGCACAATCTAACTTTAAAAAAGTGTAAACAAAAATAATAGATGTTAATGAAATAATTGATTTTTTTTTTTAAAAAAAATGCAAGTTAGACGTTTTTCTTTAAACTTCACGTTTAATGCATTTTTAACTATTTTCGGTATCTGTTTGGACTATTTGATATGCCCATAATGTAATTCTCGAACTAAGCTTCAAGATGATATAAGCAGTTTGTAGATTCGATTAGCGTACGATCGTCGTAGAATTTTTAAAATTACATATTATCGAAATTCAAATTTATTGTGATTTTGACCCTGTTTGGTAGAGATTCAAATCAAATTTTTAATAATTTTTTATAAAAGTTAAACATTTATGGATTTCATGAAATATGTTATTAAAATTATTTGTTAACTTTGATTTAGACTGAAATTTAAATTTCAATTGATACCAAACATGATTTATATTTTAAAAAGAAAAAAAAAATTTGAAAAGTTGGGGGGCACGTGCCCCCCAGGACCCCACTTGGGTCCGCCAGTGGTCATCACACATGAAATGCTACATTTTCAGTAGGTTTATTGTTGAACCCGTCTTCATTCATGCATCACAGTTCAAGCAATGACATAAAATAATGTCGCAATCTAGAATTGACATACATGACCTAGTACCAAGCTTGGCGCTCAGTGTACTTCAACCCAATGTTTTAAAATACATAATACACAGTTGAACATCAAGCATTGTGCATTTTTTGAACTTTATACATATTCCTTTAATTTTCAACAAAAACATATTGTTCAAAATAATAAATACTACAATTATTTGATATTCAATTCCTACAATTAAATTAGACATGAACACAAGCTTTTAAAAAAAAAAAAAATATTGTCTACTTCTTTATCAGATTTCAATTCATCCATCTTCTTCATTCAAGTCATCATCGGGGTCATCCGATTCAAAATCATCTTTATCGGACTCCCTCATTTCAACTCGAGAATTTCTATTAACTCTTTTAGATGGTAAGATATCATCATCAACCCCCTCATTATCATCACAACTATCAACAATCAAAGATTATGCATTACTAACATCACTTACTAGTTAAGTTTCTAATTTATCCTTCATCCTATTTTCATTTATCAACCTTGTATTAAATTGGACATAAATTAGATTGTTCATCTTTGTGGTGAATGGTAGATTCAAGAATATTGGTGAGTTGGGGTGGTTGTTGACCGTTGATCGTTGACTGTTGATAGTCAACGACCGCAATAACCAAATCGTTTATTAATATTTAATTAAATAATATTAAAAATTCTTCAATCAATATATAAATACACTAAAACGTAAAATATATATATATATATATATATATATGCAACTATATTTTTCAGGATATCATATTTTGAAAGCACTACAAGATTGCCCCATTCTCAGATTTTTAAAAAATATTTTTCTCCATGTACATCACCAAATTGTTATACAACAAGTCTCTCCTATTTTGTTGCGCAAGTCACTCTTAATTATTAGATTCATAGTAGAGAATGTCATTTCAACAATTACAGTTGCCATAGGTAATATCAAAATCAATATGATGAGCCTATAAACCAACAAAAAATAACAAGAATTTCTTATTTCAACTGATTTTTGAGCTATACAAGATATGTTATTGTGGTTAAAGAAATCTTCATCCTTTCTCACAAGCATAATAAACTTGTCAAGTTGAGTTTTGAGTAATAAGAACTCTTCACCGGTAAAGTTCAAAGGATAGAACTTAGCAAAATATAGCAATTTAGCCTTGTCAAAACCTGCAAATAAGGCTCTTGGTCTTAAAACAAGAAATGCAGGCAAGCAGCTCAATAAGTGACTTTGGAAAATGATCATTCAACTCTTGCAAGATTGAGTCTATCACATAAGAATTCAGATCAACATAAAAGCGAAGATAATAAGTCACCCGATGAGCTCCACACCTAAGTCATCCTCTCAATACTACAATCATGGGATGATCTACTGTAGAAACATGGGGTTCGCTGCCCCCACACTAAATTTGAAATCCAAGATTTTGTAATAGATTTTTTAAGATTTTACATAAGATTTTAAAAAAATATCTTTACAATTTTCAATTGTACCCCCACAATTAAAAATTTGTAAAATTTGCCCCACAACTCTAGTCTCCAGACTCCGCCTCTGACTACAATATCCCCATATTGGGCACTACAATATGTCTACCAACACAAAACTCAATCATTTCACTTGACAAACTATCCCAACTATTGTCCCTCATGTTCTACAATGCATACCTACAAAAATCCAATAACATCGTATCATTCTGAATATCCTAATTTTTTTTGTAAGGCCTATGAAATATCATCTGTAATTGCAAGAATTTCAAACATAAAGTGTAAACAAAATACAAACTCAAAATTTTGTGTAGTGTTCATCTGTCTTGTGACCATTGATCTCTGCTCTGAATTTATACCATGTTCTAATACATTCTCATAAATATATAAGAAAGCATTAAACATATTAATAACACGAGTAATTGAGAGTAGATGTGAGCCCCATCTAGTATCACATGGTCGTGTCAAACTCATTTATTGAAACCTACTAGTACCATCACATAGCTCTCCAATATTAAGCTTTATCAAAACCTCATAATGATAATTCGTTTGAAGAGAATCTACACACTTACCTAAAACACCCACCAAATTCATAATAATAGCAAGCGTAATCAATAAATCACTAAGCACATCATTCCTATGCGCCACAGAAATCAAAGCTTTCAACCTATTGAACTCACCGACGTATTGCTTGCTCTATCATAACTTTGATCTCTCAGGTTAGATATGTGCATCCCATGTGTAGAAAATATTGCATCAATTGTACCTTTAGTGATAGGGCACAAGTATCAATGACATGAAAAATTCACAACAAAAACCTCATTTACTTCCCCACTTTTGTCCGCAAACTTCAAAACAACTGACATTTGTTCCCTTACAAAATTGTCATAAGACTCACCAACCAAAAGTGAAAACAAAGAATCGCCTATCTCCTTCATAATAGCCCTTATTATCTCGAGGTTTCTACCTATCGCCAGGAAGTGTGATGCCGAGGCTTTCGTCCTAAAGATGTTTGGCAATGATTCTAGATCAATAATTCATTTTATAAACGGCGCAACAGTTAACCAAATCTTTTTTGGATGTTTGGTGAAGTCATTTGGTCATTATCAGGGACATTACTAAATACTACGTCCTTGATTTCCTCACAACGAGCTGCATACTAGTTTAGTAGCTCAATTAGATTTTCTCTATTAAGTGGCTCTTTCGACTCATCATGACCATGGAAAGGCAATCCTTGTATCAAGAAGAATCTAGTACAATCTAGCATTGCAAGCAACCTTGTCGTATAACTTTTTTGCTGGTAACTACTTTGGCTAGAAAAAACAATTGAGATACTTTGCCTTCAATTCATCAAGTTGGTGCACTAAGGGAAAGCTTGATTATGAGCATTATCAAAGATCGACATGATCTTTCAAAGTTTTTTTGTGCTTTCAATTCCTAAAGCCATTCTTAATGAATGCATGTCCACCTTCCCAACCCCGTCTATTAGGTTGAACAAGTAGCAATACAAACAATAAGCCGCATCCTTTTTCCATCTGTATTCCAACCAATAGAATTCACCAATAGAATTCAGAGCCATTATTTCCTCAAACACCTATTATCATTTCTAACCAGTTTTCTTGGAAAGTCATGTCTATGTGATTCACAAGGACCTCTCACTAAGTATGACATCCTAACATCATCTCTAGTATTAGGATTATATGACTCGATATGAGATGTTTCCTTAGATCAGAATAATATCATCTACATTAAATTGAGCCCAAAGACTTCTTTGTGTTATCAATGGTTAACAATTTGTGTGCTGAACTAGAAGTAGTGACACATCTAGATGCACTACTAGAAAAACTAGGTTGAGACTCTCATTTTGATTGAAAAAATCGTTCCATAATCTGTATGAAAAATGAGCGTAAATCACAAATTAAACTTAATTTTAAACTATGATCAATTTAAATTTCCAATTTTCAACACCAATTAATAATTTATCAAAAATAAAAAATCCTCCAACTTATCATTTATTACATATCACGTGTATCACATATTCACAAATTCATAATTTTTTCAATTTTCATAAATCATCACAATTCGTATACTAAATCACCAATCAAATGATCAATACATATAAAATACCACTTCCAAACTTCAAGTTCTAAATGAAAATTGCATCAAAATGAACCAAAAAACAAAAAAAGAGTAGCTTATAGTCATTGCGGAGTCTCTGCGTTGGCGGCAAGCAGTAGTGGAGTCATAATATGTACATATTGTATATTAACAAGAAAAAGAATTAATAATGTTAGCATACCCAGGATTGCAATTTGAAGTATTGTTTTAACATCCACTTGTTGCTATTTTTCTTTCAAATGCACCTTCTTTTTGAGTATATCTTTGTAACTCAACGTTTAACACATGATGTTGCATTTGAACATCATGAAAGAACTTCTCAACATAAAGAAAGACATTATATGGGCTAATTTGATGTTTGTTGGGGCTCAATTTACATTTTTAAGTTATAAAAACAGGCTGAACTTTGTTATATTAATTTGGACACAATTTAAAACACAAATGCTTGTACAGTTTAGCATTTAATCTCATGTATGTGGTCAACAAATGAGTTGACCGCATTATCACGTGCATACCTTATATGCAAATACTCCAAGCATATGCATTTTAGAACTCTGCTTCAACCATTCATGTAGAACATATGTGTCGGCTTGTGAAACCAGTTTTAAGGATATACCATGTACTTCCTATACTATCGCAATCTATAAACAATAGTTTTTTATCTAAAAGGAGGTGAAGTAGGGAGTATATGAAGGATTTGGGAATAGCCGATTAAAATTCTTAGAATGTCCGATGGAATCATATTATCTCAATCACAATGTATTGAGAAAATTCTTGATAAGTTCAAGAAATACGATATAATTCCTATGAAAACCCCAATGGATGCCAGTACGCATCTCGTTTCTAACACTGGTGATAGCAAGTCTCAATTGGAATATTCTCGTATTATTGGCGTTTATTATATGTCATGAATTGCACTTGACCTGATATTGCTTATTCTATTAGTAAGCTAAGTCGATATACGAGTAATCTGAGCACTAAGCACTAGAGGGCAATTGTTAGAGTTTTAGAGTACTTAAAACATACCAAAAACTTCGGATTGCATTATTCAAAATATTCAGCATTACTTGAAAGATACTGCAATGCAAAATTGGATATCAGATATTAAAAATACCAAATCAACCAGTGGATATGTCTTTACACTTGGAAGTGCTGCAGTATCATGGAAATTTTCAAAACAAACACGTATAGCTAGATCAACAATGGAATCTGAATTCATTGCGTTAGACAAAGTTGTGGAAGAAGCTGAATGGCTACGAAACTTTCTAGAAAATATTCCATGTTGGATTAAACTTGTGCCTGCTATATGTATCCATTGTGATAGTCAATCAGCAATTGGTAGGGCACAAAATGCTACGTATAATGGTAAATCTCTACATATACGTCGTAGACACAATATCGTTAGATAGTTGCTCTCTACTGGTATTATCTCTATAGATTATGTGAAATCAAAGGAGAATATTGCAGATCCGCTAACTAAAGGCTTAACAAGAGAGCAAGTCAAGAGTTCATCGAAGGGGATGTGATTAAAATTGATAAAATAATCAAAAGTTTCCATGGTGGCAACCCAACCTAATTGATTGGAGATCCTAAGATCTAGGTTCAATGAGACAACTAAACTGTGGAAAACTTAGTACACACTGAGGAAATTCTTCTTTATACCTATTTCTATGATGAGACAGTGCCTAACTGCCGTGAAATAGGATAAGTTATGCTTTTAATAATTTCTATATCTTGATTCGTACAAGAGGAGTATAGTAGAATACTCTTTATGGAAATCACCTATGTGGGTGAGAATGTGCCGCTTCAAAGAGAGTTATGTGAAGATAAATTCTATAAAAATCACTTATGAGCCAGGAGGTATCCAATGCCAAAATGGATACAAACTTGAGAACCAATTGTGTTCGAAGGAAACTGTGTGACTTCTATTGTCTAGATGTACACAAACAACTAACTGTTCAAAGCATCTTGTTACTGATTGGCTAAGTATATCCGATAGATTTTACTAGGGAAAGTTCAAAGTCTTTGACTACTTATCTCGATACAATTTTCTTCAATTTTACTTCGAAAAACATATCAAATATTGTTGTTTGGAAAAAAGGCCGACATATTTCGTTCATATGGGGGATGGTTGGAAATAGTTTAGTGAAATGGGTCAACTTTAAGTCTCATATTGAGTGAGACACGTACATCGATTATAATGGAACCAAGCATATTCACGTTCTACTCCGCAGGGTGATCAATGTGATATATTTATTTATTGAGAACCATTTAGAATTGAATGAAATATGTAATGTCAAAATAACACACTTGGAACTATAAACTAGTGAAGAATTTGATTTATTGAAAAAATTTCAAACACTTATCCCACATAGGAAAGTTAGGAAATTTTGGTGTGGTTTATATAGTGTAAGATTAGGAATTGGGTTTGGGCCTCAAGGGGTGCCAATAGTTTTTAGATGGGGAGAGATCTATATCCTATTGGATTCGGTCTAAACCCCATGCGCGCGCCGCCATCCGTCCAGCCAGCTCAGCATGAGCACGTGCCCGAGCCCGGGCCAGATCGATTCGTGTGCGGGTGCGTCCTTGTACTATATTATCTTTTTGGACAAAATTTATTTAATTTTAGATCAAATTGTAATTAATCAAATTCTTGGGTACTTAATGAAATCATTTTTCTTATTGGCTTATTTTCGGTAATTGTTTGGAAACAGCCGACTGTTAATCGTCTAAACAGCCGGCTGTTAACCGAACCTTGCTATATGTTTTGATTTTGGGGGACAGTTTGAATAGTGACGACTGTTCTGAAAAGGCTTGAAGGTTGTTTGAATGGCCACGAACAAGTCTATAAATAGCATGCCCTGCTGCCAGAAATATTACACCATTTTCATTGTAATCATTCTCTGCTTTGAATATCACTCCCCTCTCTCATTCTGATATTGTTCTCAAAGTGAAAAACACTTCGTTGAATCCGTTGGAACTCCTGTAAATTGCTGTGCTGCTTCCGTAGGAGACGAAATTCGTTCTATCCTAGAAAACGATTGCTGAATACATAGCACTTGTAAATGCGGCAAATTCGTTTTAAGGAAATATCGTGAATTCAGTGGGCTCGAATTTATACTGTGATCCTGGTGATCAAATTGGTTACGCTGTCCAATTACTTCAAGGTAATTTTGTCGTAATATTCGAAGGAGACTTTTATATTCCTGAATAACGGTATAAAGTTTACCACCATGAACATTTCGTCGAGCAAATTGGGCTGGTGATTTTTTCAAGGATAAATAGGATAGTAAGCGATTAGAATCTAAGTACTGTAATCAAAATTGAATAAAAGAAGGTTCCACCATATGTAACGACTACTTGTGAGTCACATAGTTCCACCTCGTTTACTAAAGGCCTTCTTTGTAGATTTATGAGCACATTGAGCATCCTCTCTTAATAAGCCCATTTGAAGTGTGAGTTTTAATCCAAAAGTTGGTGACGTATATTCCCAGTTTTTTATAGTGCAGTCACCTAGTCAATTATATTCTCACTCCCTGACTTCCATGAGAATTTCATTGAGCAAACTGCGATGGCGAGCTTTCCAAGATTGCAATGCTTCACGACTCACGCAGTGAATTATATTCTTACACACACTTTCATGCAAGGATAAACAAGACAATAAGCCGTTATAATCTGAATACTGAAATCGAAATTCAACAAAAGAAGGTTCCACCATATGTAATGACTACTTCTGAGTCCAAGAGTTCCACCTTGTTTATGGAAGGCCTACCTTGTAGATTAAGGAGCGCATTCAGCACGCTCTCTTTGTAAGGTGAGTTCAATCCAAGAGTTTGTGATGCATCTTCCAAAATTTTATAGTGCAGTCACAGCAATATTAAAGAAGCATTGTATTGTAACCAAGGATAACATTCAGAAGGTGTTTGATTTAAATTAAAATCAGATTTTTTTAGTAGATTGTTATAGAAGTTTTTGAAATGTGTGGTTGAAAAGTTGTGAAACCCATGAAAAATGTGATTAATATTGATTGTTTGACTTTGATTTGGATTAAAATCAAATTTTAATCCGAACCAAACAGGGGCTCAATATCATGTCAAAGCTAAATGAACTGGCACACAAACTAAAAATAATAATAAAAAAAAATGTGTGTATATATTCACATGCTAGCTTTTATAATTTCCCCATGTTGGTCATTTTTACATCTAGATGTTTTCAAACATTTAAAAAACCATAGATGCTGAGATAATGATAATATACCTGTTATACACAAACACATCAAAAATATATGTCGAGTACAAAAGATCCTATTTGTGATCACTCTAGCCGTGCTAAATTAGCCAAAATCGTGGTCTCTGATAGACTGTTGCCTCTGGACTGGGCGATCATTCTGTGAAGCACCATTGTTCGGAGAATCTTCCCTTAGTCTTATTCTTGGGATAATGAAGGGTTTGCAACAGAGGAGAGCAAAAATCAACTCCATTGTAAAGAGAGTCAAGCTAATCCATACAAATAATGTTTTCTTCCAATACCATATGAGTTTTTGCAGAAATGGAAGTTCCGACTCCAGAGATACAGATGCAAAATATATTTCAGGAATACCGGCACCCTGAAGAAATTCGGCTCGTTGCTCAATTATTACCTTTAAGCAGGCAGTTGGCATCGCACCTTCAATATATCCTCTAAGCTTTATGTTCAATTTCTGAGATTCTGAAGTATAACCAGTTAAAATAGGAGCAACTTTTACAAAAGTCAGCAAAAGGCGGATAGGCAGACTTCTAAATCGCAACATGCATGGACGCCTTAAGATTGCAAGAGTTCTACCATCGGCAGCAAGGAAATCTGCTCTAACCTTCGTTGGAGATGGAAAATAAATAAGCTATTAAATAAATTTAAAGAGGTACTCGACCAATTCAACAAAGACTCGGTCCTACATTTGGCATAGCATGATGCCACATTCCTATCAAGCACTGCACTGTGTTCTCAAAATGGCATAACAGTGTGAATGGCTCTTAGATTCCAAATTAGCACAAAGCATTCAGAAATCCAGAATGTAAAAGGAAAAATAGGTGCCATAAATTTTCCAAAGAAAAAAAAAAGAATTCATTGTCATAAATGAGGTTCTTATAGATATCATATTCTTCTATTTCTATATCACAGTTGGCAACAGGCAAAACTGTGCACTATAATGTTTTTGACTTTTTCCCGAGTAAAAGGTGTTGTACGAGATGGGCAATACTTCATGCAATACAATTGGGAAAGAAAACTTGCAGTCAGTCAGAATTATTTCACTGCATTTACATTTCCTGAAAGTCAATACAGTTGAATTTAAAGGATCAAACAAGGTGTTTAATGAGAAAGGAAAAAAAAAAAATCTATCGCAAACACAAGAAAAGAGAATAATGAAACCTAGTCAGTGATATAGCAGGTATCTCGTGTGGGAAAAGCTGTATTTCTAACTGTTTGTGGAAATAGCCCATCCTGAACACAAATAGAATGAACTTATCCAAAAATGGCTCAACTTAAAAATCTCTACACTCACGGAAAGGAAACAACCTTCTCAAAGCATGTGGGAGAACTTGTATAACTTACAAAATTATAAGGTTCTGAATTTCATTTTGTGGAATGCTAGGAGTCACAGGCTCATAAATCTCAAACCCGGCAGAATAAAAATTCTGAACTAAGTTGAATTACACAAGGGAATAAGTTGGACACAGTGGCCGAGGGGCGTGGGAACCAGCGACCACCATTGGAATTTGGAATTTTAAAAAATATATATTGTTTTTTTTTTCGAAAAAAAAAAAGTTTGCCCTTCAATTCTTTTGGAATTGGATTTGCGTAATTTGAGTGGATTATTGTTGGGCCTAACTTCCTGTGTTTATGTTTAATTTGAACCGGATTTGCTTAGTTTGAGTGAGTTGTGTTATGCATCATTAATTTGAATTGGACTTTCTTAATTTGCGTAGATTATTGTTAGGTTGGTTTTAATGTGCTTACGTGAACTAGACTTGCTTCAATGTGTATATATTTAATTTGAGATCAATGGATGCATGATAACATGGTTGTCTATATTGAAAAAGATGCATTTGATAGAGTTGAAAATGTTGACACTATATGGTGTTTTTAAAGTATGAAAGCCGTAGAGAACAATTATAAAAAATTGCGACAGTTTTAATATTATTGAGTATTGCTTTGTTTGATAGTTAATTCTGCCCCTACTGAACTTAGTTCCGGGCTCCGCCGCTGGTTTGACAGGACCAAATTTCAACAATGTAGACTTATCAATATGGCTGAGTACTGATATAGACCTAATTTCACAACATAATGTGATGGATATGACACATAACACATACCTGAAAAATCCCAAGATTTTGGTTGTAGTCAGACTCGGGCAACGTCAATGAAACTGTAACCTGCAACTTGTGGTTAGGAGGTATAACCCTCAACCCAACAGCCTTCTCAATTTCAGGGTTCTTCACAAGATATGCATCCTTACCTACCTCCGGGCATGCTGTTAGTGGTAGAAATGCCACCGGACTCTTCTCCGTGTAATCAAAATTCAAACTTCCTTTCATTCCTATTGGCTCCTCCACCACCCTCTTAATCAGTAATCCACCAATCACAAATGCTGATATCAACAATCCAGTCAATACAATGCACACATAACCTGACCACAACAATCCCCATCCGCACTTCAAGCCTAATTTCCACATTGACTTGTGCTCTTTTAACCATTCACACACAAATGGAGACACATTTTCACATATAAAAGTCCAAATCCCTGTAATCTTTTGGATTAAATGCAGTCTAGCACACCTTAAAACCCCAAATGGATTAATTGCAAACAAGCATGAGTAATAAATTAACCAAATTGGAAACATGAAAAAACCAACCATCAAATTAACTTGAAAGCCAATGGCTTTTATTACTAAACCAGCTATTAATAACAGAAGATTTGAATTTGTATCATGGGTTTCCCTCAAATTTGACTCATCTCCAACAATATCATTCCTCTCATTGTTTGCATCCGTAACTACAGAATGCTCACCATTCTTCTCTTTATCCTCTTCGTTTACAATTATTTCTGAAGTCCCCAAAATATATTTGACCTCCACAGAACCAGAAGGCTCCATTTTTTCTGAATTTTCAAATTGCCTCTCGCTTTCCTTAATTTTGCGGGACAGTCTGGGCTTTCTATTACTGGCATTCACGTAATCCTCCCTAACTGAAGAACAAGGCTCTGAGTACTCAACCGTGTCTGTGTCGGAGGATGGTCGATGATCAGTAGATCGGCGGCGGCGTAGAGTCGACGGAGGTGAATATTTATTTGAGGCAAACGAGGAATGATCGGATTCGATTTTTTTGGAAAAGGTTTCAACACAATCGTAAAATGGAAAATCATCAAGCGCATCGTGAAATTCCTCAGCGTCGTCTTGTGCATTCATTTTCGATACCTCCATCGAATACGTATATTTTAAATTCTATATACAATGCTTTGAGTATGTATATGCGTGTGTATGGATTGAGAATAGTAGGATTAGGGCTTGGCTAGAGTTTATTACACTGACGAGAAACAGAGAAATTGGAAATCAGAGATGATTGGAGTTGTACCTTCGGCTATTAGAGTTGTGCATATTCTGCGGAGCGCGAAACTCGTGAGTTCGGGAAACTGTAGCTCAGTACAATCGGTGCAAAGAGAGCTGCGTAAATCGCATGAATGTGGATTACCCAATACGCGACTTCTAATATTTTTCGCTTGTTGCAATTTTGATACAACTTGAGTTCGTTTTGTATGACGCTTTATTTTTTTGATACTTAGGTGTCCATCTTCGACAACTAATCATGAAGTCTCCACCTTGGTCCCTCAAGACGCAGACCGATAAATCACGAGATGTGTCCCAAACAGCCAGGGTCCAAGAGCCCACACTAATCTGTCAAAGTGCCGAGTGAGTCAATATATATTGTACTTTGCAACTTGCCTTCCAAGATAAATCTTGTCTTTCAGAAGAGAGTATGCCTTCAAAGAGCCCCAAGAATCGAACCCGCAACTTTTAAACTGTCAACAACTAAAAGCCACTTCTTTTGCCAGTTGGGATGTGTCACGGCCGTTTTGCTAGTGGTACATCGTTTTGTTTGACTTTTGTTTTTATTTTGAATTGTGCTAGTGGTACATCGGTGTGTACACCCCCTCACATGGGGTGAGACCCGCTTGAATAAAATGAATATTATATCCAAGTAGGTTCCAACCCCATATGAGGGAGATGTACACCCTTATGTACAAATCTTGATGTACAAGTAGAATTTTTCTTTTATTTTTATCCTCATTTGATTCCCTTTATTTTCCTTGAAAGTTGGAAAAAGTTTTTCATTTTCCACCTTTTGTGGTGTTTGATAACAAAAATTTTCCTTGAAATTCATTTTTCCTCCCCACCCCTTACGCGCTTCTTTTCTTGGTTTTGAAGGAAAATGTTTCCTTTTATTTTTTGTGGTAATTGATTTTTCAGCTTTTTTTTTGGGGGAAAAATTATAGACACAATAGTAAAAAAAATTTATCACTTTTATTAACAATTTTCATGCAAAATAAAGTCAAACGAATGATATTCGATATGGTAAGTTTTTTATTATTTTTTTTTTTTTGTAATTGGAACAAATTATAAACTCAATGGTAAAAAATATTATCACTTTAATGGACAATTTTCATGAAAAACAAAGTTAAATGGACACCAAACTTTCAACAGTTTTCAAGTGAAAGATTATACCAATCAAACTCAATTAATTACAATTCTCAGTAAAACAAATTCTAGGCAATTCAATTACCTGTAATTCATTTTCTTTCCACATAAATTCCACATTTGCAATCAAACGGACCATTACTTTTAGTAGAACGACTTTTAAAATAAACTATCTTAATTTGTGTTTGGAATAAGGTTGGACATGGTCCAATTCGATTCAACTCGATTCTAAAGATAATCGAAAAAAACCCAAAATTTCGGGTATTGATTCTGTTCGATTCGGTTCGATTCTATTTGGTTCCCGACTTTCGTACCATAATTATTTTTTTAATATTTACGACAATATTATATTAATTCAATTAATGACATGTTCAATCTTAACTCTTATAAAATGACATAGTTCAATTTAAAATTATACAAATAATAAATTTGATAATAAGATTTATTTATCCATATATACAAATTACCAAAAAGTAAATAATAATACAAAAACATTGATGATTTCATCACATTGATTTCTTTGTTACAAGCCTTTAATTCTACTTAAAAAATGGAATATAAATTAGAAGTTAACAAAATTAAATAAGTACTTACCAACCATTTAAATTAATCATCAATTGCTTGACTTGCCACATTAAGAAACTCTACAAGAAATAATTAAAAAACACAATTAATGAACAAAAATAAACAAAAATCTTGATTTAATGATCTTCTACCAATTTAAAATGTCAAAATATCCATCACTAATATTTTCAATTTGATTAAATTGGGTTTGGACTGGAAATTAGAAATAAGAAAATCATATTTTGGTTTGGGCTAAATTAATTAGTTGGTAAATGAAATTAAAAAAAAAATGATATTTTTCGGCTCGATTGATTAGTTGACAAATTTATTTAGAAAAAAATTAAAAAATTGGCTTATTTAATATTAAAAACAAATTATGGAGATCCGGTTCTTATTCGATTTTTCGGTTCTTGAATTAGAACTAAAAATCGAATCAAACTTGTCGGTTCTCGATTCAAATATCTATTTGGGTATTTGACTTAAAAAGAACCACTCGATTTAGTTCAAATTTGAAATTTTTGTTCAGCTCTAGCTTGGGAACTAATTTTTAAAAAAACTTTATATTCCATCTTTCTCTAAAAACTCTTCTATTCAGAGGAAGCATTTCAAACAAAATGAAAATAAACTTTTGTGTCTCAAAAACTTCATTTGACTTCTCAAAAATCATGTCAAACTGACATTTAACCTGTTTGGATGCCCAACTTGTTTGCATTTCTTAATCACTTGGATTTTCTACAAATTAAAACTCAACTTCGAATTACTTATTTGGTAGTTACTATGCTCAACTAAATTATTCAAAAACAATGAAACTTGCACGGATGAAAATTCTATATGAAATAATTTCAAACATTGATTTGTATTAGTTGGCGAACAAGTATAAATTGAGTGATTGGAACAATATGAGTTATGTGTACAATTTAGATTGCTTTACATTATAGTTGTAACAATTTACTTTTATTTGGTAACTAATCCAAGTTAACGTATAAATTATTTCATTATAATTTCTATCTACAACGTGTAGGTTTCATTAGTTTCGAACGATAATGTTAACCTAAAAGTATATTCAAGATATTATTTAAATCAATCCTACACAATTTCAAACCATAATTATTTTATTCTCTCTCCCCGTCGCCACCACTGGCACCACCTCATCGACACCTAAGCCGACGATCAACACCAAAAGTCATTGGCCTGAAGGCTGCAGCGTGATAAATCATCTCTTTCATTTGCGCGATAGCTTCTGAATCGGGTCGTCCATGGAGGATGCGGATGAAGTAGGCTGCTGGAAGTTTATGTTTGATGAATTTGAATGAATCTAATCTTGGCTTCTTGGATTTTGGAGGATTAGACAAATGACTCGACTGATGAAAATCAAGATTTTGGTATTATAATACATTTGGTTTTATCAGTTGATTTTTTGATCTGCTTCTCTTGTTGGGATTAGGCTTATTAGCACCCGAAGAACTAGGTTGAATGACATATTCATCGGTCGAAGCTTGTGATACTGTTTTGTTGGTGCAATGTTTTACAGTGGATGCAGATGTGCCATCTGATTTGATGAGGACGCTTGAATTTGGATTCCACGAGTCATTGCAATCAGAGAAAAATGTAGAAATCCCATCATCTTTGACTGATCTGTCTGTTTGGCTGTTGGTTTTTGGTGGGTGGGGTGGTGGCGGTGGTCGTGGGTGGGGTGGTGGCTGTGGGTTTCTGACCAATTATTTGGTTGATTGGGACCAATAATTGGTTGATTTTTGACAAATAAATGATATGTGATCTAAAAATTGTGACCGTGACTCACAATTTATTAATTTATAATCGAGTCGTGATCAATAAAAGTTTTGATTTTGTCATCGATGAATAATCTGACTCATAAAAGTTTTTAATTCGTGACCA